>QGSO01000281.1:911930-1486280 GCA_011037825.1 Carya cathayensis | reverse complement strand
CCCCCCCCCCCCCCTTTCTCTCCTCAAAGCGAAGCTCTCACGACCTTGGCTACGTGTGATCGAATTCAACACACTTAAATAACCAAATCAAGATTTTTTCTTTATAATAGAAAATAATTATTTATGTAAAGTTGCTCCACCCTCAAGATTCAAATACCGTTCTTGTTCAATAAAAGATTCTCTCTCAACAACGAAACAAAAAGAAATTGCAAATTTAAAGGTCTTTCCTGATCATTAGAACATGAAAATTTTCTCAACACCCAAACATAAATCAATTGAAAACGAGATGGTCTAAATGTTAGTAAGAGGAATAATATATCCTTGATCCAAAAGCTGTCTTCTTCTCGAAGGTAGGAGGCAATAATGAAAACTGTGGAAACAAATGTTTACAATATTAGAAGATGAAGGGAGTGGTAGTGGCCTAGAATTTGTTCAGAAAATGGAAACGGATAAGAGCAATGTCCAGTAGAGAATAAGTAAAATCCAAAATAGGGCAAAATTAATTCTTTGTTTTGCATACGAGGAGTCACGATCAAAAGTTAAGAACTTAAGACTTAAGAGAAAAGTTCAAGTATCATAGAGATCATCTCATCGTTTATAAATGAGTGTAGGGAGATTGAAGAGGATCTTCGGATTAAAAGTAAATATTATACTCTATTGAAAGTTGGTTTATTTGGACAATTAATTAGAGGCTTATGTGTCAACATCCTATTGTTGTAATTCTAAGGAGTGTAATCACCAAACATGTATCCATTGAAATGACACCCTCTCCATAGTGATGGTTTCAATAAAGGGTGATGTTTAAGGAAATGTTAAGAGATACGTCAAAATGTTGTGTGACTAATAAAGTGTTAAAAGACACAACCTAGTCAAAAGGTTGTCTCTTTATAAAATTGTTTCATTTGCCAACCATTGAATTACCAATGATTGTGCTATTTCTCAACCGGTGCATGATGGTCTATAAATAGGGGTTATTGGTGCACAATTTGACTCACTTAATTCTACAAATACCCTTACGGGAGTGTCATTATCTTGTCAATTTTATGTTCATTTTTGTCCATTTTTTTCTCTATTTTTCTACAGTTGTTTGGTGTAAAACAAGAGTTAACACTAGTTCCATTTCATGCATTCCCTTTAAAAAAAATTTTGAGTAAATCATATCTACATAAAAAATAATTTTTTTAATAATAAATCTCACTTTTTTTTTTAAAGAGAGTATACGGTATTTACATAACTTAAAACCGTATCTGACATTACTTTATTCCTATATAATTGATTACATCAAATATATGTAAAGCTAAGAAGCATCACTCAAATTATTTACAAGAACAAAGGAGTGACACTTAAAAGAAATGCAATATAATTTATGGGGGGATCATGGACAGCACCTTCCTCTCCACATGTAGGTAATATCATATTGCAAACCTAAATTATCCGTGTCTTGGCAATACATTTATTTTCTTTCACCAAAAGTTGCCATACTTTATGTCTCATTGTCTCCTGAATGAATCGTCAGTATTTGTAGGTCTCAACTTGCACAACTCATGTGCCGAATAAATGACCTATATGAAATGAAATTTCATTGATTCAATGTCACATATTGTTAGTATCATGTTGGCTAATAGAATATTTATGCCTTTACCCTGCTTTTGTCCCTTGTTTTCTTACGATCAACTGCTTTTTTGGCTCTACAAATTTCCTTCATTTTGGTCTTTTTCCGCCCTTGTTCCTGTTAGAATATATGTTGAACTATCTCGCCGCTAAGCCATATATATACCATAATCAGTTGTTCGTGTTCCAGCTCGGAAAAAAGATTCGATTCATAACGAGTCAAATTGAGTCAAATTGAATCATTTAGAAATTGAACTAATTTTAGTGAGCTTTTTGAATTGTTTACTGAATCACTTCTCTCGATTGATTTAGGCCGATTAAGACCAATTCAAGCTGATTTTAGATTGACTCGAGCCAATTCTAATTGATTCAAAATTGTATTTATTTTAAGTTGCCTAACAACCAAGTTTTCATTTTAATTTCTTGTACAAAAACATGATAGCATTAAACATATATTAACTTCTTCATCATTGTATTCAATAAGAATTGTAGAAATAAAATAAAAATAAAATATATAGTTCTTTATTTTCTTTAACTAAACAAGAAAAATTAGGAGATGAATAAGTATTTTGTATTAAATTTGTAATTGTGTATCAAATACTACATTTGTCATGTGCTTCTAACATAATGATCTTTATCTTCTTCATATATGAGGTAAAAAAAATGTCGATAATTGAGGTTAAATAAATAGACTACATGTTTATTGAAATTATTGGAATTAATATGATAATATCGTATTTTTATTGAAACTAGTAAATGAATTTATACTTTATACTCATTTATACATACTATTAAATGCTTGAATTGCATTAGATATAATTTTTAATACTTTTTATCAATATTAAAATAACCCATTCAAAATTGTTATGAGTCGGCCAATTCCGATTTTTCGATCGTGGAAGAATCCTAAACTGTGCAACTCTGTTTTTGTGGTCGAAACAGAGTTGCATTACAGTACTTCATTGTCTAATGTGCATTGGTTACTTGGCGGAGCTGAGTACTCTAACCAACTTATTCGATGCGAAGGGGTTGAGAGAAGTTCGCGGGAGAGCTCAAGGTGCAGAACAAAGCACATCTGATTCTGTTTCAGGGTTGAGAAAATGAAAAGGCACTTCATCTAGGGACAGGAGGGAAGTGCTGCTAATCTGGCTCTGTTCTGGCAGATTTCACTCCACTTATTGTCCTGTTTTCTCATTCCAGTTAAAGCTCTTAGCTGTTTAGCACATCAATTGCTGATTCGTTTATAGAGTTTATCTTGAGGAAACAAAAGTTTCCAGCACAAGTTATTGTAGACGTCCATCTTCATAGTTTATTGGTGTATTTATGGAATTCTAATCTATTGGCTTGAACTTCGATGTATTTTTCTTTCCTTTAGCATTTCAGGTTTTTTTTTTCTTTTTTTTTTTTTGGGTTAGAGCAATTTTTGTGATGCTTTAGTGCGGAAAAGTTGAAAACCAGCTAGAACAAATGTATGAAAGAGATTGGAAAAACTTCTTAAATGCTATCAAAACTAATATCTATCAACATGGCTAAATTTTAAGGAGGATCTTATATATTCTACAAAAACATCCCTTCCTTTATAATAATACAAAAGCTAGATTCAACAGCTGAATGCATCCCACATGCCGTTTTTATTCTCATTTTAGAGTTTAAGTGGAACTAACAGAAAAACGCTGAAGCGTTGAATGGGAAATGGCCAATTTCCGCCGGATCAAGGGAGAAATCCATGTCTAGAATCGGAGAACTGGTGGCTGAAGTGTTGGCAGAGATTATCTCATTGAGGTCAGATTCTGAACGATGCACGTTGAGAGCCCCTGTGAAGTTGCTGTTCTGGAATGGGGACACTGAGTGAAAGTTTGACTCAGAGGTAGCCGGGGATAAAAATGGTGGGGAAAAACTGCCCAGGAAACTAGTGTTGTTGTCATGTGTCGAAAGTGAGAAATTACTGTTTTCACTCCTCGTGCATCCAAATGAAGTTGAAGGAAAAGAGAAGGGATGGGACATCTCTTTGTTTTCCAGTTCCTCAGTAACAACCCTCAAACTGCTTCCAATGTTTCCGAGGATATCAAGTGGTCGTTGATCTTGCTGATAGTCATTGTTGTTGAAGTTTTGTTGCTGTTCTTGCTTTTCTGGTGATGATGGTGCTGGAACCAAATTGGTAGCATGGGAACAGACGTGTCTTCCTCGGTATGTGATTTCAAATACTTTGGGATCATCATCTGATCTCTGCACTTGCTTTGTAGCCCAGCAGTTTTGAGTGAGGCGAAAGGTGCATCTGTAATAGCTTCTGCAAATGTGAAAGACAACGTTATCATGTTTGTTCATGGTAAAAGATAAAGTGTCGAATATGCTCCTGATTCATCTAAATTCTTATGAAATCCTAAAGCATGCAAATTGAATTGTCACGGCGAGTCAATTCCAAGCACTTTTTTCACCAAAAGAAAAATAAAAAAGAAAAAATATCCCAGCAAGTACTTTGTAAAACTACGTGAATGGATATATTAGCAAGGGAAGGAAGGACCCCACATCGGTGATTTTGAAGCAGATATGGAAAAGAGTCTCACCTGGGATATTTAGCTCCAAGGATGTCTTTCTGACCATATTTTCTCCAGCTATAGCCATCGTCATGGGGTCCTTCCAACCCAGTCTCAGAGGTCACTCTCACTTGGTCTGTCCATCCGGGCAGTATCTTTCTGCGACCCAATTCAAACAACATGTCAGCAAGAAGCATTAGGAAACAATTGGTTACAGTTTTTGATTTTTTTTTTCCTTTGGTAGAATCAAGAATTATGCCTGCAAGCTCTACATTTCAGTACCTTTTCTTTGAGACATCATTAAGGTCCCGATGATCCTTGAGAACCTTATCAAATTCATTGCTCCCAAAACTTCCATCAACAGAAATCGGAGACCCAGGAACACCTGTTGTTACTCCTGCTGCAGTCTGGGTCTGTCCCATCGACCCACTCCATCTCAGAATCATAAGAGCCTTCTCATATGAAGCTAAAATTCTATGTAACAACGTCTCTGTGGTTTCTGTTGAAGATTTTGCACTAAACTGTACTTTCAACTGTTTAGCCATCTCCATTCCCTGAACCAGTTCACTAACTAGTGTCTTCTGCTCCCAGCTCCAACTCTTCTCCATCTTCTACAATGCTATCAATAGGGACAGCAAGCAATAAAGAGACTATACAGTACTTAATTCAGTTCCTGAAACAATGGCTGGCACTTCTCTAGACTAAATGAATAGGATAAAAACATGAAAGTAGCCAGAATGAGATAGGGTTTTTCAAAGATTTGTAAGAGAGGAGCTCGGTATCTCAGTAGCAAAAAGAGTAGGTAGATCAAGTGATGGTGTATGGCGAGGAGAGAGAAGGGAGTTTTGCAGTTGAAGGAGAAATGGAAGCACTTGTATTTATAGGTAGCATGAATCTTGGGTTTAATTTAGAAAATGAAAGAATGAAAGGAAGGTGAAAATTGGAGGGTCAAGAGTCAAATGTTTGACTGAGAAACCGAGTTTTTCTGCGCTGACCAGTCTTTGGTCGTAAGGCAGTAGGGAGTGACTGTGAGGAAGTGAGAAAGTCAAAATTTGACCCATTCAGCTCCAATTTTATTTATTTTATTAAAAATTAAAAAGGGTCTCACTTTGATCTAATTTGGGGTTTGAAGGAAGGGAGACGGCATTTCATGATTGAAATTAAGAAAATATGGAAGTCGAGAGTTCTAAGATAGAGCGAGTGGACCAAAGAATTTTCAAATCTCATTTGAGTCATTTCCGCGTTGTTGCTTTATGTTTTCAGCTATTCCATGTAGGAGTAGAATGGACCCGTTCTGCGATACTAGTGTCTTCAACCCCACTCTCACGTATATCAACTCTGAGAGTGGGGTTTGCACGAATTACCCTTTAATGGCCTTTATATTATATTTTTATTTTCTTCTTAATACGACACTGTATATCAACTCTGAGATTCATTGTTATTTTTTTTTTTTTTTTTAAAAGTCTAATTCAAAAGCCGTACTGACATCTCAATATAGTTTGATGAAACTAAGATAAGAGCCATTCTCTAAAAAAAAAAAAAAAGATAGAGAATACTCCTAACTACTAATCAATGTATTCATTATTTTATCGTTACTTTTAACATATTTTTTATTATTTTTTATTATTATTTAATATTTTATTATTACTTTTTCATTATTATTTACAGAATATCTGATATCACCTCACTATCTAAACGCAACTTTAGTATATAGCATTTTTCTATGTTTGGTTTAATTTATTAAAAATAATATTATAAAATTATTTTTCTTTAGTCCATGCATCTTGTAAACATTAAAAAAAAAAATTATTTCTAAAAAAAAATATCTAACCAGTTGTCTTGATTTCTCTAGAAAAAAACACAAATGAAAAAAAAAAATTGCAAAAAAATTTAATTATCCACTTTCATAAAACAAATTCCAACACAGGATAGATCTTAAAAATTATTTTATACAGAAACTCCACAAACATTTTTCACATGAACTATTTGTTTTTATTTATTAAAAAAAAAAACTAGCCAAGCAGAGTGTTCTATTTTGGTCGTCCACCCTTTGATGCCAGTTTCAAGTCAATTTGTCATGTAGTTCCAATGGCGACCCACAAATGGGTAATACAGCAGAGGTTCTTCACTTCTGGACCCCTTACCAGGCTCTCGAACCTTTAAGACCATGAAATCGAACTGCTTCAGCTTGGTTTCAACTTCTCTATGCTGAACAGGAATTTAACGTCAATTCCAATCTAACAATTTTATTTACTTAATTTTTACAAGTTTTTTTTGTTCGCTAACAATCTCCTTCCTGTTATTTGGTAAACCAATATAAAAGAATCTTATAATTTAGAATTGGTGTTTTACTTTTGGTAAAGAGAAATGTTAAAGTATCGTGCATTTACTTCTTTTTTTTTTAAGTAGAGTTCATTATTTAAAAAAAAATCATTTTTCATATAAATTTTAAATTTATTCATTTTTTTTTAATGTACGATACTTGCACACCCTACAATCATAAATGTTATTTGGAAATGGCCAGATTAAACAAACTGAAACTAAAGCCTTACTTGGAATTTGGATTGAACTGAGATTAACTTAATTCAAAACACTTAACTCTCAAATTACTAAATTCGTCTCAACTCAAAATCTCTTTATATATGGAATCCATAATTTTTTTTTATTCAACACCTCTTTACACGTGAGATCTATAATATTTTTCAACTTTCTATAAATACATTTAAATTTATCTTAACATCCAAACATATTTAAATTTATTTTAGATAAATTTTACAAAACTCATTTTACCATCTCAACTCATTACTATTTATAAATATTTCAACTCAACTGATTATTGAAACCAGCCTAAATGATATTAACAAGTGTTAGTGTGGGAGGAGCTGTAATGCTGTGATAACACTGATCCGTTCAACTTTCAATACACATCAGCATGTATCATGCGAAGTTCAATTTCTTTAGTGCAATGATTCCCTACACACGCGTTTTTGTGGAAAAAAATGGACTTGGAAAAGACATGGGTCTAACCCATTGGACCCTTTGCCTTTTGAATATCCTCTAAATACTTGAGAGATAATTTACTTTGAGAATTCAGGTGATGTTTTGGGATTAAGAACCCGCATAATTTTATTAGTAATACTATTTCTAATACCATCAATGTAATATTCGTGTAACACTATTGATGTGACAGACATATATCAAAGATAATTATGATTTAAGGCCTACATACTATAATGTTTATCTATCTATGACCTAAATCGGTAAGTATCGGTAGACTAAGCATTATCCAAAAACAATTACCTAATAATCTAAAAGCAATGATTGGGTTTCAAACTTTCAAAAAAGGAAGCCGAGTCATGTAATCCATTTAACGTTGTACAGTAGGATTTGCAGATTCTGATCTCAGATGTTTCTATAAGGGAGAATGAGGCCTAATCATGCCCAATTCGAATCCACGCAGCTGAGACTAATGGAGGACATTCAAGCCGAAAGATTGGGCTTAAAAAGCCCAATATGAATCAACGCAGCTCAGACTAAATGGAGGCAGCAACTCACGATGAAAATTTGGGCTTAATCAAGCCCAAAATGGTACTACAGTTATGGTCTACGTTCGCTTTGCTTTTCTTGCACACGTCTAAGTTGTGCACTTCGGTTTAATTGCTCCGAGTAAATATACTTTATAACTTTATGTTATTACAAATTTTGTAATTTATATCACTACGTTATCAAAATTAATAAATAACATATTGCAACTATTAAAAATCGAGATTTTACATCCTCCTATAATTTTAATAATTGGAATAAAAAAAATAACATAACATAATTTTAATAATAGAAATGTTTAGATTACAGAAAACAATCTTATAAGAAATAAAGTTACAAACTGATAGGAGTCAACGTAGTATTTTAGATTATAAAATTTTTTATAAAACAGATTTAACGTGTCATATCAAATCATATCAATTTATAAATTTGTTTTTAAAAAAAATATTTATAAATATAGCACTTCATTTAAAAACATAAAATGTAAAATGTATTTACTATCATTTGAGAGCAAACAACATATTTATCCCAAATATTCATGAAAGACAGAAATTTCAACTCGTTAAAAAAGAAATTCAGGAATGTCAGCGGCCGGGAATCGAATATATAATGTTTACCAGCAGTCCGGAGATATGCCATTGGGTGTAGGGATCGAAAGCGAGAGGATAATAAGTAGGATGGGAGGAATGTCAGCGGGTTATCGGATATATGCATACAAATTTGCACAGAACTTAGTCTGAGGAAGGCTGAGGGTCGTCGAGATGCTTATCACCCTTATAAGCTGCTTTATTCTTTCATGATTAGGGAAAAAGTTTATTGATTGTCTTGTTGAGGTCCCAAGGGTCAACTCCCCAGCCTTCTGATTGTTTCATTGGCTTTGGATTTCTAGACTGTTTTGGCTGGAATATGCACAAAGTACTGTTATCACATTCTGATCTTCCATTAATACAGATCCAACAAGTGGCAAGATGATCATGGGTTTACCCTTTGGAATCATTATCATGGGGGAAAATCTCTTAGAAAGCAAGAGAATATGGTTTTGCCACTAATTTTCAAGTGCTAGATGTCGAGATCGATCGAACAGACCCCACCAAGTAGTTAGGCTAGCTGCTGATCACTGAATTTCAACGTGTTTTGTCTTTGTTACAGAATCATTTTTGTGCCCTATAAATAGAAGTTATATAGTCCCATTCCTATTCAAACTAGAAGCATGCAGCAACATCGAGAAACATGAGGATGAATGTTTCGAGGCATTGGCTGTTCACTCTCTCTCAAGGGCTTCTTACCTGTGCCAGAATTTTATAGTCTTACTGATCATTATAAGGCAACTGGGGTTGAGGTTAGAAGCCCTTCGGGGGAGACTGAAAAGGCTGTACCTTGCTTACGATCCAGAAGTTTTGGGGTCAAATATATGAAGGCCGAGCTAGGCAGGCATTTTGGTTGCTCACTCTCTCTCAAGAGCTTCTAGCATTGCCCAGATACGTACGGCAATGCTAGAAGATCATTTGATGCATTCTGTTTAAAATATGAATGCATAATATTGTTGTAAGTGAAAATATAAGTATACTTTTTCATTAACCTTTCAATCTTGTCTATTCATTTTTCAATAAGAGAGATATATATATACACACACATCGAATAAGTGTACTGTTCCATCCTCATCACCCATTAATGGCCCCTCGAAACTTAGAAGAATGGTTAATCATGAGGTCCTAAAACAAGCCAAAGAATTAATAAGATAAAACATAAATTAAATAATGAATTAATGGATCATGTGTAGCTAGCTAGCCTTCCCACACCTAGCACGGTCCCCAACCCTGAACCTATGGGAATTAAGCCATTTTCTTTTGTGGCTCAAAATCACAACATATATATATATATATATGGAGTCAATGGGATCATCAATTAATGATAACCTGCACTAACATCTATATATACATGGTCATGATCATGATCACCTTTAGCACAACACAATGGATGGTTGGCCGGGGACCGGGGTTTCTGCAATATTACTTGGGAATTGAGTGGGCATGCAGCTAGTTGCTAGCTTTGGTTTTCAAGCCATCCAAAGTGAGTGAGAGTGTAATAAGTACTAGTCGGGGGAGTGGGGACAATTAGGATCAGGTGTTGCATGTGATCATGACAGTTGCGATTATGACACCCCCTAGCTAGTACAATACTGCCTGTTGCCAGTATTTTTATCTCAAACCATGTTAATTTACTTTTTTTTTTTTTTAAGTTTTCTATAAACCAAACATATCTCTTATTTCAAACTTTAATTTGCTGAGAAATAAAATAAAGTAATAAGTAAATGGTCTGCTGCAAGTTCTGACCTTAACTTGAGAGGCCCGTCTGCTAGGAGAAATATTCTTTAATTTGAGATGTATCAAATCATAGGTACCATATGCTTCCCATCACATGATCATATGTGTGTATGTTAAAGTAATTAAAGTGAAGTGCTCGATCTCATTATTGCATGAATTTCATGAATCATATAATTATATGAAGACCTTAAAAATATCCATATATATATATGTATGTATGTATGTGTATGTGTGTGTATATATATATATATATTCTTCCCCTTACTTATAACAGGAGGAATCCATCTCCTTTATTTTTATTCTTACTGTTTGTGCATGTCTATGCGGGGTTGATCAGGTATTAATGAGCAGGTTTTTTATTTATGTATATACCCGCCTTGGGTATTAGATTATTACTCTCTCTCTCTCTCTCTCTCTCTCTCTCTCTCTCTCTCTCTCTCTCTCATGTTGGGCAATTTTATTGTGTTTAGAATGGCAGTAGTACACTCCTAGTATGGCGCGTGTCCTTCACACACCAGTATTATAGTCTCCTTACTTAGTGTATTTTCAGATTTTCAGTATTTTTTAAGTTTCGGATTTTGGATTTCCTATGTATTTTTGAATTTCCTGTTGTTTGTTGTTGGTCATGTTGTTGTTGTGATTATTGTTGTTTGTATTTTGTAAAAATAAAAGAAATAAGCTATTGGACATTTTGTCCATAGCAGGAGATCAACTCTCTCCTTGGGAGATGGTTTTCCCTCTCCTTCTTTGGAGGATGAGTGTTGGATATCCTCTTCTCTTTTGGAGGCTGGGAGATGATTATCTCTGTTTTTACAGAGTGTTATATTCTCTAACAAACAAAAATTGACATCTCTGTTTTTACAAAATCTCATATCTCAGAAGGTTTTGTCAATAGAGAACTTATAAAAATTAAAACAATGTTCGTCACAAAAAAATTAGTATATATAATACAATACTAGGGGAAGATAGTACTAGTTAATAATAGAAATTAGTATATATAATATTCTTTTGAGAATGGTTTTAGAACAAGAGAAACACAGCAACCAAAAGCTTAATTAACTCATCGGCCAATATTATGATCATATTTCATTTAATTATATATGTCTTTCACAAGCTTGACTTCTTAAATATTAACTATTATAGTACTTGGACCGACTTATTACATTGACCAGAAACTTTATATATGGATCAGACACCAAGACAATACCATGACTTAGTCTCTAAAATACATGGGTACAGGAGATTGATCTGGATTCAAATTTCTCCTTTGAGATAAGTACTCATATTATCACATATATATATAGTTAATAATTATAAAGCATTTCTTCCCAGCCTACATCCACAAACATCTTCACATCTTCTCAGCAACGTCATGACCAATCAAGCAAGCTCTTGATTCTTCTCCACAATCCTCACTTCCTTTGCAGATCTAAGCACGTTGGCCTATTTCAAAAGTATAATTAAATAAATGAAATAAGAAACATCAAAACATTTCAAACCAAGAGAGAAAAGCATGGCCGGCTTTCTGACTTCAGACTTCACATGAGTACCAAAAAACCCAAAAATCGTAGAGATATATAACTCAGGAACCATAAAAGTATATATGATAGAAGCTGCACCTGATCCTCAGTGATGTCTACCGAAAACCCATCAACAATGACAAACGATAATGTCTTCTTGTAGCTGCCTGCCTCAAGGGTGTTTGCCAACAGCTCATCATGCTTCCTACTTAGATATAAATCAAGCTCTTGTACCCCTCTATTTGTTCTATTAATTAAAATAAATATAAAGGCAATGAGAGAGAGGGAGAGAGAGAGAGAGAGAAGAACGTTAAAAGGGGTTCATGAAAAAGAATGATATAACATAATTCTCCATATTTTCACATGTATATATAATGTAAGCTGCAGAGATCTGACCGATCAGCACGAAGGCGCTCGTATTCGGGATCGTGGTTCATGAAAACGAAGTACGGCTCAGTTTTTGTACTTTCCATTACCCCTACTACTCCAGCAGCTGCAGCAGCTAGCTTGTTTCTTTTTTCTTGATCTAGCTTCGCTTGGTTTCTGAATCATATGCCAATGGGTTTCAGGTCACTAGTGCAGTCAATTTATGCATGAACAGCAGTATGACTTTTGAACAGTCCGAGAGGCCCACATTTCTGATTTGAATGCAAAAGTTGAATTTCTGTAATATAATAAGTTACTCATGTATTTTGACCCTATCATATAAGCTTCCTTTATTTATTTTTTTATTTTTTACTAGCCTAATTAAGGGATTGTTTGGATAATTAGATGAGATAAGATAATTTTAGATTAATATTAAACGTTGAATCTAATATTATTATAATATTATTTTTTAATATTATTATTATATTAAAATTTTAAAAAAATTAAATTATTTATTATATATTATCATAATAAAGTGGTTTCTCAGTCCAAACGTCCCCTAAATTAAGAGTTGAATATGGGATTGGGAGGTGCAAAAATAATTCAAACTCTTTCTAGTGCAGCTTTGTCATAAAAGCACCATAATTTTTTGTTTTCTTTTTTTAAGGAATCGCCACGATTCACAATGGTTTCTGACCTAGGGGTTGCCACTTGCCAGCATTAATTGTGTGAAGAAAGAAAATGCACACGCTCAGTTGTGATGAAAAGTCAACAGTTAAATTAACTATAGGGAAAAATAATGTCTCGGGGTGCAGAAATTGGGTGTTGATTATTTTACAATGTAAATAGGCATGTACCATGGTTGCCCTTCATTCATAGAGTTAGCTGTTTTTAGGTTAAGATCTATGTATTCAATCATATCAAAATAAAATAGAAAATAAAAAAGTAATATTCCTACCACATATCCCGAGTTCTCTCAGTTTTGAGGTTCGAATTGGATGATCCAATTGAAAGAGCTCACTACAAGATAAACAAGTACGTTTTCATCCAAAATAATCATTTTAATCATAAAATTTTAGTCACAAATATCTATTTTTCTCAAAGTGAGGTTTTTTAACATTTAGACCCATTTGAATATTTATAATATCTTATTATATATGTGAATAGTAATAAAATAGTCTAAGTTAAAAGATTTTATTAGATTTTAAAAAATAATAGAGGAAAAATTGAATAAAATTATTATAAACTTAAAATAATTTTTAATATAATTTTTATTTTAAAATTTGAAAAATTTGTATTATTATTTACGATTTATTTTAAAATTTAAAAAAGTTGTAACAATTAGGTAAATATATTAGAAAAACAAGTTAGAAATTTGAAAATTAAAAACATTTTATATTTAAGCAATATTTAAAAGAAAAATATTTAAAAACACTTTAGAACAATTGAATTGCCATAAAAAGTCTTATCATATAAAAGTCTGAATGGTATGGGCCAAATTTAACACTGGATTATGATTTTTAACTGCAGTATCTTACGCAAGATAACATACTTGAGATTTTACCTACAACATGTTAACAGTAAGAAGATAAATCAATTTGGAAAATAAAAATCTATATTTATGAAATGATTGAACTTTGTAATTAAGGTCGTGATTGGTTGTTGATGAATTAAATTCAACTCATCTCAAATCAATTATTGATAAGATTTATTATTTTTTTAATTTATTATAAAAAAAATTAAACTCATTTTAACTTAATAAAATTAAATTCATCTTTAAAAAATTTATAAAATATTATTATTTATAATTTAAATCAACTCATTTCAAGATTAGCCGATAACGCGTTTAAATTGGTCAGGTGCGGAAGCTCCCACGTGGACCGTATCATCGTAGCCACTTGCCAATCGTTTTGGCTTTCAATGCATGATCGTTTGTTCACATATAAAGTGTGTACTGAAGAATTCAGACTTCTGAGTGAGTGACACTGCAAGGCGCCAAGGACAATGCTTTTTTGATAGGTTAGAAAGCCTGCCTTTTATCATTTCCTCCCCCCAATATAGCTAGAAGTATCTCTATTCAATATGATCGGTTGATAAACGCTTTAGAAATAAAGATATATTATAAAAATAAATTTTTAAATTAATATGATTTGAGTCAGTACGTTAAATTATAAAATTTATTTTATTATAATATACTTTTATCGTATTATATATATAAAATCATATCAATTTATAAATTTATTATCATAATATCTCTACGTAGTTGTAATACTTTTCTGTATGGACGTTGAAAATGCTAGAGCACTGTTTTACATGTATACTGCATTGCATTGTGATACGCTAGGAAATAAGAAATACTATGCCTTTTTTTTATTATAATTAATTTGAAATTGCCATTAGGGAGTGCATACTGATTGCTTGTAAGAGCATAATCGAATGCCAAGGACGATACTAGGATCACTAAAAAAGGTGACCTAGCATTATGACGATGGTGTAAATTATATTTTTATTTTTATATTTTTTAAATTCCTTCAAAAAATTTGTAAAATAAAATTTATAAATATGTTAAAAAATATTTATTTAATTATTAAATAAAAAAATAAACAAAAACAAAAAATCCATAAATTCTCTTGTGGCTTTTCGTTAAAGGAGTCTAGGAGAAGGGGGGAGGTTGCGAATATCTCACCCTTCCTTCTCTCTCCATAATAATAATATATTTTGTCTGCATTATGAATACAGAGGTTGACAACAGAAATTAAATAGTGCATTTTGTCGATGATATCTCCAAGACGACAAAAGCCTGTGCACGTGAGAGCACCTCGTCAGGATTAGGAGCTGCAGCCTGCATTCTGCTTTCTGCAACCTGCAACAGTGCAGTGCCAGGTGGTTCACACCACGTGTCGACCACACAGGGCGGAACGTGGGGGACCTTCTACAGAGACAGAGAGACGATGGTCACATATACAGTACAATTGAGGATGTCTGTATAAATGAGAGAATACCTCCCAGCCGGTCCGGCTTATTTTTTCCTTATAACAGCCTGTCATTAGATTTTAAACACGTCAATTTTTTATCACAATTATTGTGAACCACACTATATGAAATCATCCTTCTAGATAGCCCTTGCTCGAAACAGACTCCACCATTTCCCTTTCCCTGCGTGATACAGAACCCCTCTTCTCCCCTTCTCTTGTGCGAAATCGTTCAGTAACTCTTCGAAAGCATCTCGTAGCCCCTTCGCAACCCTCCCCTTTGCAGCAGCTCGCAGACCCTTCAGAATCGCAACACAACCCAGCCTCAAAGCCCCACAGATTAGGATGTCAGAATCTGTCTATGGGCAAAAGTTTAGTTTCGAGTTTCTGACCAATCAAGTGGGCTTTAGCCTCTGTTAACCCACCCCCAAAGCCCCACAGCGTGCCACGACCCTTTGCCAGAAAAAAATGGCTATACCATGAGACAACCGAGCATTGCATGGCACCGCAAGGAAAGTGCACTGCGAAGCCCCATGTCTAACCTCCGTAGCCAACTTTGAACCACCATGAAAATAGTCCAGACGTTGTGTCCCAAACGCCTAACAAACCTTTGTTTTTGAGGAGCAAAAACAGAGCACAATTTCTTTTTTCTTCCTAACACCACCACCGATAGCACCAGCACAACCGTAACACACGAATCTCATTTTTTTCATACTAAAACAAAAAAAAACAAAAAACAAAAAAACAAAATAGTGGTGAGCGCCCAACTCGATTTCTCCATTTCATGACGGTAAAACAAAGGGCTGGTAGCCCTATTTGTAATCGGTGTGGGCGACAGTGGTGCGACGGTGGTGAGAATCAGTGTGGTTGAGAAGATATGGTGGTGCGAAATCTTGGGCGGCGGTGCAAACGAACAGAAGAGATGGATTCCGCGGAAGAGATGGTTGGGTCTCGGTGGGTTGAGATTCGGAAGGCAATGGCTGTGTGATTCGAACAGCAGAGTGTGTGACTAACTTTCTGATCATGTGTGGCTGCACCCATAGACTTTTTTGTGTAATTTCTGACGTGGTTGATGATGATAAGAGGGTTGATTTTCTCTAATAAACAGCCCGACCGCTTAGAAGCGGAACTGATGTTTTATCTCTTCCATAAAGTATCCCGATAATTTTTTTTTATTAAGAATTATTTTTTAATAATATTGAAAATTTTGTATTTTTTAAAAAAATTATTAAAGGTGATTAAAAATATATATGAGAAAAAAGAAAAGAAATCACAAGATTGTACTAATAGCGAGATTAATAATCTCTCGGTAGCTATTAATTTTAGAGAAAATGAGAAATGTTATTTATTATCTTTATACTATATATTAATATGTGATTTATTATTTTTATCTTTTTATTTAAATACATATATTTACATACTAATATTTATTTATTTAAATAAAATAATAAAAATGATAAATTACATGTTAGTGTGCATAATAGAAAATGATAAATAGAACTTTTCATTCAAATTAGAAGACAATAAGTTGATGTGATAAATTGGACAAGGTATAAAGATCATGATGAGAGTTTTAAAGCGAGACATTAAGGTTGGTTTGGATATCCAAATTATCTAATCTAATTATTATAATTTTCATAAATTTATACATAAAATATAATAAATAATTCAATTTTTTCAGATTAAAAAAAAGTAATATTAAAAATTACTTTATTTAATATAATAAATAATTTAATTTATTTAATTTTTAACAAAATATTTCATCTCATTTCATCTAAACTATGTAACAAAACGAGTCCTAATTTCTAAAGTCGGATTGTGGGCTATTCCTTGTGTAGATATGTTATAAATGGAAGGCCCAATGATAGCCCAATTATGCTTTATATCCAATGCGCAGATAAGCCCGGATACTTCCTTATTTGAATAGATTTTTGGCGCTGACGACTTGTGAGCAAGGGAGGCTTTTCTGTTTTCAAATGCAAAACCTATTTGATAAGATATTACTCATCTCTAAAATTATACATTCATAAATGACAAGCTAAAAAAATATTGACTAATATATATAGAGTTATGTTATATACAGTCACTTTTATATTCTCCTTACACACTTCATTGATGTAATTGACAGATAAGATTTTTTCCTTGATATATAAAGCTACTCCTAAGGAGGAATGACCATTTAAAAGAAGGGGATCTATACAAACCTGTCACTTCTCTACACTCTCTTCAATCATTTCTCTCCCTATTTCTACACAAATGACATCTTTTATTTAGAGGTAATGAGAAATTATAAAATCACTAAACGTAGTATATTTCACCCTTGAACGGTCGGTAGATATAGGCTTTTATGTCAAATCATGTAAATATCTATATCCCTCTTTATTTAAAACTCATATTTTGTTAAACTCATATTTATAACACAAATAATCTATTTACTAATCTACAAATATGATATAAAATATTAGGGAAATGATCTGAACAATCTTAAGGTATACAAGCCACACACGAACTCCTTTTAAAAAAATGATAAATCGGATAACTTCATGAAAAATACTTATTTTTTATTGGCAAGCTCCACTACTTTGTAAAGAAAGTACGCATAACTTATATTGTATCTAGTATTACTTAAAATACTATTCATCTCATTATAAAATGTGGTATTATCAATAATTAATTAAGGCCTCATTTGTTTTTGCATATGAGTTGAGATAAAAAGTTAAAAATTGAATAAAATATTATTAAAATATATATTTTTAAAATTAGAAAAAATTAAATTGTTTATTTTATTTTATGTGAAAATTTAATAAAAATATAATGATTAGATAAGATGAGATGAAATATGTTGTAAAAAATACAAGACCTAAGTCTTGAATAATAATAATAAGAATGTTGTTATGAAACTAAAAGAGAAATGATATTGTAAAAAAAAGAAGATATTGCAAGAGAAATAGTTGTTCTTCAATACAAAACTTGATCATATACAAGTGAATGATACACATATATATATGAGTATAAAAAAGTAGGTATAGTTTAAGTCTTCATTAATGGTTAAAGATAGGTTTTAATTGATGGCTCAATAGTCTTAATTAGTGGATAAAGATTGATCTTAATTGAAAACTAAATAATCTTAATTAATAGCTATGTATGATTATATAAATAACTTTATAACAAATGTGATTTTTACGATGAGGCATGCTACTTCGGTTACATTTCCAAAGTATTTATTTTCCATTAGAAAAAAGAAAACTGATTGTCTAAATAACACACTTATCCTTAAATTTTTGTTTTTTTTTTAAGAAAAAAAGCACCGAACGTGAATTCGAACACACTGAGGTCCCGTCTAGGTTTTACAAAAGAGTCAAACATCTCGTACAATTACACATGGTGGGTCCACTCTTTTTGTTTACTGCCCGTCTTTTGCGCGCAGTCAAGAGACTCAAGAGTCAAAGACTCCGCCCAAAGCCACCTGCCCCCACTCAATGTCTCTCTCCATCCGTCCCTCTCCTGTATATATTAACATCGTTCCTCAATTTCCGCTTACGCTGCTCCATCCTTATGTCTGATCACCACGAAATGGCCAAGCTCGTCTTCGCCGTTACCGTTAGCTTCTTCTTGTTTGCTCTCTGCCATGCCCGTATTTCGTCAGATCCTATCCAGAACGACGCCATCGTCGATGAGCCGAAGACTGTTTTCTTCACCTTTCCCCAACCTGACACCAAAACAACGACCAGAACTACCGTCCTCATGCCGAGCGAGAAACACGGGTCTGAACTCCCCACCATAGTCGAGTTCAAACCCAAGAAAACCGATCCGAAACTGCCCGGATCTGACGCCAAAGAATACGAAACTGATTCCGTCCATTTGACAATGGTCAGTTTCCGTCCGATCAACCGCCACTTCCCCAGGCATTCATTCCCGGTGACGTTCCGTCGCGGCCACCATTTCCGCCGCCGCCGCCACCACCACCACCACCACATCCACGAGCTGAAGCCGCGCTTCCATGGCCGTGAGGTTCCGTATGGAGACGATATGATCTTGTCCGACGAGAAGTATTCGAGCTCGAATCGCCCGTTGCCTCGGGGAGGGGTGCGTCAGATCCCGGCGAGGTGGGCCAAATTTGGCCACGAGGGACCCAGGTTTCACCACGGCCACGATGACGTGGAGGGAAGGGAGCACATGAAGAAGAAGAAGAAGAGGCATCACCGATCCGTGGAGCGAGAAGAGATGGAGGGACAACACGATCACGAGGGTGGATTTATGAACAAGTTTCGCCAGTTTTTGATGCAGTTTTGAAGATGTGAGTGATCCTACATATTCTGGGGGGAGTCTTTTCTTTGTAAATAATCTTTGTTGCATCCGTAAGAGATGTAGAAGCGTTATACGCATGGTTAACGTCTAGTTGTACTACGAAATGTATACGATTCTGTGCTTTTTTTCTGGTTGCTACTTTGGTCTTCTACGGATTAATTACTGATAATTGGAGTAATTTTGCTTGTTTCTATATTGATTAACCCCCATATAATCCCAAGTGGTGCATATAATTCGAATAGCAGATGGTAGGGAAACAATTCTTTGTTTTTCATTCGGAAACTAATACATCTCTTAAAAGAAACACATATCAGAGGTGACTGGAACACGAATTTATTGGATGGGTGCTGGACAGCTCTGAACAGGGCCACGGACTGACTTGGTGAGATGCCCCACTCACATCAGAGCACTTCCACGAAGGACTACTCGACCTTCTCAGTGGCGAGCCAAGAAGGTTGATGTTAGAGAGGCAAATCCCTGTGAATGGGGAGTTCCTCAGGCCTCGTATTAAACCCGCTTGCTGAACCATCACACCCCAAACATTTTTAATAGTGATTCCCTTCACGACCGGGAGAGCGTTTGGGTTGAATCTGTCGTCAGGGTGGTCACCAACATCGCCTGCAATCTGTATACCCTTTTGAGCAATTTCGATGTACACATCAGATACTGTAATATCTCTTATGAACCCTCCCCTACCGATGTTCGTCTTCACATGGATGCCGACTCCCATATTGTAAAGGTTTATGTGTTCTGCCAACACTTTTTCCACCCCACCAGAGGTTTCACTTCCTACTGCAATTCCGGAAAATGGGGATGATCCTGCTATCCGTCGGATTGTGATGTCAAAACTACGACGACCATAACCAATTCCATATTCATCCCACCCGCTCTTCACAGACACAAGATCATCTCCGGTTGATATGTATGAGTCCTCTATGCAGACATGAGAGCTTGAATCTGTATCATAACTCGTAAGGATGTACAGAATTAAACATGATTGAACATCACACATTCATTCATTTGAAGTATCAGCAATATTTGATTGTCATTTCAACTAGGGCCGTACAAATTACCGAAAAACAGACTGGAACCGACTCAGACCGGCCGCCGGAGATTGGAACCGGCCGGAACCGGAGTAGAACCGGTCGGCGCACGGTAGATTTTATGAAAAACCGATGTCCAGCGGTTTGGTCCCGGTTTGAACCTGGGCCGGACCGCTGAACCGACCGATAGTTTAAATCTATTTTTTTTTTTAATTATACATATATGAAACGACGCCATTTCACTTAAGTGAAACGGCGTCGTTTTAGAACTTAGTATTTGAAAAAAATAATAAAAGGAACGGCGCCGTTTAACCCTAGGGTTAACACAGCGCACGTCCCTTCTTCCCCGTCCATTCTTTTTACTCAGGCATTTTGCCGCCGCCGCCCCCCTCCTCTCTCTCTCGCTCTCTGTCGCTTTCTCTCTCTCTCACGGCGCACACAGCAACCGATGACGCCGACGAACCGACCGGAGTTACGCCGAGATCGAGGACGACGGTTTCTCCCCATTCTCCGGCCGGTTTCGGTCGAGATTTCTCTCATTTTCCCCCATCGGTGCGGTTTCGGTTTTGGACGAAAAACCGCGCCGATAGGTCGGTTTTCACCCCTAATTTCAACCATAAGATGCTTAAGAAACAAAGGTGAACACTATCAATAGAATGGGCAAACAGTTTTGGGGTCTAACTCGGGGTTAAACCGACCTGTCTATCTTAGCCGTACGCCACCCCTATATTGTTGCAGACTGTTCAGATATCTTAAGTGTCAGGAGGGGTCAGCGCCTATATAAATCTTAAGAACGAAGAAATTAATGAATAGGCTGCAGAGACTACATATTTCTTTGATAAGTGGTGGCGGGATTACATATAAAGCACTAAAGATAGTAGTACCTGGATCAATGCCATCAGTGTTGGGAGAGTCAGGCGGAGCCAATATTGTAACATAGCGGACAACAACATTGCTGCAAAAAAAGGCAGACGTACGAGATAAAGTTATGGCTCTATTTCTCCAATCCTGGGTTGTAACTTGTACAAGGCAAGTAGCGAGGAACATTAAAAAGGACTGAGGAAACATGAAAATTTAACAATGACCATTTTGTAAATCCAATGAAAAACTTGTGAATTTATTGGTGAAGTCGCTATAAATCTTAAGTGCCAAAAGGATTTGCTAACTTAAATTATTGGAATGCATTGAAGTTAAGAGCCATTATTGGTTATTGTGCCTCTCATGCAGCCCCCAATAAAACTTAAAAATGCCAATCAAGTATATAATTATATCATTCTGAACAAATAATTTAATATATATACACATGTGCGCATATACACACATGTGCACTCAAGTACACACTCACACTTGAAGAGATCCTTATGACCGGTAACTTCAAAATTAAAATTAGACTAATGGAGCCTCAGCTTTACCCACCAGTTGATAAGATAGTTCCATGTACAATGTGGAGCTACACATCGTCAATTTCTCATGAAAGATACTTTACAAATAAATAAACTGAGGGGCAGCCTGGTCCTTAGACAAAACTTGCAAAATAACTGTAATGCTTACCTGCAATAGACAGGGTGAATGTTCCAAAATGGAGAATTCCGGAAGATCACACTAGAAATGATTATGTTCTTGGAGTTCACAAATTCAACCAGATTTGGTCTAGTAAATTGAAGAGTTCTCTGCCTCCACATGTTCCACCAGATATCTCCTTGGCCATCAATTGTTCCATTCTCACCTGCCAAAAAAAACAATCAGAAAAACATTGTCATATGAAATATGACATAAAATTAGGTACTGAAACATTTTTTTTTACGTCAGGTACTGAAACATGTAGTTCTAGGTTGAGATTTACAGTCATTACATGTCAAAAGAACCACTCATTATAAACACGTGTTTTATTACCATTCAATACAAGGACTACATTTTTTAAATTTTTTTTTTTTAGTAGTCAACATACACTCAAATTATCGAATTAAACATTACATGTCATGGAAACATATTTCCAGCTACCTACTTATATGTGAAAGTCTCTTACACGCAGCATCTTGTACATGACAAGGTTCTCTGATTATCATCATCATCATCATCCTTATCATTATTATCATTATTTGATATCTCTAATTATTTATTATTAAGTGGTATTGGAGAAGGTATCTATAATTATGCAGTAAGCTGCCTAAAGCAATGATGCAAATAATTGTTGAGACCCACCAGTGATTACCACATCATGAACTCCATCTGCATGAATAAAGCTAATATATCTTCCTCCTGGGCGCTCCCTCCCTCTTCCATAAGATGGCAAAGGAGCAATTAAAGGCCAGTTCCAAGTATCCTGAATCATCAAGCAAGGAAGAAAAATTCATTAGAGCATAGAATTAACTAAAGCAAGGGCCAAAAATTAAGGCAGTAGTCATCTAAGGTTATCAATTCTTTTAACTTTCCCTTTCTTCATCAGAGAAGGGAAATGTTGCAATGCAAGACTCAACCGACAGGAAGTCACATTTGTGAGTGCCATCACTAGGAGTATTAGGTCAAAGTCAATCAAATTAGGCCCCTCCTAATATGGTCCGGGAATACGCCACAAGCCTCAAGGACTGAGGTGGAGAAAAGGAGTCATTACTTGGCTCTACTATCCGAGAGACGAAATTGACCCGATTGTAAAAGACCCCAAATGTAAAAGTTCACTCATGCTGATTGAACATAGGTGGAAAAGGGTCTAGTAGATGTGGCCTTAATACTTCTAAGCATGCACATGACTGGAAATAAAAAAAGATAGTCAGTTCTTTTTAAATAATGATATATTTATGCCTGAGTTATGATTTATTTTAATTTGAATTTCAAATATTACATAATTACCCTCCATTTAAAATAAAGTTATAAAGATGGCTGTAAAAAAGATTGTAAGTTTATCATTACTCTTTTTGGGTAAATTCTTTTTAAGGGCATAGAGCATACACAGCCGTGGTTGATATGGGGACTTCCTAATCCCAGCAGGAGGTTAGGTACCTTAATTGTTAAATAAGGCTTTTGTTTTGATATTTCTAACCAAGGATTTGTGAGTGTTACAGATGGTATGTTTTTATAATAGGAAAATGCTAGTATGCTGTCTAAGTTTGTTTCCTCATTTTGACCCCTCATGTATTTAAATTTTATTATTATTATTATTATTATTTAGTGATTAAGGAAGTGACTTTTAGTGTATTGGTATATTTTTTATTTTTTAAAAATATTTAAATGTTAACAAAAATAAAAATAAAAAAATAAAAAGCCAAATTTGTATAGGGCAGCACGCCCAGCGATCCTTGCTGGGCGGCAGCCTGGCATCACTCTTTATAATATCATTAACAAGCCTTTAACGTTGGAACCAAAAGAATGGAAAGTATTTAAATCCTACATGTGCTAATGTTTACACTATCAAATAAGACGAGCCCACCAGCCATGCACACATGACACAGCTGTCCAACAACATCAATCGTTCCCACTGTAAATGCAGTGCACATGCAACCATACTACAACAGACCCACTACATTCCTCTCCTTTTTAAGCCCGGACCACCACCATGGTTGATATAAATCTTCTAATCCCCAAAGTTCTCCACCATCATTCCGGCTAAGCCAATCAAAACCCGATCGCCATCATAATCAGATTTTCAACATGCAATGCAGCAAATAACCTAAAGTTCTAAATCCCGTTCCAAAACATTTATTTGGATCTAGAGTTTTTGTTGGTCCAGATAAAAAGAGAGAGACAGAAAACCGGATCCCATTATATTTATTGGACAGCTAATAAATTACACAAAATTCATGCCAGTAATAATTAATAATGTGAAATATACTCCCGGCATATACTAAGAGATATTGGTTTACACATGTTAGTAACAACAGCAAATTATTAAGCCAATTACTTGCCAATCAGAATAAGTTGTAAGAGTAATTTGGAGCAAATGTGGATTTATCATAGCAATCAGGCATTCACGCTAACTACAGCTAAAGCCAAATTATTGAAATTTTGTGAAAAAATGACTAATGAGACTAGAGTACCTGAGTGGCTTTGATAACTGCATCCTTCGCCAAGTAGAGGGTCATGTGGCTAGTGAGATTGAAGCTCCCTGTTAAGTACACCCCAGGAGGTATGTAAAGAAGCGTGCCACCTCTCCTCCTCAGGTGCTGAATCCGATAAATCGCCTCCCGAAAAGCCTTCGTATTCAGCGTCCGTCCGTCTCCGACACCCCCGAAGTCTGTTATAGATATCTTGTCGTTCCGATAATTCATCGGTACCATCCCGGAGCACGATATCAGTGCCGCAATTGCGACGGAGTTCAGAAACGGGGCAATGGTTGAGAAGCAGAGCAAAATCGAGACTACAAACCGAAGCATTTTCGTAATTTTCAAATCTTTTCAAGGGCAATCAGCAGAGGTGTGGATTTTCTGTGTTTTTCTGAGGGAAGTGGTTGGAGAGAGCCAAAGAGAAAAGCCACAAAAGTACTTTAGATAAATTTGAGAGCAATGAAATGAACAAAGAGATTTTCTTTGAGAAGGAAAAAAAAAAGAGAGAGCTAAAAGTGATTCGGTGGTGATTACAAGAAGAAAATTACAAAAATTACTTCAAATTTGGTTCAGAATATTCAAGAAAATGTAAGGTAGATCTAGAAAATGGTACAAAAAGAAAGCTCCAAGCGAAAGGCTAGTGGCGATTAATCTGCATTAAATAACTGAAAAGAAAATGTTAAGAACCAAGAAAAGCATTTGAGCTACTATTTCCGCAACGGGAACCAAATTTAGAGCGAGAGAGAGAAATACCTGTGAGATTGAGCTCTGATGAAGCATTGGATAACCGACAGCAGTTTCGAAGGAATTAATTAGCGGATTTTCATAACAGAGCTTTCGTCTAGCGGCGATCGTCTTTCGAGTGTGTGGAGCAGAGACAGAGCAGAACTGCGCTAATGCAGGAAGCTGCTCCGCACTGAGAGTACTTGAAGCAGTGAGTGGGCCAAGGTTTTAATACTGTGATTAATAAGACTAACGGATACCTGCATATGCCGTAACAGCATCATTCATTTTATTTGGTTACTATGGTTTTAATACAAACCATAATACATTGTAATTTTGATCATTGAGTATTGTTTTGTTGAACAATTTATTGATGTTTTCTGTTTCGTTTAATCAGAAAACTTTATTCTTTTCATTAAATATTCCAACTCAAGTACTTATAATGAGATAAATATATAATTAGACCACGATATTTATTACATATTTAATCAATTAAATTATTTATTAATAAATATTATGGAATCCACTTCATATGTCGGTCTCTCTTACACTCTAGGTTAAGAACTACGATAAATCTAAATCTCATACAATAAATATTCCTAAACGTGGTTGGATGGGAAAAAACTTGGGTTAGAGTGAGAAAAATATATATATTTATGTAAAGGATTATGTAACATTTATTATTGTATGTATGATTTTATAGAGTAGTAACATGAGGGGTTACTCCCCAATGGTCAAATTTTTGGTTTGCTTCCTATTATCACCAATTCGAGTCCTTTTAGGGTACTAGAATTTTACATAGTTGTTAATTTTAGGGTCTCCATGGGATTAATTGAGATGCACGCAATCTGGTTTAAACATCCGCAAATAAAAAAAAAAAGATTTTTTAGAATAGAAATAAATGTTGTAAAACTTAATTTTTGTGTCTTTTTAATGTATATATTTTCTGTGATTAGGATATAAAGCACTCCATCAAAGAAAACAGGCATAATTATCGAATTCATAAGAAAAATTAAAAATTGCGGATGGGATCAGGTTAAAGAGGACAAAAAAGTGAGTTATAGATCCAAGAATTATCAAGAAAAGAAGAAGAAGAAGGCGTAGCACAAGACGACGACTGTGATCTTTCTGTCGTTCCCATCAAAGCAACACTGCACAAGGTACGGTGACACAGATTACAGACCCGCGAACAGCACATTTACCATCGAGTCTTTAAGCCGCCATTTACTAGAAAGAGCATTCCCAATTGACATTTGACTCGTCAAACCTTTAATTTTAAATTTAATTAACAAAATATTCATTTGAAACCAACTTTTTTAAATACTATTGAAAATTAGTGGTTCACGTCCTAAATATAATTAAAGGAGGTGAATAGGTATTTTTAAAATTTGTTGGATTATTAATAATCAATTAAATCAATTGCATCATAAAAATAATTAATACATATCAATTTTGGTAATGAAGTGTAAACTCATTTAAAAAATATTTTCAAAATCTAAAACCACTTCGAGTGTAAGTTACCACTTAAAATTCACTCTATAAATTAAGTTTGTTACAACTAATTTAGAAACACTTACAATATTCCTGAAGTAACTATATTTAACTTTTAATATCACAAGTATCCACTCATCTCTGTAATGTGGCAGCTCTAGACTACTGGTCTTTCTATAGTTTCACCACGAGTACCAACTGGATACTCGGTCTTTACCTCCAGGCAGTTCCAAAAATCCTTTCGGCCAACAAACACGTCGACACCAATGGACTCGGCAGCATTCAAACAAAAGCACAATATGATAGAGGTTTGTTTATTAAGAGATGATCGATTTTCAATATGCAATGGATCTCTTTAGGGTTTTCTTTCAAAAATATAATGAAAACGACAACTTTGGCCTCTATTCACAACCTAGAAGCCTTGTATATTATTTTATTTATACTTGGGTTTAAATAGACCACTTAGAGAGTCCAAACTCTAATAAAAAGTAAATCTCGAAATTTTTGCTTTTGCGAGCTTTTTGTCTCATTTTTTAGTTGTTACATTGTTGAGCTCTCTTGACTTTGTAAATGTTGGAATTTGTAGATCCTTGAGAAACATGAATTTGTAGGTTTTCTGACGACACCAATATTGCCTCAATTCGATATGGAAATAAAAAGTGACGACCAATTTACTCCGGCTTGATCAATCTCATCAGATCTTGCAAATTTACAATCTTTGCACTTTTTATTCCAATTGCAACCTAGATTTTACTCAACATATTTACAACTCAGTTGGACTAAGTTTTATAGTAAGAATATGCCAACATATTATCTGTAAACTAACAACTCTAAATCTGACAAACTATTTTATAAGTAGGAAAAAGTCAACCAAGGGCACGCAATCTGATACAGGGTAGAAGCTCAGCTGCTCAGCTCCACTGTTAAATGAAATTAAGAAGAAGAAAAATAACAGATTACCCTAGTCGATACTCAGAAGATGGAAACAAAGTAGTAGTATAGGAAAAGAAAAAAAATACATATAGGAACAAAAAATAAAATTAAGCTTCTGTTATGTGGATGGTAGGTAGAGTTTGAGAAGGCTAGACATTGCAGGAGCAAGAGGACCAACTAATACACTGAATGCTTACTTCCCAAATCTACCCGAGTATGTACCTAAAGCAAGAACTACCAAACTAATTCAACAAAACAAAATGCAAAGCAAAGAACATGAACATCACCTTCCTGTCAAACATAAATATTTACATCCCAAGTTCGATACATGGCACCATTTTTGTCAACCAAGAAAAGCCAGAGAAGGGTTTACCAAGAAAAAGGAGATACAACATAAGAAATCCGATTTTTTTTTCATTCTTTCGGGTAATTGGATGGCTATGATGAGCTTGATTAATAGCTAATATAGACATGAGATATCCCGAGATTATTTTACAGTGGAAAGAAGAAAACGCAAGAATACCAAGCTCTCTACTCAGCTTCAGACATCCAACACCTCACATTGTTCGCTCATGACATTTATAGCCCTCTCCTTAGATTCTATCAATTGGTTCTGTCCGGTCCTGCACAGCTAATCGCTCCGAGACATCAGCCAGTGACTTGAGGTTGCACTTGATAAGGGCCTCCACAAAGTAGCAAGTTTCATCCCTGGTATTCCCATCCGGAACATCTACCACAAATGATTCAATCACTAATGTCCCTGGCCTCCCATCAATTATCTCTGGATGGACGGTAATGACGGAAGAGTAATTCTGCAAGAGTGAGGAAAGAGGGACAAAGGGTTGGAGCACTAAAATGAATGCTCTATGCCAACATTAATAGGTCTACCACACAACGAATCTATAAGATAAGATATAAAAAAAAAAAAGGGAAATAAATTTGTTTGAATAGATGGGACAAGTTATAAGTAAAACATGATTTGGTCAAAAGCCATAAATTCATCACATGCACAAATGATAGACATAGGGTTCAGTTGAGGTGCTCTAGAACGATAGGCATATAAAAATCAAAGCCTGTTGATACTCAAAACGAAATGAAATGCCACTGTATTGAAAACAGGGCAATCTTGAGGCTTGTTTCATGGATGAGTACATTTATTAGCTATAACTTTTGACAATTGATTACAAGTAAATTATTATATAGTTTCTTACTTACACTTTTTCCCCCTATTCTTAACATCCTGCAAAACCCCATTTCATGGTTCAAAAGGCCCATCTTAACCCAGCCGTTTCTTATAGTAGCGCCAATGGTCAAATCTGGTCTGATTTTCAAGCTATTTATACTGTCTAAAAGAGTGGAATGAAAAAGATGATGCTTGATGTTCACACAAATTCATCTCTCAATCACTTGTGACAGAACTATGCATTTCTGAACCTTTATCCTTGCAGTAATAGACAGCAGGGTATCCTGAATATCACCTAACTAATTTTTGGGGTAAACACGCAATGCTTCCACATATTCCAGGACATCAACCGAAAAAGAAGTACGAAAAAAAAGTTGAATCTCGCCAAAATTATGGATAAACAGCGACAGTCTAACCACCTTTAATCTTTATTTATATTTTAAGAACCTCAACCCGATTCACCAATAGAACGAAAGATTCTCAAACGAAAAGAAAGGATCAGATTTATACCTTCAGTCTGTGATCTCCTCCAACGATCCTCATGCTAAAGATATGCTCCTCATCATCCAAAAGCTCCAATCTTTCGGTGCTAGTCGTGGCTGGCAATCCCGACTTAACATTCACCTCTCTAACGCTCCCAATCTGAAGGTCACCCTGCACAATGCACCTGCTAATAAACGGCTTGTACTTCTGCGGCTGATCGAATCGCCTCACCAAAGACCAAACCTATGGCCCAAACACCGACAATCAATCACAAAGTAACAAATATCATCCAATCCTTTCTTCTCGGCTTTCAAGAACTAGTACTTTATAATTTGTTGTTCTTGTTTTGCTCAAAAAAACAATATCATTAAAAAGTTCCAATTCCTTCGAATTAAAGATTAATTTCTCTTTTACAAATAAAATCCACTAACTTTCCATGACAATATGCAAACTAAGGCGATGATCTTGGATCTGCATGCGAGACTTTGTGAAATCACAAGACCTTGAGGAAAACAAGAAGAAATAAAACTAACATATTATATAGAAAGAAATGGAGCTTACTAGAGGAACTGGGGCTTTGATGTGCTTGACAAGGGACTTGCTACACTGGTGCTCTTTGATCTCGTGCCGGTGGTGCCTCCTAACATACTCGTCCTCCATCTTGCAGTACCCGTTGCTGCTCGTGGCGATATAGTCATTGGTCACCATCACGGACCACGGTGACTAGAGGGAAAAAGAACAAAAAGAAAAAAGAAGCTCCCCAAAAGAATCAATACTGTATCTAACCGGAAACCGGTGATCAGTTGATTTAACCAATCGTTCGAAAATCGCCGTAAAATGGATGGTTTGTCAAGAAATGGGATTAGGAAGGTCGACAGAAGCGTCCAAAATGCACCGCCACTGGAAACTCCAATAGCGAAAGGTCCAGAGCCTCACTCTTTGGCAACCCAATCCCGTTTGCCGGACTGATAATATTAAAAAAGAAAACATGGCACGTCTTGAATGCGCTTCATTTTAATAGTATTTGTTTCATGTTCTTGGGCCTTAAAAACGATCGCTCATGCGCCCCCACTACTAGTCGGATGCCTCTCTTGACGCTCTGCATTGGAGGCCCATTCCCGTTTGATTTTTGAGACGAGAGTAGATGCAAATAAAGTTAAAAATAAAATAAAATATTATTAAAATATATTATTTTTATATTAAAATTTAAAATAATTAAATTGTTTATTTTATTTTTGTATTGAGATTTTAAAAAATTAAATTGTTTATTTTATTTTATATAAAAATTTGAAAAAATTATAATCATTAAAATGAGATGAGAGAATAATTATTTGAAAGTGAATAATAGCTTCTTTGACTTGCATCTATATCCTGTATCTACACATATTATATGGTCGATTCTCATTTTATTAAAAGTTCTGAGTAATATTGTTTATTTTTCTTTTAATTACGATCATTTCATCATTTGATTGTGTTGTCTCAAGGATTGATAAAAAGAAATATATGGATAGCATTTTTCATAAAAATCACATGCATATATTTAAAGGCTTTAAGAGTTTGGATAATGAGATGGGATAATAAAAAAATCAAATTTTTTATAATTTTCTTTTTAAAAATGATTTAAATATAAAATAATATTCAATTTTAAATCTTTAACTTTATTATCTAATCATTATAATTTTTATAAATGTTAAAATAATTATAAAAAATAATACAATTTTTTCAAATTTTAAGATAAACATAATATTAAAAAATTATATTCATATCATTTTTAAATTTTATAATATTTCTATTAAAATATTATTGTCACTGAAATAGGAATCAATTTCATGAAATGGAGTGGATGCAAGTTGCTAGGAGACAAAAGCGAGATGGAAAGTTGCAAGCTGCGCACTGACGTGGAGTTGGAGTTGCAAGTCAGTAGAAGTGCAGATGACGTGGCAGCGTAGGTATGGAAGGGGGAAAGAGCGAACGGTCAAAATAAAAAATGGGTTTACGTAGGGAGTGGGGAATATTTTCCATCATTCGGGCTTTCTTTCATCAAGAGTCTTTGCAACTCTCTTCGGCCCAATTATCTAACAGAAGTTCAGCCCAAGTCCCCAGGTTTTTCCGCCGAAAGAGACGCACTCACTGCCACTCTCTCTCTTCTCTTCCTGCCATTTCAAAACCCCATTCCCGATCCTGCGGTCACGACCATCGGCTCCGATTACCCTTGGAATCGGCTTTCGCAAGCATCGTTTTGCGACTTCTTCAACTGCTTTATCAAGCTATCTCTCAATATTGATTGTAATGCTTCTTCCTCCTTTGGGGTTAGGGTTTAGTACCTTGGTGAGGTTAATTTGATCTGTTATTTCCTTTACATGATTAATTCTGATTATCATGTTATGTTTATGATTCATTAGATTTTTAAATATTCAACGGTGCAGTTTTTTAATTGGAGAATGGATATAGCTCTCAAATATGACCAGACCCGAAATCGAAAACGCAAGGGAGGACATGGTTACCAATGAGTGTAAACCTGAAAATTTCCCGTGATATTCATTGCTTAACTTTAACTCTGATCAAAGTTACCATATTCCGCTTAGAATGCATACTAGCCATAAATGTCCCAGCCCTCCTTCCTCCCAACTCCGGTGGAGAGGCAGCTTGTTTCTTATATTGTAAGGTAACCAACTTTTGAATTTACTAAAATAGGCACAATTTAATTGAAAGTTCGACCACGAGGGCTTGTTTGTTTGACTTGCATTTCTTTCCGCGGAATATTTTAAATCTGATGATGTTAGGTACTGCTGCTTAATTGCTGATGTTTAATTGAACTTCTGGCCAATGATGACAGTTGCTACCAAAGGGATCGATACTTCCCTCAGAAGTTGGGTTGATATTTGTTCTCTTCCTTGGGGAAAAGAGGGGACTAATTGGTATCTGATCTTCTATGTTCAATAGTTAGGTGGGTATCAGATCTTACACGGATTGTATTTTGAGCACAATAGGAGCGGCTTCTTAGTTCATTTTTAACGGTTAAATCTTAGAGGGGTTATATAGAGATATGATACTAGAAAGTTACTTTCTCTACTATAAATTCCCACTAACAATAATGAGGTTTAATATAAAGTGACAGGAGCTACTCGCTATTAATTTTAAATAAGTTTTTGATATCTGAAAGTTACACAGATTCATGTATTTTGTCTAACTAAAATCTATGATGTAGAGATGATCTCAAACATGCCTCTTTATCTCTTCACTCTATTCATAGGAAAACTCGGACATATATGTCAATCTGAATATCACCCCGTTTTAATCCTTAGTTGCAGATGATTTTGGTTTTAATCGTATTCTGTGGCCGTGGGTATATAGTGGTTGGCGTAGTGTTCATTGTTGGGTTTGTGATGGGAAAGCTAGAAGGTTATACAACATATATGTACGCACGCGTGCACACACATATATATATATATATGAGAAATGATATTTGCAGTCATGGTTGTGCAAGCGGCATGCAGTCGTTTTGAAAAAAATGAATTAATATGGGACCCACGTAAAAAAAACTAACTTTTTAATCATGGACCCCACTCTTTTTCAAAACGATTGCGCGGCGTTTACACATTCCACGACTGTATGTAGCATTGCTGTATATATATATATATATTTCCTACTGTATTGTCATCACTCCTGCAGGTTGACAAATGAACAGAGAGCATCTGTTGCTGAATATGTCTACTGCCTTCTCTTATGCACATTCTTGAAGCACCATGTACATATATAAACCCCTCTTCCTTAATTAGATATTCTATAGAAGCATCTAGTTTTACAGAAGGAAGCACCAGCTTCCTACAAATTCATGAAATACTGCCGGAGGAGATACAAAATCCCTACAACACAAAACTGCAACACTCAAAACATTCCCTGACTTGGTAAATGCTTCTCTAATTATTTCATCGCCGCGTATCTGGCTATCAGGGTTACTCTTAGGAACTGATACAATCGGAAACTTGACAAACATATGCTGGCAGACCCCATTTTATTTAAAGTCAAAATTTTGGTTTGAACGCACATGCTAGTTTCCTCTGCTATTTTCTGCTGCAATTATTTGCAATAATGCTCCCCCAGAAAACTACATGCTATGGGTCACCATTTAGCGGAACATCTGTCATTTTCCCAACTGTTAAAAGGAGACTATACATATTAAGTTTTATATTGTGCCCATTCTGGATGTGACCTGTTACGGTTGCTTCATAAGAAAAAATGCCAGGAATTTCTCATTATTCAGTGGACTTTTTGTTGTTATCAACAAGTAATTACGCACCTAAACTTGTGCACTTTGAAGACAGTAGATAATCTTGCATGATACCCTCTAAACTGTTTCCCTTACAAAAGTGCTTCCATTTTTCAGATGCAATATAACAAGCCCCTGTCTAGCTTGCGTGCAGATAGGGGCATTTTCTAGTGTCCATTGGCCCTCTAACCTGCAATCAAGCACTTAGGTTCACTTTTATTTTTTGGGGCATCCCTTGGTTTTGCGGCCTCTCATCATACATGAAAGTATAGGAGCCGAGAATTCCCAATTTCCCGAAAGGAAGAAAAAACTGCGGGGGAACGTTCGGTTCCAATGCGTTTGTCGTTCTTATCTAAATAATCACGCATCACTGTCTTTATCAGAGTTGTAGTATGGGCAATAGAGTCGGTCACACAAACAGGACCTGGGCACCTCCTCCCACAGAGTCTCTCTTATTTTTGGGAAAGCATGGATTAGAATATGTATCACAAACCGTATTGCTTTCTGTTATCCCGATCCGTCATGTAAAAGGGCATATTTTGCCCACTCTTGTCGAAGCAAATTTACATCGACATCTTGATTAGTTTTAGTTTATTTGCATGGTAAGCCTCTTAGAATATTCATCAAGTAATAATATCAAACCATTTATCGTACGGTTTAAAACTTTAAACACAACCGACAATTAGTCAGGGGCTCTTGCGAAGAGAAGTACTTGACTTGTAAAAAACAAAACTATAAAGGAAGCCTTTCTAGTTCAAGTATTTTGAATTGACATATCAAATCTACTTTACCGTTGAAAGAGTTATATAATCTATAAATCACATCAAGCTAAGTTAGTTTATAAAATTATTTTTGTATAATTTTTTTTTTGTGGTTAAAAGTATTTTTCTAATAAAATAAAGTCTTTTTTATGTTCTCTCGATGGCTTTATAATGGCTCTTCTTCATGGCCTGATCTTTGATTTTAGAAAAACAAAATCTAGAAACTGTTGACTTTATTCCAGAACTCGAAAACATGGTAACATAACTAAAAGTAAACCCCAGGATTCACATATGAAATCCCTTTGTGCATGGCAGCGAGTACTTCTTACAACATATTGTTAATGCCTTCGTACTAAAAGGCAGAAGGCTAAAACATAAGCATAAGCTGCATAACAACCCTTTACTCAGCTACAATTAACCCTACAAAATTCTGAGGCTAACAATGTTTGCTCGGAACAAGAAAGAAATTGCCTACAGAGCCCCCCACCAACGCTACCATTTACACTTGAAAAAACCCTGCTTAACATCCAATGAAATACCTCTAAAATCCTAAATATCCTCCCAACAATTTTCACCAATTCAGCTCGAGAAACAAAGTACTGTTCTAATTAGCGAGGACTTCCCAGATCAATTCGGGATCGAAAGACGGCATTCTCGCCAGCGAACATCCTTCTAATTCAGGTTCCTCTGCCACTAAGATTGGGCAGCCTGTTGAAACAGAGGACGGTGAATTCTCGCACTTCAAAAACTCGTCCTCAGTTATTTCCGATGATAACAATTCGCTGCTCCAATTATCACCCAGATCCAACGGCGACACCGGGAACGATGACGTAGATGAAGATGGAGACGATTCAACCTTCATTGCCTTCTCAATCTCAGTGCCATGACTCCCAACACCTGCTCTGCTTTTCTTCGCATTCTTTTTTGCTCTGTCTCTCTTCACCTTCTGACAAATCGCTTCGATTTTAGCATCCACCGAGCTTTTCAAAGCACTCAACTTTGCACAGTCTCCGAATCCTAGCGTACTTGGGTCCGTGAGATTTGGGAAATTCAAGCGCGCATATTCTCCACGAAGCTTATAAGCAGCACGGTCGTAGGCGTAAGCAGCGGCTTCGGCCGTGTCATAGGTACCCAACCAGACTCTCATTCTGTTCTGGGGTAGTCTAATCTCGGCCACCCATTTGCCCCAGTGCCTCTGCCTTACTCCTCTGTATAGATTTTTCTTGCATGGATTTATGTAACCGCTTGTGCTGCTTGAGCAGGCAGAGCTTTGAAATGGGTACGCCACCGAACTGCGAGTAAACGAACCGTTTCCTCGGCTTTCCTGGCAGAACCTCTGGAGAAGATCTCTCTGGTGGAGGTATACCGAGGAGCCTAGAGGCTCAGAAACCGAGCTGGTGATGGTGTTTGATGGAGGGCAACGAGAGAAAATTGAGTCCAGAGTGTTGCTGCCACCTGTTAATATGAGTTCCGATAAAGATGATCGGATATCGGAACCGACGGTGAATTTGAACGGAAGGTTGTGGTCTCGGATTGTCTCCATAGTTAATGGAATTTTTTTCCGGGTGCTTTTTTTCGTGAAAATTGGAACAGAACAATTTTGTTATAAACACAATGCGTAGGAAAGGAGGCCACTAAAATCTGGCCTTTATTCCCTGAGAGATGGTGAAAATTAGCACAGGAAGGCAAAGAAAACAAAAATGGCAAAGGTTGAAACAGTTTTATATTCTTTCGTTACATAAAACACAGGGGATGAAAAAGGAAAGAAAATTTTAACTTTAGTTCGGAAACAGAGTGATCCAAGGAGTTTTGGATAGCTGAAGAACTAAAGAGATGGTGGGTTCAAAGAAGAAGAAGGTTCGGTGGGTTTCAGGAGGAAAAGCTTACCGGAGGAAAAGAGTCGCCATGAGAGAAAACAGAAGTATTAGAAGTTTTCGAACTCAAGAGAACGAGGACTGGATGAGCTTTTATTTTTCCTGCTATTGAAGAAGAAGGATTTTGAATCACTGTATTGAGAAATATTATCTCTGGCAGTGTATTTATAGCTGCAGACTGCGGGGTAGAGCCCTCCTCCATTAAATTCTCTCCCTCTGTTCATAACAACGAAAGTCCAAAGTGGTTACAAGTTTACAACTTCAGTCAAATTTACAGGGTGGCCTCTTTAGACTTTAGGAAATGACTTCGATGCCCTTGTTGTGCTTGGTCAAAATCTGAACTTGATGCAATAGGCTGATATAAATGAAGCAATTTCCATATTCATGCAAACTGACGGAACAGTCTCTACTCTCTACTATAATTCTTATAAATCTAAAGAACTAATACTAAATTAAGAAAAAGTATATATATTACAGACTGTGGAACCATCTCTGATCATCGGATAACATATTGAACTCGTCGTCCTAATCTTTAAAATTTTAAAAATATATAATTTTTTTAATTTTAGCTAATCACTCAAAAATTTGAAATTTATATTAACTTAGCCATCATATTTTTTATAATAATAAAATATTATTATTTATATTTATTTAATTAATTTTTCTTTTTAAATACTTTTTTATTTATCCCATGTGTGCCTAAATCTTTAGATTTTGATCCGGACAGTTCAAAAAATAAACACAAAAAGTTGAACAAGAGTCGAGGAAAGATATATCTACCCCTTCTTCCAAAAGCGTTACCTTTTGCATCTACTTGTCTTCTTTAGCTTCTACTTTTCTCTGTCCTCCACTTTACAACCAGATAGCAGTACAATACAAGAAGTTGAAGGGTTTGGAAGTTAGAAGAAAGAGAGGGACCTAAATTTGAAAATGAAAATGTTAGTATATTGTCTGACTCTGCCTCCTCATTTTGATTATTTATGTATTTAATTTTTTTTTTTAAAAATTCTTTATTTAATGATTAAGAAAGTTACTTTTAATATATTGATGTATTTTTTTAAATATTAAAATATGTTAAAAAAATATGAAAAAAAAAATTTGTACTAAAGAACACGCCCAACGGTTAAAGTTGGGCGCTAACACCACCCATTTGAAAACCCAAAATTTCTGAGAGGATTCAATTTTTGAACTTTTTGTGAAATTGATAGAAAATGAGATATGGTCCATATGGATCTTTATTCAATGTTTTGTTGCTGAAGGGTTTTGGATCGGTACGAATATTTGCTTGCTTTATTTCTTTTTTCTTTTTTCCTAGCGCTATTGAATTGTTGGTGTGATTCGGGTTTGAGAAGTTGTGATGTACTGTATTCTGGTGAGATATGGGGGAGCCAAAGAGGGTTTGAATTCCAAATTTTGAGTGTGGGCATGAAGAATATCTAAAATAATAAAATATTAATAAGAAGGTATTACCGTTCACTTCATATATAGAATGTGGGATAAATTTATTGTAATTAATCTTTTAGATGAATATGTTTAGGTAATCCAATATATGCTTAATTTAGTAGACATTATCTAAAATATTAAAAGAATTGACATTTGGCTAAGTTAATACCAAGGCTCGATGCGACAAACTCATGCCATAAATAATAATTTATTAAGCATAATCTTGAAAAGGTGAAAGTTTATTAAGTTATAAAAATCAAATTACAAAATAAATATAATGCATTAATTTATAAATAAATTTTTATAAATGGCTTAAATTATTGTTTGACAGCAATAACTCGAGGGGTATTGTTGTAGTCGTGGAAGCACCAATAGTCGTGATGAGGACAGTAACATCTGTTTGGTTAAACAAATGAGATAAAATATTTTAAATAATAATAAATAAAATATTATTATAATATTAATTTTATATTAATATTTATAAAAATAAAATTATTTATTATATTTATATAAAAATTTAAAAAAATTATAATAATAAATTAAGACGAGATGAATTTTTTAATATCCTATAATCAATCCGGCCTATTGAGAGGATTGAGTGTTGATCCGGGTTTCTCAGTTTGACTCCGTGTGGACCCCACTGGACCGTACTACCCTCTATATTTCTCTCTGCTTCTCTGATGATGACGATGCTGCTGCTGTCGTTCATTAAAGCGACCTTTTTTAATTTATGACATGCACAGTCAGTTTCGTCTAAAGTCCACGACATCATACGTTATGTGCCACGCGTTCCTCTTTTTATCAAAAATTTTATCGCCTAATAATTTATATATTAATGCAGATTTTTTTATATTTAAAATTAAAATTAAAATTATTTTTAATAAAATTTATTTTTTAATTAATTATATTAAATTAATATATATATTAACATGCAGTTATACTTATTGTTAAAATTTTCTTTTTCCAAATAGATCTGTTTTTTATTTGTGCTAGTGCATGACAAACTGTTTCCAACTCGCTTGTTTTCGAAACGTTATACTTCATCTAATTTTATAATTAGATTTTTTTTAAAAAATTTCATAAAATATAATAAATAATTTTTTTAAAATTTTTAAAATAATAATTATTATATTTTAAAAAAATAATACTCTAATAATATTTTATTTAATTTTTATTTTTTAACTATAAATATTTAATCTCATCTATAAAAATCTAAATGAACAAGATTCGTATAGATATTTAAATTATTTAATAATTTTGTTATGAATTTATATGATTAGATATTTATTTTAATTTATTAACACTATTAATTTATTAATAATCTAAGTACTTGTTAAATTAATATATGAAAAATTTATTTCTATTTTTTTTTAATTTAAACGAGTTTCACGACAAGTAAATTATTATAAATAAAACGTATCATATAAAATAATATTAATTTATAAATTTATTTTTATAAAATACTTTAATACTTCTTTTGCAAACCTCACGTGCCCAAATTTATAAATTTGTCTCTAGAACTCATGAAAAGCCAAGCTGCCTAAGCTAGTTGAGCTATAGAGAGAGATCTGTGATAAGCCAAGAGAGTGGTTTTCCTTGAACGACCTGTTCTTCATTCTCACGCAAGGGTTATCAAAATGAGAAAAGGATCCTACATGAGTGGGAGTGGGACCCGTCCAAGGATGGTGCAATAAAGACGTAAAGGTCGACTTGAAAAGGTAAACTTGGGCAAGTGGACGATAGACTTTCAAAACAATGCTCGTGGAAGGGCAACCCCCACCATCATCCCTCTCCCTATGGCCCCCTACAAAAGCTTCCATCTGTTTCTTTTTTTCTCCCCTTTTTTGCTTGCATGTGAACTGACCTAACTGCTTCCCAGAAGTCAATCCTCCCATATGGTTCGCTCCGTTTATCAGTACGCCTTGGCCCTTTCTGTGCCTTTAGCATGGAATATCTTGCTGTCCTTCAGTTTTTCCATCTTTCTATTTCTTTTGCCACAAAACGCCACCGACGTTTCAAGCTTAATTAGCTACTTTTTTTTTTATTATTGTCTTTCAATTTTATTATATAAAAATTTTATGTACAATTATTTTTTACATATTTTTTTATATATTTTATTGATGTAATTGATCAAAATAATTATTTTATATTAAAATAAAATGATACAATTAATTACATTAATAAAATACATAAATAATAAATAAAAATGACAGGAGATAAAATTGTCGTATAATAAAATTGAAGGTTGGAGGTGGGTGTAAAGTTTGAACTTTGACCCCCTCAAAAAGGCGTGTTTTGTCCGTATGCGGACTTGGTCGCGATAAAGCCATCCGGTGACGCCGACTATTTACGTGGTCCTCGCTCTAGGACCCGACACGCACTACCCATTCTGAGTTCTGCTTAACTCAAACGTACCCCACGTTGTCGTCTCGTGAGTTATTTCACCGCCAACAACAAAGGATTCCAATATCTCCTGCATGAGAAATCTCATGGAGATGACCACAAGGGCTGGGTCCATTGGAGCCTCCCACATGGGTTTTGGGCCCATGTGGTGGCGATCTGTCAGGAGGTAGGTGATTGGGTCACAAGGAAAGGTCCCCACGTACAGTTGGGACAGACTCGGTATAGGTGTGAAATATACAGCACATAGACCTTTATCATTTCCAGGTCCGTCTCATGGGTTTTTGAGCACCACATCTAATCGCTTGGCTACTTAGGACTCCGGCACATCTTATTTATGCCATATATTTTATTTAGTTTTCTAGTTATTTACGTTTTTAAGAATATGTCATATTAATTAATATAATTAAAAATAATAAAATATAAGATGAACAAGAGGTTTGAAATGTGGTCCATCGCATAATATCAATTATAAAATTATTTTTATTTTAAAATAAATTTAACATATTACGTTAAATTTTAATTTATAAATAGCAATTTTTTTGTCAGGACTAATATCAGGCTATTTATGGTCCTCCAGTTATGATGTGTTCGTGTTTTTGACATGGCCTACAATTGTGAGGTTGTCCAAGAATGGCGAAGAAATGGTACTAAAAGGCTAAATGCTGCCACGTGAATAAAAGAGTAAAAAAAAAATATCTATGTTGCACCACCAACATCCAACTCATGGCCCAAAATCTTTCAGAAAAGGCAAACGTATTTCCGCGTTTCCCAGATTCTCATTCATCAGAAGTACAATGTTCTGATATCGAGGGAAAAGCCAACTTGTTTACACTTGCAGTGTGGCTTGGTTTTGATTGTACATGAAATTAGCTCCATCTCTTATAATTTAGGTTTCAGGCTTTGAATGTTGAAAGCTTTGTGCTCTTATCAGATTCAGACCCTGAAAAGTTAAGGGTAAGTTGACTTTGAATGTATGCGGCACCGACGCACGCCACTTGGATATGTCTGTGGATGTAATGGCCGGAGCTCATCGATATCATCAATCTAGTTGGGGAGTTTGTTGAAACAATCCAATTAAGGTACATCATGTATATCCTATATATATATATATATATATATATATATATATATATATATATATATATTCCAACATCAGAGATGAAGTTATGTCGGTTTCTCGATCTGCTTGTTTTAGTCCGGTTCTCATGTTCCACAGAGCTGAGCTATATACGTTGTTATTGTATTTTTTTTTGGCTTCAACAGTATGGTTAAATGATTCCCTCCTCTCACTTGATGGTCCTATATAGTTGTGTGATTTGAATGATTATTCTTGACTTGCTTAATAATAAATAATTTTTTTTTTAAAGAAGATGAGTATTTGAGTAGTTCACCATTAAAATTGACATCTACGACATAAAATTTAAATATAAGCTTTCCACTAAACTCTCAACAACATTTTCAATCTAGGTCTTTAGGAAAAATCGTCTTGGAGCTCTTTAGCTCTATTCTTCTCCTCATAAGTATTTCTTTATGTTGTGCGCCTCTCTTCCGTTTTCAAAGAATTTTGTTATATATAAGTAAAGTTACGTACTAATGTACGTATTAATACTGATTCTTTCATATTTAAAATTAAAATTAGTATTATTTTTAATAAAATATACTCTTTGATCAATCACATTAAATTAGTGCACATATTAATACACAATTGTGCTTACAATTAGATTTTTCCTTTTTCAAATCTATTTATCTTGTTTTATATCTTATTTTTCAATTTTATGTTTCATCTTCTATTTATGTCCGAACAAATATTGTCATTGTTAGACATTTTCTTTATCCATTTTTTATTTGAAAAATGATAGGATTCCTACTATTTTACTATCTATTTACTACTCATTTTGTATTTGATTTTTTTTTAATTTTTTATATTATTTAATGGTTAAAGAAGTGACTATTAATAAAATTATATATTTTTAAAAAAAATTTAATGGCTACTGATGTTAAAAAAATACTAAAAAAAATTCTAAGACCTTATCAGTAATAAATAAGTAGTGATAGGCTACCCTTCTTATTTTCCCTTCCTTCTTAGTACAATAGACTCTAATCATCTGTCGACCGGGCAAGCAGGTGGGTGGGGGAGCTCAGTTGTCCGGTCTCCGCACACTTGACGAGGCTGAATCTTTTGGGCCATTTAAGACCCATTTTCGAACCTTTATAACCTATTTTACCTTATAGCTCAATTTCCTAGCCTTTTAAGGCATGTTTCCGTGCCTTCAGGTTCTGTTTTGTATTTTTTCTCAAAAAAAAAAAAAAGGTTCTGTTTTGTATTTTTACAAGAAATAATAATTTAATTTAACAGATATTAAAATTAAGAGTAATATTAAGTATAGTCATGGAGTACGTAAAAGACGTGTAATCATTTAAAAAAAAAAGAGATTTATTATTAAAAAATTATTACATTTTTTTATATAGATTTCGTATTTATTATATTTTTTAAAGTGATTGTGCATTACTTATACAGCCATGACTGCAACTATCAATCTTGCCATACTCTATTTTAATTCACGCCATCCACCATTAGATAAGAAATAAATAGGCCTAACAAATTATTTGATTTTATGACTTTTTTATTTCAAAAAGAGCAAATTGCTTGCAAAGTGTTCAAAACGGGTTGAAATGTTTTCTCTCCGTACTCTTTCCTTTTCCTACTCTCTCATATCCGGTGCCTCTCGCCGGAGATGATCCTTTGATTTTTTTTCTGCCTGTGCTAGTGAGGCATTAAGTATGGATTCGCTTAGGAATGTCATTATAGATCAGAAATGCTTTGAGTTTAAGAAAGTGAATGAATGGTGGTGGAGATGCACTTAGAGTAGTTATCGTGCAGTGAACTACATCTCATTTGATCAAGCTTCGATGGGGTGGTTGGCTGCCATGGTTAAGGAAGGCATAGCTGATGAAGGACCTGCAACTTTCATCAAAACACGGAGAAGAGGGCCTCAGGTTTTGGTGGTCCAAAGGCAGAGGAATTCTTATGGGAGATTCTTCTCCATTTCGAAATTTGGTCAAGTTAGACGTCAAGGGCTGATTATAATACCTAAAGGAAGCAAGGGAGAAGGCTAGAGAAATTTTGGGGAGATGTTGTAGGAACTTTCAGCAGTGCACCAAGTCCTGGAAGGAAAAAACAGAGGAAGAAATGTAGGGAGGACCTTACCTCCGCCGCAAGGACACCAAAATTTCTCATACAAAGAGGCGTTGTCTCGAGCACCAAAAATTTCAAATTTGGCAAGAAATCTTTATGATGTGGGCAAAGATCAAGAGGGTGTAACGGGTAGCAGGGGAATGTCGGGGCCATTAATGGGAACTGTTTTGCATGCTATTGCTAAGATGGAGAAGCAGGTGAGTCTTGCAGTCTAATATGGATGTTTTAAAACGGTGCGTTAAGGAGGCTAATATTAATGAAGTGGGTTTGGGGTTTTCAGAAGGCTCGTTGGGCTTGAATTCTAAGGGACTTCATAAAGAAGGCCCATCGGTGATACAGGCCCCTTTATTTTCGGTCCCACAGGCCGCGAGTCCTTCCAGGGCTCAAGACGTGAGCCCATCTCCATCTAATGACGAGGGGAGGCCTATCGGAGCTCCGAGCCACAGCTTAACGGGTAAAGACCCGTTTAACAACCCAGTGACATCAAAAATGGGTCCGGTAATTATGGGTCAATTGGCATGTCCTTCGGCGAAACAGAAGGTGCCGACGAACTTGTTGGAGCAGTTCCTGCCACCACCGATGCAGAACACGCAGCGGTTAACAGAGAGGGGAGGCATATCAGGGCTACGGGTTCCAGTGTAACGGACCTTTTAATTCGCTTAGTGGACCAAATCCATTGGAACATTATCTTTAGTAGAGCAGCCCAAGATTTAGAAGTTGATTGTTTTGAAGCTTTTTTCTAGCTACTTTACTCTTTGAAGTTGAACGGCTTGCGGGCAGATAAATTGTAGTGGACGCCTGCGAGTAAAGGTATTTTCTTGATAAGCTCTTTCTACAATATTCTTATAGCCACACCAAACTCCCACTTCCCTTGGAAAAAATTATGGAGGAATAAGGCGCCTCCCAAAGCTCTTTTCTTCACTTGGACGATAGCATTGGATAAGATTTTGACTACTGACAACCTTCGAAAGCGTTGGATAATTATTGCGGACTGGTATTGTATGTGTAAGAAAGCCGGTAAGTCAGTGGAACATATTTTGTTACATTGTGAGACAGTTAGAGCTTTTTGTGGTGTGAAGTGTATAACAAAATCGGGTTAAACTGGGTGATGCCTGCTACGGTAGTTGAAGTTTTGGATTGTTGGGGGATATTGGGAGGACTTTCACAGATTAAAGCGTCGTGGAAGATGGTGTTTATCTGCATCATGTGGTGCATTTGGAGAGAGCGCAATGAAAGGACCTTCAAAGATAAGGAGTGGACTCTAGAGAAGTTTCGTTCTCTTTTTTTCACTACTTTATTTCTTTGGGCCATTACGTTAGACTTTAATGGCCAAACTGTACACAATTTTCTTCTTTCTGCTTTAGCAATCTAGATAGGCTTTTCTTTTGTATTACATCTTGTATACTTGGGTTTTGTCTATTCTTATTAATATTACCGTTTACTTATATAAAAAAAAAAATTTTGCTTGCAAATGCATTTGGACTTCTATTTTTCAATTCAGCGAATTGTTTGTTTGTTTTTTTTAAAGAAATAAAATTACGTTTCAATTTGTTAAACAATCATTCATTTTATAATATAATTTCACAATATCCTAATTATTAATTATTAATTATTTTATTATTCTTTTCATGATCTTCACATTATTTAAAGATCAACCTTGATTTTTCTTGATTTACTAGTACTATTGCGAGGTTTGACGAAACAATTTAAGTCGCGGTGATCTCGATCTAAATTGTAGTTTAATTGTAAGACTATCATTTTCCATAACAATAATTCAAGACTGAGTATTGTTAGAATGCCCTAGGCATGCCTCTGGAGTCTGGCAGGCGGCACTCCTAGGCAAAATTTTAAATTTTACTTTTTTAAATATTTATAATATTAATAATAAAAGAATTTTAAACAAAAAATTAAATGCATAAATAGTGAAAATCATTCGACAAAGTGGAGTGCAGTAGCATTATTCAACCGAATAAATCTATTATGCCGATTAATGCTCTATTTGACCGCTCAGCAAAAATAAAAAATGATTATTATTTTATTTTTTAATTTTTAGTATATTAATTTATTTTTTATATTTAGAAAGAAAAAAAAAAAAACACAAATGTGCTAGACCGCCAGCGGGCGTGCCTGGGCGGCAGCGTAGCACAGCTCTATTCAACCAGGATTTTGGGTTTTTGACTATCGGGAACTCCGACATAGCTCGGTCAGATGCGGAGCTTGTTCGATTAGAAGTAAGCGCATGGGAAAAATGCGTGGGGAAGTTTTTTCGTGTTCCAGGTCAGGAATCTCACACTTGGGTCTCTCTTCAATTCATTTACACATATTTGTTTTGTTTTCTCCCCATACAAAGCCCATTCGACAAATCTTGTGTTTTAGCTTTTACCTTCATCTCCATGAAAATAGGGCTTTTTTGTAATTCAAACATGTGGGTTTGATTGGAACATGGAATCAAAGTTTGTTCTTTTGGTGGGCTTCCTTGTGTTACTACCTGTCGTTGATTGCTCTCGTGCCGATTTGAAGGTAAACAATGGAGAAAAGGAAATTCATTAATTTTTAAGTTGTGAAGTGTTTGTTTGATTATGCATTTTGAATATAGATGGTGAATGCAAGTGCACACACTGGTTTGAACCCCAAAATTACTCTTCCCTGGAATGAAACGGTTGCTTCAAACGAGAATACAGATAGATCGAGCATGGTTTTGAATTCTACTAAATTTGGCAAGGTAAAAAATAGTGGTGACCAAGTGGATGGATCAAAGAAGGGTCTTGTTGATGAGAATGGGAAGGATGGGAGGAATTCAAGCGGGCAATCATCGTCGAGCAAAGCTGATGATGTGCAAAAGGGCGAGGGCAGGGCGAGTGAGGAATCAAAAGGGAAGGAGGGTGATAATGAAAAAGACATGGAATCCAAGGATGTGCCTAGGAAGGTGGGCAACGAAGGGGATGTGGTCTCATCCACCTCAGGGAGGAATGAGGGTTCTCGGGGTGAAGAATGTGATATATCGAATAGGTGCACGGACGAGGATCACAAGTTGGTTGCATGTTTGAGAGTTCCAGGGGATGGTAAGCATTGATACCGTGCAACTGAGATTGTTTTTCTCCCTGTTAATTGGCATTTGGTAATCTTGTTCGTCTGATTGTGACATTTGATGTTATCCACACATACATTTGAAGCCAACTCCATTAGCAGGGCTTTTTTTTGTTGTTGTTAAGCAACAAGTTTTTTTTTATGTCAAATTGTTTTCTTTCCTAATGAGTTGGCAAGATTGCAATTATTAGAAAGCATTTGTTGGCAAAAAAAAAAAAAAAGTGATAATGAAGGAGGAAATATTGAGGTGTAGATTGAGGATGTAACTTGTGAGAATTGCCTTCCTTGTTTCCTTTACTGTGAAAAACAACATGGGTTTGGAGAATCCATGATCACTTTTTAAACACGGTGAGGATATCTACTTTTTCAATTATATAATTGGTCATTACCTCTGGACTGTAAAATCCATCACTGTTTTAGCACTTCATTTCAGAAAATTGTCCATTATGGGGAAACAGGGTTTGGCAGTCATATGTACTTAACTCCTAGTCCGGACTCTCCGTTCTGCAATAAATGACAAAATGTACCAGTCAATTGGCAAGGAATAGGAGAATGGATCCTTGGTTGAGGGCTTGTTCATGGATCACTTTTAAATTAGTAGATTCATCTAAATCTGAGTTGGTCTGAGTTATGATAGCATGTATGTAAAATGCAGGATCATAGAATGTCTTCTGTTTTCAAAACATTGATCATATATATTATTGCTTGTCTGACAGGCTCAAATATGTTGGAATTCCTTTAACCTTTGTATTTATTGGAATTGATGTTTACTTTTCTGATTGTAATGGTGGTTGGAAATTCTTCAGAATCTCCAGATCTGTTACTTTTAATTCAGAACAAGGGAAAAGGCCCCCTTGTTGCTACCATCTCTGCTCCTGATTTTGTCCAGCTAGAGGAAAGAAAAGTTCAAATTCAAGAGAAAGGACACAAAAAGGTATCTTTCCAAAATACTAACTGTTCCTTGTTTTTGGGATGAGGCTTTGTGTTATTTATTTGGAGTTCTTGCTGCGTAATCCATTCTTAACAACTGGCAGTTATTATTCCTACTGAGCTGTGGAGTTCTTATCTCCAAAATAAATTATAAATTATTCCCTTCAGCTCTTCTGTTCTTGGTTTTCCCTCATTACCATGTGAATTTGTGGCACTACATCAATCTGTGTTGCATCGAAAATGTCTGATCCAATTCAGTTTATCTCCTTGTTTCAATTGAAGTAGACACATAATCTGACTCCTTTCTTTATCGCCCCCTTTTTCTCCTTCTTGATGACACTCAATAGCCTCTGGTGTTATGGTATGTGATATTGGACTTTTTAATGTGTTGCCACTTGCCCCCATTCACTTCAAGTAAGATACTACCATTGAACCTAAACTGGGATTATCCACTAAAAATCACAGTAGAGCAGTTTATGCAAGAATATGTTTACATTGTCTTCTTTGAATATCTAATAAAACTGAAAAGTTTTGTTCCTTATCTGCTCTTGATGAAATGTACATAAAGTTGTTATACTGAATTGTTTCAGTCTATGTTCTGGAAGAAGCACCTGCTCCACAATGATCTGGGATTCAAATACCTATATCAAATTAGTATTAATTTATCCTTAATTGAGAATGGACGTACTTAATTAAGAATTAATCATCTCCTCACATTTTTCCATAGGCGTAGGGTGCAATTAAGACAGGGCACTTGAAACCTTTATTTACATTGCCCCACGTAAATTCTTGAAATTTCAGAGATGAATTTTGGCAGGCATACACATTGGCATATACAGATGTTTACATATAGCATTGACATTATTGATGGTAATGACTTTTCTCACGGAGCATTGCATTTTAAGTTGAAAAATGAATCCACTCAGAAGAATTGACCAGCTTGCTTGGCTTTTTTGCTTGGTTTTCGCCCATGTGAAGAAATACTTCAGAGACTTGTAGAGTTGTGACTTGATACCTAAATTGTGCAGGTAAAGGTTTATATCACAGAAGGAGGAACTGACAGTTTGATCATCATAACAGCAGGAAGTGGCAATTGCAGCCTTGACTTTAGGGATCTGATTGCGCACAATAGCCAGGGGTTTGGCAATACACCTAAGCTTGCATTTATAAGCTTCATGAAACGAAGCCCTAGCACTGCACTAGTCTTATTTGCTTCACTACTGATACTGGTATCAGCTTGGACGTGCATCAGCTTCAAGCGGAGGCATTTTTCAGGAAATGGCTCCAAATATCAAAAGCTAGAAATGGAGCTTCCAGTTTCCATGGTGGAAGAATCAGAGGTGGACTCTATCGAAGGTTGGGATAACAGTTGGGGTGATGGCTGGAATGATGAGGAGGCACCAAGGTCACCACCAATGCCCCATACTCCAAGCCTCTCAGCCAAAGGCCTGGCTTCACGTCGATTGAACAAAGAAGGTTGGAGAGATTAGTTGCATTATCACTTAAAAAAAAAAAAAAAAAGATTAGGTGCATTATTGTTGACACAACACTACAATGGGAGAAACGGGGAAGAGTGTGATAGGTAAATTTTGTTCCAATAATATGCACTTCCTTCAAGCCTATTGATTTTTTCACTTTCTCGGGGGGAAAAAAAAACTCTTTTAAGGAAAGTTCATGTAATTTGCTTGTTTATGGTATGCTTTTTGGGATTACACCCAGTAGCCTTCTGGGCATTTTCCTATTGATATATTACATGTCCAGCTTCTGATTTGCATTTTAGCATGCTGTATGCCCCAATTCTATCTATGAAGCTCGGTATGACAATTGTTGTATACCTTAAATCCTAAAACCTCTTCTACAAGAACACCGGCCTGCAGATATTTGAATCCCCTTAGTTTGAAGAGAATCCATATAGCTGATGTTTGCGTTGAGTAACTGGATGTTTTTCTTGGGGGAGGAAGTTCAATAACTTGTTAGACCCTGGTCTAGAATTTCAACTAGTATTTTGTGTTGTGTCCTCATGGCACATGCTGATCTGATCTGGGGAGTTCATTGGGTTGGGCCTGGAATTCATCACAGCAAACATGTGCCACAACATCTTGACCCAGCTCTGCTCATCGTTTGTCTTTGCAAGTAGCCCATTGTAGTTGATCAAGGGACAAGGATTGATGGGAACCGGGAAGTCTTACTGAATAATGAAAATGGGCTTCTCGGGCCATTGCCAACCACCACCACCTTCACTTTTCGTCGATTATTTATGACTATTAGCAACTGAAATACACATGCGAGGTGGTTAGCAGCTTTAATATTCTTCTATGGTTTATACTCTGTCGTAACTTTACAATGAGCGAGAATCAATGGCTTTAAACCTTTATCGCATGTTCAAAGACTATAGATGAAGACAAATTAGATAATTAATTGTATTTTCGGTTATTGTTTGCATATGGGATTCGATTGGATTCTACACACATGAATTACTTCTCCATTATTTATAATGATATATGCATATTGAGTTGTGAAATATGTCCAATCAAACTGGACCCATGCGAAGTAAAAAAAAATAAAAAATAATGATTAGGTGAAAACATGAAAGAAATCTGCCGACCTCTTTGTTTTATTGGGTTGCGTGCATGCGTGCGTGAAAAATGTCCGAGGATACCAACGTGCATGCCGAACAAAAAACAGCATAGGACCACGTCCCTTCCTAATTCTCCTTCTATTCCTCTTTCATGTCCATTTTCTTTTAAGGTTACTTTTTTATATTCTTTACTGTCTAATTTCTCGGTTTACGGCCGAATACCATGGTGGCCCGTTACGTGCATGTGAAGCGTAGCATCAATTCCACCACGCGTTTCCTCCATACTGGACCACGGTCATACGCAGCACGTGCAGTGGTGCAGCTCCCCATTTTTTGGGCCGGATGAGATGTCCATCTCCGGAACTACCACATGGCGGGCCCCGAGACAAGTGTCCCGATGTCCCGGGACTCATCGGCCGTTGAATCATTGTTGTCGGAGAGGCATTGACGGCTGTGATTTCCAAACAAATTAACCCTGTTTTACGGTTCAAGCTCCCGCCGACGCAATATAACCAACGTTTTAGTTGAAGTATATTTATAAAAGAAATGATTGTTAAAATTATGAGTGTATAATTATGTAGTATAGTTATTTTGAAAAAAATTAATAAATATAAACTTAATAATAAAAAAAATTAATTTTTTAATAATATATTTTAATTTTTTTTCAAAATGACTATACGATAATTATATATTTCATGACTATATCTAATTTAATTTTTTAATAATATATTTTAATTTTTTTTTAAAATGATTATACGATAATTGTATATTTCATGACTATATGTAATTTAATTTTAACGTGAATTATCCTAAATGAATCTTTATTTCATAAGGACTCACCTTGCATGTGAACGAGTACTAGGAAATTTGGGGCATCGTATTCTTGTGGGGGCTCAATGTGTGTGCCCCTTACACGTTACTAATCAATAACAAATATTCATATGTTCTAGCACGCCGCTCCCTTTCATATTTCATAAGGACTTACTTTGCATGTGAACGAGTACTAGGAAATTTGGGACATCTTTTTCTTGTGGGGGCTCAACGTGTGTGTGCCCCTTACAAGTTACTCATCAATAACAAATATTCATATGTTCTAGCACGCCACTCGCTTTCATATATATATATATATATATATATATATATATATATTTTTCTGAAATAAAGGGTAGATAGCCTTCTTTCTTTTGTGTTCGCAGTTATTATGTTTGTTTAAGAGTATAATGATGAAAGTTCACCATTTTGGGGTTAAATAATGCCTCGATATATTACACAAAAAATCTCACTCAATAACTTACAACATGGGTAGAAATGAAATTGGTGAAAATAGTTCAAAATGCCAACCACAAACTTAATTGGTTTTGTATAATTTAATGGTTTCTTTAGTACTCTTTAGTGTGCCTTTCTTCTCTTTTGCCGTGTAATTGGAAGTGGGTTATCGGGATGAGAAGTTGCTGCATGCATGCATATGAGTTGGTTAATAAGCGAGCGTATGAAGTATGCAGAGCGGAAATAATCTTTTATATATCTTGATGATCTTCAAGCATGGTGGGGTAATTTCACCAAGTGCATGTGTTTATTTGTAGCCCACATTAGTTAGAGACAACCAACATGACAGCAATGAATTAAATTCCACTTTGTTTAAGTCGGAAAATAAGGATGTGACAGATCGATCGAGTGGATCATGATACTGCAATTCTAATCATTATTATATATATAATATGTGTGTGTTGCAGCAAAAAGTTTTTGGCAAATCATTTTCACTAAAAAAGGTTATTTCAAGGATTGATGGCATGGTGACAATGGCTTTTGACATAATGACAAGACATGTAACATGGATTAATGTACTTGAGTATTAAGATTGTTGAAAGTAATTAAAGTTTGTAGCAAAGCCATCGTCAAATTTGAATTTGAAGGGTTTCTGACATTTTATTATAGAAAAGTAATACTAACATATTTTATAAAATAAATTTAAAAATTAATATAATTTAGTATATATAATATATTAAATATATTTTATAATATAAATAATTTTATAATTTAATGTAGTATATTAAATCACGTTAATTCGTAAATTTATTTTTATATAATATTTTTTTAGCTAAAATTATTTTACAAATTAAATATTCTTATCATATTAGCAATATAGATGATACGGTGTCTTCAATTATATTCGGATTTAAAAATACAATTTTCGTTATTATATATATATATATATGTCGTCGACAGAAGTATAGCGTAGCGCTAATCAAGCATGCAATTGCGGTACAAAAAACCCCATTACAAACTAATTAAGAAGTTAAATTAATAAGAGTAATACTATATATAGTCGTAAAGTGTATAAATGTCGCGCAATCGTTTTGAAAAAGAGTAAAGTTCACGATTAAAAAGTTAAATTTTTTTTTTTTTTTTTCACGTGGGTCTCTTATTAATTTATTTTTTTCTAAAAGACTGCGCGGCGCTTACATAACTACGACGGCAAATATCATTTCTCAATTAATAAATCATGCACGAAAGCTCTAGTTAAGATATAACGAAGTAGTGGAGGCATGGACAATAATTTTGGAGTACGTAACGTATCTGGTGCAAATAATGGAAAGATACATAAATGACAAACATTGAGTTGGAGAGCAGGTGGTGGTTCCAAGCTGGTGGAGACTTGATTTGAAACGAGAAATTATAAAGTCGTATCTGGCATGCATTGGCCTGCAGAGGAGAAAATAGCAAAAAAAACAAAAGCCCTCCTGCTCCATCCGCAGTACCATGGTAATTTCTCCTTGATTGGCTCCATCGATCATCCCTAGCTTGCTTGATTTGCGCTCATGAGTTGTAAATGTCCACTTCATAAACAAAGTACTAAAGTGGAAAGCTTTAATTTGCTTTTTCATGATAAGTTTTTCCTTTTCCTGTACATTCTAGTCTTCTAATTGGATATCTATCAATCCTGTATTCAACTAATACATACCTCTTCAGTTGCCCATAAGGTTGGTTTTTATTGATTCATGTAATGCACAAGTCAACAAAGAAAAAAGTGCTTTACTGAGTTGGGTTTTAGCAATGCACAGACTGGTTGAAGGATGTATCAGTGTACATTTGGGATAAGGACAAAATTACCCAATTGAGGAGGTGATGCCAAATCTTTCAAGGTATTTAGCATTTACTTCTTTGTGTATCCTTAGAGCTTGTTTGACAACATAACTTAAAGCATTATTGGATATTTTTAAATATTTATTTTCTAAATATTATTCAAATACAATAATTTTTAATTTAAAATTGTTTCATCTAATCATTACTCAATCATTACAATTTTTTCAAACTCTTAAATAAAACACAAAAATCTTTTTCAAATTTTAAAATAAAAATTATATTAAAAAATTACATTCAAACAATTTTTTTAATTTTATAATATTTTTATTCAACTTTTTCTCTCTCATTTTTCAAAACCCAATAAAATTTTTATATTTTAAATTATTTCACTACTATTAACAGATATATTGAGATATTCTAAATATTCAAATGGGCCCTTATAGTTTCCTCCCAAGTCCCTAATAACCCTCTAGCCATATTATTTGTACTCCCCTCTAAATGTCTCTTAATTAAAATTATCTTATTCTTTCCTTTGTTAAAAATACTCTTCTCTGAAGAAGTGTTGTTTTTATAAAGAGATCTTGTAAAAACAAATTTATAAATTGACATAATTTTATATAATACGTAATCTCTATTTTACAGTAAAAATAACTTTACAATTCGTCAGACTATATCAAATTACGTTAGTTTATAAATTTATTTTTGTAAAATTTATTTGTGGGTGAAACATTTAGCTAGGGAGGATGTCGATCATATTAACTAGTTTTGTATTTAGAATTTCAGTACCTACGATGGTGTATGATAGAAACAGGTTCGTAGGCACATCCTAATATTACTTAATACCATTCAAAGAGTCGTTTGAAGTTCAAAACAAGCAAGCAAGCAAAGAAAGCAAGAGAGGTAGGGAGGGAGGGGATAAGGGTCCCCCATGCCATTAAAGTGATTAATCTGTCATTCTCAAGAAGAAGGGGACATGCTCATATCATATAAGATCCAAATGGGGTCACGTGCCTCTTAAGTATAACTCTCACTCTATCTCCGTCTAGCTTCCAAAGGTTGCAGTTTGCTAGAATACGCATCAAGATCGAACCACGCAACTTTTATTATTATTAATATGGTTGAAGCTTCTGCAGTTTGTAGCACGCAACCAACGGCAAGGTTCTCTTTTCCGTATTGCATGCGGATATTTAAGATGCCTAGCTTGGGCCCTAGCCCTAGCACAAAGCCACACAATTATAGTGAGAGGATCCTATATTTGCGCAAGCCATGATCTTTGCTTTAAAAGCACCAAGCTATTCTATTATGTGCATGCAAGGACTCATGAAAAGAGAGTATTTTTAATTTTTATTTTATTTTTGTGCTAAAAAAAATGGTGATTTTTTGGTACCTCCAAGGACAAGTGGAGGACAAGGTTCCCTCTTCTTTTTAGCTTCTAAAGAATTTTTGAGAGGATAGAAAAAGCAATGCACAATGGTAGTTGGGTAGGGCAGTGCAAAGTTTGATTCTATTCTCACCCAATTATTAATTACCACCTACTTGCATCATCTACACACTATGTCATGGGATATGTTTTATGGCAAATCCTTATTAGAATATCAATACTATAGTCCCACATTGAAAATATGAATAATCCACTTAAATTGGGTGGATTATAAAGATAGTCATGAGTGCGAAGCCTCCAATGGTTACTTAATAGGCAAAGTTGGATTTTATAAGTGATTTTACGCAGATTTCAAATCAACCATTCATTTTTTAGTATAAGTCCATCGTGTGTATTTTGGCTTAAGAGTAATTTCATATACAGTTTTAGAGTGTTCACACTTATTTTGGGAAAAAAAAAAGTGAAATTTACTATTTAAAAATGATTTTTTCATGTGAATTTCAGTTTTATCCACTTTTTTCAAAGAAATTACAAAACTTATACATTTTAGAACCGTAAATATAATTTTTTTTGGGCTTAATCGTTACAATTGATCCACTATATATCTATATATATATTGAAAAAAAGATATAATCCCAATCTAAATTACATGCATGCTACCTTTTGATATAATGAGTGGAAGGCCCTTATGAAATCCATGACAAGGGTAGCCATGATTCTTAATTACCTAGACATATAAACAGGGCAATATCATTACCAACAACCACACCACTTGTGAAAGTAGCTATTCTAAAAGCACTCTCAAAAGGATGCCCAGTGGCTGGCCTCCAAAAAATAAAGGTGGTCTCCGGCTAATCTCAACCCACAGTAATCTAGCAAAAGACAGTGAACGAGTTACCGACCTTAAATATATATCAACATAGTGTAAAACAGAGCATTTGAAGTGCCCATCACCTCCATCAGCCAAAATTTTTAATGCCATATTTGTTTTTTTAAAGAACATTTGGGTTATTTCTTTGATTTTGTAACATTTAAGAGTGGTTTGAGAGTAGGTTTAGACTCAATAACCAAAGTGGTCAAGTCCAACTCATGCTCAATGCCTTGGCAGGACACCTACCCTGTTAAACTAGAAATATTTGGGGGTGCAAAGTCATCTAGAACACATGCCAGTGGAGCAGCCACTAAATTCTTTTATTTCAATTGAGTTAATCAAGTGGCCCAACTGTCCCCCAAATGTAGTAAGCAATATTACCTTTGAAATTTGTAATTCTGTGGGCCTTTTGTCCACCAATTAAGATGCAGCATACATATCAATATCAACTTAGTTTGAATCATCATGTCAATGCTCCAACATTTCGAAAAAATAGAAAAGAAAAGAAAAGAATATATAACTCATGGAAAAGCTAGAAAAGCGAGATAGATAAGAAACTCTTATTTTCGGGGACACTGTTGGGGCATCGACCAACAAGACCTCCACTAAGAAGGAAGACTTTTTCCTTCCTCATTGTAGCCATGTAGGCCTTCCCAAATACGACTAATGCACCATTTAAAAAAATGTATGTGAAGTTATTGACCTTTGCTTTCTTAAAAGATTTTGAGAGCTTGTTACTCATTTGGTCAGGTTTTCAGATCAAGACTTTATTTATAAATCCAAACATGTAACTTCTAGAGAAATAATATTAGCACTCTTAGCGTGTGTAAGTTTGCACACTCAATTGAAGAAATTGAATTAATTTGTGACCTACATATATATATTAATTAAACAATAGACCCTACTTTTTTAAATAAAGTGTGTATATCTTAGACATCCTAAAACTTAGGGGTGTATAGGAATCACCGGAACCGGTCAAAAACTGATCAGACCAGCCGCTAGAGCACGGAACCGGTTGGCAGACGAGAGGATTTGAGAGAAAACCGATGTCGGCTGTTTGAATACCTGGGAAACCGTTGAACCGGCCGATCATTTCTATTTATTTATTTTTTGAATATATGTATATAAAACGGCGCCGTTTTGAATTAGGTTTAATTGACCCCCCTTCTTCATCTTTTTCCTCACATATAGACTATTTCCTCTGCAACCCTAAGCCTTCTACTCTCACTCAACAATAGACACGACATCCCTCCTCCGTCACATAGACGTTGACGACAAATCGAAGAACCAAACCATGCCGTGTCTAGATAGATAATATCGGTTTTCTCTCCCCAATTGACCGGTTTCAGCTTGTGCTGAGCTTTCATGGCAGACGTCAATGGGGTCTCGATTTGATATCGAAACCGAGACCGAAACCATCAGGGTACACCCCTACTAAAAATATATCTAGTATTATTCTAAATTTTATTTTGAGTGTCCTTAAAATTAGTACCATTTACCAGTATCTTTTAATGATATAAAATCTACTAAACGTTTGTGTGTTTAAATGATACACAACAGTTTGGGATCACTAAAATTGTCAAAGACCTTAATTCCAAATTTGCCTGGTGAAGGCATTATGGGAAGCTCTTAAAATAGTCTCCGCCGACAGCAACTGGCAAGTGTTTCCGGCAAACCGTGGCCGAACAAAACCGGCACCAGCCAGTTCTTCAGGAAAGTGTCCCCTTTGACGTGTCGCGTCGTACTGTTATTTTATGTATTTATATTTTAAAGTTTTAAATTGAACTTTGAAAAAAGTAAGTTTGAACAAACTAAAATAAAAATTTTATCGTTTTCCGGCGGAGACCGTTGATTGCGGTTGGGAATAAAGCGTTTTGACAAGGGACCCTATCTTTTTGACCATATCTTCTTTTGTCATTTTCCGCCCTTTTTTTTTTCCAGTAGTTTGATTTATTGTGCAATACACCGTTAAATAAATTGAAACCAGCGTGCCGCTTGCTAGCATACGTTAAAGGAAATATAATTAAGTTACATAGAATTTTTTACTTTGATCATAGAATTTTTGTATAAATAATAGTTATAGAAATGATTATATAAATATCGTGTAATTATTTTAAAAAAATAAATAAATATAATATCTATATAAAAATAATAATTTTTAATAATAAATTTTATTATTTTTCAAAACGACTGCACAACTATATGTAGCATTAATCTAAAGAAATAATTGAAGGGAATGATTTTGCATCATTTTTTTTTTCTTTTGTTACCTTCTCTAATATTTTTTGTAAAAAATATTTATTATTTATTACGTATCATTCAATCATTACATCACATGTAAGCACCGTTTGAATGGCACTGTTCTATTTGATCGTTAGTTCATTTTAGAGTTTTTATTTATTTATTTATTTATATATATTTTTAATATATTTAAATATATTTTTAAAATTTTTAAAATATATCAATACTCTAAAAATTACTTCATTAATTATTAAATTTTTTTGCTGTGCGGTACACTTGAACAAGCAAGCTAGCTTTATTCTTTATAATATATAAATAAGGAGTAAAATCTAATAAAATTTAAGAATATGCAAGTGCATTTTTTTATAAAATAATAAAATTTATTATTAAAATTTTAATTTTAATATGTACACGTGTATTAACATATGAAAGTACCGTCGGTGGATCTAGACTATGATTTCCAGATAGGAAAAACGTGTTTAATTGGCTGGGTTGTCAGTTTTTCGAATCCCTTGAGACAGGTGATCTTCAGCTATTATCCAGTCCTCGGAGACATGTAAGATTAAGGTATGGTTTGGTTATATAATATATATATATATATATGATATAATATATATAATTAATAGTAACAATTAAGGTATCGGTTGGTTATATAATATATATATATATATATGATATAATATATATACTTATATGATATGAGATGATATAATATAATCTGAGATATCTGTAAATAGTAATAAAATAATTTATAATTAATAATGAAATAGTTTGAATTTATTTATATTTAAATAATTCAAAAAAACTACTGTTTACAGACAACGCAAGCTACCGCATGTGTTTCTGCCAGCACGAGTCATAATTAATATCCATGATTGTTGAATAGGAATAACAAAAAAAAAAAAAGTTAATATAAATTAATTAATTATTTGGAGAAGCCGAAGGGTGTAGGCACGGATATCTAATCGTAATAAAGCTTCTGTGCGAGCATACCTGAGCGAAAGAAACATTAATTACTATTCCATAAATAATTAGCATTTTCCAAAAATTAAATAGAGCTTCTGCAACACGATGGGCTCTGAACGGCTGATAAGGAGCCACCTTCTTCACGTGTTGATGCTATGGTATGTTACCTGCCAGATACCCACCGTACCCTCACCGTCTGAATGCATCTTGATTTATAATTAAATATATATATAAATAAATTTTATAAAAAATAAATTTATAAATTAACATTATTTAATATATGATATTATATCTACGAGCATTTATCTAACCTAAAAAGGCACAGGTATTTATTTCTACTTGCACAAGTTAACGTTGAAGACAGACACAAAGTGAGATTTCTACTTCACTGAGTTTTCTTCCTCCCATTTTTTGAGAAATCAGTAATTATAAGTATTTTGGAGAGTAATTTTTCTGCAGGACCTCTGCTTGAAGAAGGTACTATATGGAGGCTTGGGAATGGCGACACAATTATAATTTAGATAGATAAATGGCTACCTTAACCTACCACATTCAGACCTAAGAGCAGTGTTAAAATAGTAAGAGCAGAAGTCGAAGTTGCATATCTTATTGACAAAGACATGAAGTAATGGAACAAAAGTTTGGTTAATGAAATCTTTCTAAAGGATGAAGCAGACATTATCACTAGAATTCTTATCAGCCAATGCAATAGCTCAGATCAACTGACATGGAGGTGTTCAGTTAATAGGAGCTTTTCAGTTAAAAATGCTTATCACCTTCAAGGGGAGTTGCAAAGGAAAAATCGAGGCCAAACTTCATAAACCACGAAAGACAGTGACAGCTGGCTCAAGCTATGGAAGCTAGCCATCCTAAATGTAGTCAAGGTTTTCTTATGGAGTGCTTGTCATAATGCTTTGCCAACCAAGATGAATAGTGTGCAGTGTCCTACTTGTCCAATTTGCACTCAGGAACTAGAATTAATAGAACATGTGTCATGAGAATGTGCCTCGGCTAGATATGTTTGGGGACAATGTTCCAAAAAGATTCAGAAAATCTTAGTATTATATCAGAGCTTTCTAGCAACTTTTCAAGGGCTGGTTGAGAAACTTAATAAATAAGAATTGAAATAAGTGGTTGTGGTAGCTTGAAAGTTATGGAGGATGAGAAATGAGTTTGTATTTCAAGATATATTTACCCCTCCTAATACTTCGGTTCATCTATCCCAACAACTACTGCAAGAACTGAAACAACTGGTGTTTGTCACAACCAGTGTGATTACTAATCTTCCAGCAAGGCAATCAGGAAGGGAGCCTCCTCCACCTAATGTATTCAAAATTAATTGAGATGCCTTAGTTGATAAAGTTAATTGTCAGATTGAGATTAGGGTTATAGCTCGTGATTGGGAGGGTGCTATATTGGCTACCATAAGGATGAAAAAAGAGCATTTTTCTGAACCTTAACTATTGCAGCTCGAGCTGCAATTTGGGACTGAGCTGGAATTTAGGAATATAATTTTAGATGGAGATGCTAGTAAAGTGGTTCAAGCTTTTCTTCATTCAAACACCAATGCGACATGTACTGAGATGCTCACCTCGAAAATTAAGCTTTTATTCATTTGTTACATAGTTTAAATGAAATGAAATAAGATGTTTTATTTAAAGTTAAATAAAATATTCTTATAATATAATTCTTTAATATTAATTTTGTTTAGAATTTGAAAAAATTAAATTATTTATTATATTTTATATAGAATTTTTAAAAAATTAGAATAATTAAATAAGATAAAATAAGTGTGATAGTTTGATATTTGATAACCAAATTAGACTAAAACTCTCTTGAGGAATGGAGGGTAGAACATATTATGAGAGAAGATAATGTTATAACTCATACTCTAAGCATGCTTTTGGGGGTGATGAGATAATAGTTGATATAGAAGATGTTATACATGTATTGAGTCTATGTTATAGAGCTTCCATCAATACAATTTAATTTATACTCTTTGATAAAAATAAAAATAAAAAACGTCGAGTCGTCGATTTATTTTATTTAAAAACAAAAAAAATGTTGAAAAATTAGTCACTCTCTTTAGTATAATGTTTTGAGAAACGAAAACAAGTAAGCTGGGCTGCTGTGTGTACACAGAACACAATTAATGGAGACTAGTACGGGAATTTAAAGCATCGTGTTACCTCCGTATACCTAATTAATTACGTGTCATGATTATAAGCATGGAATAACAATAATGTGTAAATGCATGCCGGACTTCTGGGTAGGATTATCAGTACCATGTGGACTTGGGACTTTTTATTTTTTATTGTGAAATTAATCAGTAAGAGTGATACTACAGTCGCTGACAGCATTTTAGGGGCTGCACACGCAAAAGAATAGAAATTTATCCTTTGTATTTGCTGTAAATTACTCTTCAATTAATTAAATATTTTATGTAATTAATCTAATTATTAAAAAAAAGTTTGATCGTGAATAAAAATATAAAAAATTCAATTTATATATTTTTTAATCAATTTAAAATTTTAAAATAAGTGATTATTTCACATCATGCTCATCGTATATCTATCATTTGCGATACGAAAAACTAGTAGTTGCTTTCCTAAAAAAGGAGTGTGAAAATTAACTAATCTGTATATTTACAAGTGACTGAATTTGAGGAACAGTTACCAAGAAAGATGCAAAGCGCATTTACCATACACATTGAAATAGTAATAATAATTAAAGAAAAGAAAAGAAAAGAAAAAAACAAAAGAGAAAAAGGGCAAAGCGAAAAAGATGTGCACACCCAAAATATATGTAGCAAGGAACTTTCCCAAGCTTGGTTTGAATTCCCTTTCACATTCAAAGGTGGTCCAATATAGTCATATGTGATGCATGGGAGGCGAAACTTCTGAAGGAAAGATCCCAAATATTTGTAGGATTGGAGTTTTGGGTATATCAATTGTGTGTGTATATATATATATATATATTAAGAAGAGTTAAACTTCTCAAAGAATAGGTACCGTTCACAAATATCCTAATATTTGTGATAATGTATGATTTTTTAGATAAATAATATTTGTAGAATTAAGATGTTTAAGTCTCGTATATTCATTTTAAAAATATATATATATATTTGAAGTTCACATAAAAAATTATTTTTTAATAATTAATTTTACTTTTTCAATTTAAATGCGCATGACTCATATATTTTATGACTATTTTTAATATTACTCGATTTTTTATCAAATTGTCATGTGGAAAAAAAAAAACATTTAAAACAAATGTTTTCATCCGCCCAAAAGATAATAGACATGGTATAAACTTGGCAGAGGGTGTTTCCTAAAAACTTGTTTAATTTAATCATTATTATGGGAGTCATAAAAGAATCATCCAAATAACTAGCTGCTTGCGAGTTGCAAGACAATCGAGTTTACATCTGGTAATTTTTTAATGATTGCCACGGAGACATTGTTCAGGCCTACTTTTTAACTTTCAATGTGTACCTTGTTCACAGACTCATAAGGGCAACAACGTTGATGATCAATGACCCAAAAGAACAGGGTCCCCATAGAATCGATAATTCAGAGTGGGAACTCCCCAAAGCCCAAAAGACGGTTTTGATTTTGAAGGTTATTTCTTTACTATTTTATTGTTCTGTAACTGCTGTTGCTTTATGGCAGTAGTAATTCTTTAATTTCTGTTCCATAAATACAATTAAATCCGCACCGACCCTTCCAGGTTAGAGCCAGAGACACCCACATGTGTCCCTGTTCTTTTCTCAACCGTTTCCAGCCCTCCAAAAGAGCAATATTATGGAACAAATAAGTTAATTGATTAATATATTTTTTAAATTCATTTATTCTTTGGCGGATTCCTTTCTGGGCACTTGGTGCCTTCCTTTCATTTCCTTTCCTCCTCAATATATAGACCCTTGAGCTCCTCCCCCTACTCCCACTCCATGCTCTCGCATTCCATCTCCAAGGCTCTCTTCCTTTAGGACAAATCTCCATCTTAGTGGGTTTATCAGAAATTTTAGCTGATAAATCATATCCCAACATTTCCAGTTTTTCTCTATTTAATCCACTTTTCTTTGGGGGCCTAAAAAAACAGAGAGTTCCCATTGTGTAATTTATGTAGTTTTTGTTGATTAGCAGATCCGTCTCTGTTGTTTTTAACAAACCAGAGTGTTTCTTCTGCATTTGGGTTTATCTTCACTGAAACCGCTACTGTGTGTGTTTTGTTATTGTTCTTATGGAGAGGTTTGTGAGACTCATTTCCATGACTCCTCTGCTTCTGCTTCTCGCGCTTCCTTTAGCTTTGGCTAGCCATGACTACGGCCAAGCCCTGAGCAAAAGCATTCTCTTCTTTGAAGCTCAGAGATCTGGCTACCTTCCCCACAACCAGAGAGTCAAATGGAGAGCTAATTCTGGTTTGCTTGACGGCAAGGCCAATGGGGTAAAGCTCGTTCTCTCATTGAAATCTTTTTGCATTCCCATTTCGAAATATAAGCAGCTGATGTATAATTTCTCAACTTCTCAATAAGAATCAAAAGTTCAGTTCTTAAAAAAGATATATTTTTCATTAATTTGTTGTATTATATTGGGATATATGCAGGTGGATCTGGTTGGGGGGTACTATGATGCAGGGGACAATGTGAAGTTTGGGCTGCCAATGGCATTTACCCTAACAATGATGTCATGGAGTATAGTGGAGTACGGGAAGCAAATGGCTGCAAGTGGGGAGCTCAGCCACGCCATGGATGCTTTGAAGTGGGGCACTGACTACCTCATTAAAGCTCACCCCGAACCTAATGTCCTGTATGGAGAGGTACCTTTTCCCTTTCTAATCCCTCTTCACCTCCACCGACTTTAACAATCGGTATTTATTCTCCTGTAACCGTCCCCTTTGGCTCTTACCCTCCCTTTTTACTTTTTAGGTTCAACTTGTTAGCATCACTTGATGCAAGTCTGATGTAACTTGCACCATATTGACCGAATGTTCAATTCAAACTATTTTTTTTTTAGCTTAAAAAAGTTAAAAGGCTTCATTTTTTATTTTTTGTTTTAATGGAAAATGAGCCCACAAATTGCTTTCTTTTCCTGTTTCTTTTTCTTTTAAAAAAATAATGGAATCAAGATCTTCCCCATATAAGTCCTAGGTCTAAAGTGATATATATACAAATAGATTATATAAAATAAATTTATAAATTAAGGTGACTTTATAAAATTTTTTAAATTTATTTTATAATAAAAGTAAACTGAAGTAATATGTCACGAAATATTAATTCGGAAACTTATTTTTATGTAATTAATATGTGGTTAAAATATTATACCTATCATTAATATCATCAACATAGTATAATTTTGTAGTTTCAACTTATTCAGAATTTGGACGGATACCCATTTCCTGACAGTTGATTTTATACATAAAAACCCAAAATAATTGAATATTAATGGCTTGATACGTGGGTTGTGTCAGGTTGGAGATGGAAACAGTGACCACTACTGCTGGCAAAGGCCGGAGGATATGACAACCGACCGCAGGGCCTACAAGATTGACCCGAGCAATCCCGGATCGGATCTCAGCGGCGAAACGGCCGCCGCCATGTCGGCCGCCTCCATTGTCTTCCGCCGCTCCAATCCCGCTTACGCCCGTGAGCTCCTCCGCCACGCCATCCAGGTTTCAATCAATCCCTCTATCTGGATTTCTCTCTCTATTTCACTAAAGTATTTGGCTTTCCAAATAAAAACTAAAGAGTCAAAGGGTTAAAAAGAAAAGAATAAGAAGAGACCGGTGGGCGCGGCGCATGTTAACTTGAGGACGTATCGTCGGTTGAACTAACGGATTCGGTTTCAGCATTTTTGGTAGACCGGTGCATGGTAGCACCACCGTCGTGGTTAATTAGGCAGTTATGCTGGGTAACTTTCTGCCAGACTGGTTCGGAGTTCCGAGTTGTAGTGGGCATTTATGGCGCCAACCTGACAACAGGCCAGTCAGTCTGTCACGCAACGTTTTTTTACTCCAAGATCTTCAACTAATCACCTCCAATTAATTATTTAAATAAAACATCGTATTTGGCTGATATGAAACTTATTTAAAAGTTTTAGTTACTTAAAAGAAAAGGACAAAGCTAGGGTGCCGCCCAAGCATACCGTTGGGCGTACCGTCTAGTGTAAAATTTTTTTTTTTAAATTTTTAATTTTATATTTTTTTAATTACTTTTTTAATCATTAAGTAAAAAAAAAATACACCAATAAACTTAAAATCACTTCCTTAATCACTAAATAAAAAAAAAAATTTTTTTTACCCAACGGTCAATCCAGACGGTCAACGCGGCACCTAATCATTTTCCAAAAGAAAATAATACTGTCTCTCGTTCTGACTTCTTATTTTATTTGTTTATTTATTTAATATTTTTAATAATTAAAAAATTGATTATTAATATATTGATATTTTTGTATTTTTTAAAAATATTTTAAAAAATAAAATATTAAAATTTAATCTAAGACACGCCGATTGGTCACTGTTAGGCGGTACCTAGTAGTACCCTTAGTTAAATAATTTGTTTATTTGTATGTATGATAAGTACTATTGTGTAAATTCTGCACTTATGAAAAAGTATATTTTTTTTCATGTGTATCTCGAATTTTATTTATTTTTTAAAAATAAAAATAAAAATAGGTTATTTTTACAGATAAGTTATTCATTTTTAAATATAAATAAGTTTAAAATAAAATAAAAATAATTTGTGCAAATTTTGATCATAGCGTTTATTTATTTTTAATATTTTGATAGTTATTTGAAATTGAGCATCTCGTGGAGACATTAACTTGGGGGTTGAGGTCAACTACTTTTTAAGTGTAGATTTTTAATAGTGTCCTAACTTGAACCCAGAAGGCGAACGCGAAGGGGAAGCTAAATAGGAAACGATGTCGTTGCATAACTTTGCAAAATTTTTCGGCGTGCATCGTGGATCATGGGGACACCGTTACCGTCTATCACGTGTAGTGTCTTTTGAACGTACGATTTTTCGTACTTTCAGATCTTAGACCGTCCACATGTAATGATCCGTGATAAGCGCCGTAGTTATTGTCTTCCACACGTGAGATCATAGTCGGTGCACACGTGACGCTTTACAAACCGTCTTCCCCCCCCCCCGGGCGCCGCCACACCAAAAAACTTAAATCCCGAAACTAACCTCTCACCTTTTGTGATATTACCTCCATTGCCACAGTAGTTTCTAATTCCCAAAGTTGGTTCCTTTCTCTGTTTTCAGCTATTCCAGTTCGCGGACACATACAGAGGCAAATATGACAGCAGCATTAGCGTTGCCCAGAAGTACTACCGTTCTGTCAGTGGATATAATGTATGTTAACGTAACTCTCTGCTAACTTTACGTTCTTCTATGCTCAATAACATGTATTATTGTCTGGTAGTTGAATGTTTTAATTAATTGGTTATTTGGGTATATATAGGACGAGCTGCTTTGGGCTGCTGCATGGTTGTATCAGGCAACTAATAACCAGTACTACTTGAACTACCTCGGGAAAAATGGTGATTCCATGGGAGGAACTGGATGGGGCATGACTGAGTTTGGTTGGGATGTCAAGTATGCTGGGGTTCAGACACTTGTAGCTAAGGTACCTATTATTTACATGAAAATGAGCATTAGCTACTTGATTTGATTTATAATTTTGTTTCATGTCAATTGGGAATCATGTTGTCTTAACTGATTACGTAGTTGCAAACTTGCTAAGTTGGGGAGTGGGTCTTGTCTCTTGTTTAATTGCAGTTCCTAATGCAAGGCAAAGCTGGTCTCAATGCGCCTGTTTTTGAGAGGTACCAGCAGAAGGCAGAATACTTCATGTGTTCGTGCCTTGGAAAGGGCACCCGCAACGTTCAGAGGACTCCTGGCGGCCTAATCTTTCGACAGAGGTGGAACAACATGCAGTTCGTGACAAGCGCCTCCTTCCTTGCCACTGTCTACTCTGACTATCTTGCTTCTGCTGGGAGATACATGAAATGTGCTTCTGGCAATGTTTCACCATCGGAGCTTCTCTCCTTTTCCAAATCACAGGTATTGTGATGATCGATCGCTATTTCTTATCAAGGAAGTACTGCTTGTCTTTGTTTTTCACTCAGCTTGAAATACAGTTTGACCTTATGCAATGTTAAAACACCTCAGGTTGACTACCTTCTTGGGGACAATCCAAGAGCCACAAGTTACATGGTTGGATATGGTAACAACTTCCCGAGACAAGTTCACCACAGGGCTTCCTCAATTGTCTCCATTAAGGTTGACTCTTCATTTGTCAGCTGCCGAGGGGGCTATGCCACTTGGTTTAGCAGTAAAGGAAGTGATCCCAATGTTCTTGTTGGTGCTGTTGTTGGAGGTCCCGATGCCTACGACAACTTTGCTGATGAAAGAGACAATTATGAGCAAACTGAGCCCGCTACTTACAACAATGCTCCTCTTTTCGGTGTATTGGCACGACTAGGTGGTGGTCACAGTCGGTATAACCAGCTCCTTCCAGGTAATTGAGCTACAACACACTTAAAAGTTTCTCACCTAATTTCTCGTTTGGAGTTTTTTTAGAGCAAGTCATGATTTTTAATAAATAAAATTTTCTTGCAGTGACTCCTCCCTCACCTAAACATGTTGTTACTCAACCAAACCCAACTCCAGAACCCAAAGTTTCTCCATCTCCAGGTATCTTTTGTTTTTTAAGGAATGCTCGAAGTTTCATTAATGAAAAGGAAAATATTACAAAATAAGCCCAAGTCTTCAGGTTGGATAGGCAGTAGAGATAGAAACTCTTGGATAAGTTAACTAGGGCAAGAAAACAAACTAATAACTTCCAGCTAGAGGTATCCCTTGGCCTCTGTTTTGGATGATATCTGTCTGCATAATTCGCAGTTCAAGGACGCATACTGATTAAATATTGACTGATAACTGATGCACTAATGGCCTGTCAAAATTACCGATTTGTTTTATAGAGAAGCTGTGCTTGATTAAATGGGTATTGGAAAATAGGGTCTAACTTGGATCATGTTTTGCAGCATCATCTTCTAGTCCAATCACCATAGAGCAGAAGTTGACAGCTTCATGGAGTTCCAAGGGAAAATCTTACTACAGATATTCGACAATCGTGACCAACAAATCTGCTAAGACACTCAAATTTCTCAATCTTTCAGTATCCAAGCTGTATGGTCCTCTATGGGGCCTCACAAAGTCCGGTGATTCGTATGTTTTTCCTTCATGGCTGAACTCTTTACCTGCTGGAAAGAGCCTTGAGTTCGTCTACATCCATTCGGCTTCACCAGCAGACGTATCAGTGTCAAGTTACACTCTGGCCTAAGAAAAGAAGAAACCGAGTCAAACAAAAAAGGTTCACACAGTTTCTGGGTTCGTAATGTAAGAATTGTGCAGCTATACCAAAATGCAGTCCAGGAAGGTTCACACAGTTTTCACCTCTTTATTTGGTTTCGTATTAGGGTTTAGATGAAAGTAGGTTAAATAAGGCTGAAAGTTGGAGGAAGAAAGGTGTGAAGAGACGGTTTAAAAAGTGTGCTCATCCTCTTTCTCCCCGACTTAATTACTATAGGGTGATTTGAGAGAAGGGCAGTGGCAATGCGACGATTGAGAGTTGAAGAAAATGACTTCTCAATATATCTCTAGGAGTCTTTTCTTTCTTTGTACTTCGAAATTGTTTCACTTTATTTTTTTTTTCTTTTCTTTTTCGTGCAGTGATGTTGTAAGCTTTGCAACATTTATTGTTTGTGGTATGAAGAGTATCCTCTCTATTTGCTTCTTTTCTGGCAGAGAAATGTAAGGACTTGTGTATGGTTCTAGTTACAGATTGTGTTTTCTTCTTATTATTACATATTAGGATCTAATTGGGTGATCGGGGGAACCAAAGTAAACTATAATGACTGTTTTTGGTTGAAAAAAATAATTACATCTCGGGCGTCTATATGCAAAAACCAGATGAAAGATGGCAACAGTCGACTTGAAACAGGATAAGATAGCAGAAGGGGTATGAACGCCGTATATCCACACACTTAATACTGCAAGAAATAAACTGATTTCCTTTACCTCTGAAGTTATTGCATCTGGTTTATAGATCACAGGAGCTCACTTTGATTCCAAAAACAAATAATAATGCCGAAGTTTCAGTGGAAATCTATGATTTTGATGGGGGAGGACGATAGTAATGAGTATGCACTTGACTTCTGGCTTTGTCAATTGTCAATACCACGGGAGGGTCGAGAGCCCTGAAGGCCCCTTCACCGTGTCAAGTAGATCCTAATGCCAATATGTCATCCTGGCTGAAGAAGATGAAACAATCTCAACGGAGGTTTCTGCTATCTTCCAAATGTGCTTGATGACTTTATACAGATAGGTCTTGAAGTTTTTTTATTTATATCACCTCAAGTTCCATTACCATGCTAGACAAAATGAAATCATGCTCGATCTCAACCTGCACTTCAGGTAAGAAAGGAAATCTCAATGGAGGTCGAGGACTCGAGGGGTGTTTTTATTATATAAGAAGTTCTTTACGATTACAAAATTGAAAAACAAAGCAAACAAAAACCCTCTAGTTGTACTGCATGGAATTAAGTGAAAACGCAAAGAGAGCCCCACATATAAATTATCAAGGAAGTCGCGGGAGCTAGCGCGACTTCCTCAGCTGCACAACTATAACACTGATATTGTCTTTGCTCCCCCGAGCCATTGCTATCTCGGCTAACACTGCTGCTGTATCTACTGCACAATTTCCTTTCAAATCATGATATGGAAACTTCCTCTTGACACGACCATTATTGAGACAAATCCGTCCGACCTCGCAGGCAAGCTCGTTGGAGATAACATCCCAGAGACCATCACTGGCTATTACAATGAATTCGTCGGACTCGGTTCGCTCTGTGACAGTGACCTCTGGTTCGGAAATCACATATGGCCTCAAATAGTGGTCTCCTGCATCAGTTGCACAGAAAGTATGAGAAAGGCACATATGGCTTAACAACGTCTTGAGCTTTCTAGTGGACAAATTTACAGGAAATTTGGGTCAATATATATACATATATATATATATGTCTACTCCTGGAAACATGCCTATAGATCTTGAAGTGGCAAGGACACCGAGGACACGAGAGCCATTCCATTCTATGACCCTTCCTCCTGCTGCTTCCACTCTCTCCCTTTCATCAGGTCGATCAGGCTGCATAACGGGTCATTATTTTAACTCAATTGATTTCCTAATAAAGCCTCAAGGGAAATGCAAAAGATCAAGTTGCAACATATTCTAGCGCAGGATTATGGACACATTCAACGTACGACTATTGTGTGGTAGCCATTAGTAACTATGAAGAAGATCGATCTGCCCAGCACACGTGCAAGAAACAAAAATTCTTCCCATTATCTCTTCACATTATATATTATATTTTTTTTTCTTATTAAACATGTGGTATATTGATAATTAATAAAAAAATTGAATTAATTTAAAAAATTAAAAAATTGATTGGTGTGTGGACGTTACTTGCAACAAAGCTCTTATTATTTCAAGAGTTTTGTTACATACAAACACAGTCGCGCACTAATTTGTGTACCAATACTGATTTATTTATACTTAAAATTTAAATTAACACTGTTTTCAATAAAATCTACTTTTTTACCAATCACATTATATTGATGCATAAATTAATGCACGATTGTACTTGTAACTATATTTTTCCTTCAAATATGACGTAATTAACTGTCCTACCCTACCTTATGATCAAGTGATAGAGGCACGGCTACACCGTCACGACACAGCACAGCCCTCGAGTCTCCGCAATTGGCGACCACCACCTCCTCCTGCCCCACCAACACGACAACCGCCGTGGATCCCACCATTCTCGCTTCTCCTTCGTCCGTCCCACCGCTGCTCACCTCCTCGTCCATCTTAGTGAAGCACGCCACCATCGCCTTTTCCCAGTCCACTCCCCGGCCGCCGCCCGTACTCCACCACCGCTCCACCTCCTCCTCCAGAATTACGTGCAATCTATCCCGGCACGCCTTCGCTACCCAGTCCCCGTTGTGCCCGTCGTACACCGCGAAGAAATCGTACGAATCGCAGTACTGTCCCGGTGCAGCGAACCTCGGTGCCACTCTCACCGCATCCTCCATAACTCTCCGCCGTCCGATCACCGATATAGAACTTAGCGATGGACGCGCAAAGCTCCGTCTCTCTTCTCCTCCTCCGACCCCGCCGGATACCGGTACTGCGATCGTCTTTGCTCCATCATCCGAAGAGCCACCGGAGGACGACGAAGTACCGGATGACGAAACGTCCAAACTCAGCTCTCCGATGCCTATATTTGTTTTCGGTTCCTTGTCTTCACGAGAAATCAGTTTCTTTATGAATCCGTATTTAAATCGGGAATCAATTCCTATGCTCTCCATTAATGGACGTACTTTCTTATCGTCAGTTCTGTCATGCTTAGGGTTTTCGGAGTCTGACATCGCAGAAGACCATGTTCCTCTCTTCACCTACACTTCCTCGTGCACTTTCTCCTCAACTGCGATGAAAAGAACTGATTCAAATTGGTTTTAAAGAGAGGGAATCCGAGCCATCGCATGAATGATGAAGGGTCCGCATACAGGCTGCGCGCCAGCTGTGTCTCTAGAGAGAGACGGCGTTCTTAATTTTTAACAGGTTTGAGGTATAGATTTTTCCCAGCTAGGAAACTTGGACAGCTGAAACTGACACATGGCGTACGAACAGGGGTACATGTGATTTTGGGTTTTCTTTTCGGAAGAAGAGGTGAGAAGGTGCAAAAAGCCAAATGTCGGCAAATGGGCTGAGTCGACGTGTGGGCTTTCGAATAGATAACGTGGCGTTTCGGATCGCTGTGGCGCAGTACGTACGTCCATTACAGGAGTCAGCTGTGTCCATCGAGTTCAAGAGACTGCTCCGTTCGGTGAGAAAAACAAGGGACTTCTTCCTTCAGATGACGCTACACTGATGGAGATGAAATGATTACTTATATCCATACACAAATACGATATTTCGTGGAGATAGATAATTCATTTTTACAGACATTTTTTTGTATACGTTTATGCATTTCTCGAGTACAGTTTGTCATATGCTGATCAACTCTGAATATTTGGCAAGAAAAAGATAAGATCCTTATCTTTTACCATCAAAAGGGGAGAAAGTAATTAGCTCATTTGTAATGTTACAACATTTTATAATGCGGCAGCAAAGTACTCCTACTCAACCACGGATTACAAATATGCAGCAACGGTACTAGATTTGAATATTGAAAATGCTACTTTGTCCTTGGATTTGCTTCTTGGGATTGACTGTTAATGCATTTTATTTTTTAAAAAATTTTTAAAAAGTTATTATTAGTGAATTTGTATATTTTTTTAAATATTTAAAAATGTTAAATGAACTAACGGTCACACTCAACGATAAGAGCTGGACAGTCGACTTGCATGATCCTTTAAACATATTTGTTGAGTTCCTATGTGGTTATGATCCCAACAAGAGGTCAGAAAACATGGTTTTGTTTTTAGTTCTTTGTGTTCGTCTATATATTAATTATAAATTAGGTATAAGGAGCTAGTGTTTGGATCTCTGTTTTGTTGTAGGTCATGTTTTGCGGCCTTTCAATCACGAAATGAGTTCGTCTATATATGGTTTTGTTTTTAGTTCTTTGTGATCGATCGTGAATATATTTTTGGTCAGACTCCTTGCTCTGTTGAGTGTTGAGGTTGATCATGTCATGCCTAGCTACTATCCCTTTCGATTACACAAGGAGTTAAAAAAGAAGAGATCATCCTTTGACTGAACTCTCGGGCCGAAAGGAGAGGAGGCCAAGGAGCATCCTGCACGCAGAGAACAGCTCGTGATCACGTAGTACTTCACGTACCCACTAAAATCGTGGACGTTTATAAATTGGTGTATTCTCAATAAAAAGTTAAAACCAAAATTGAAGACGTAAGACATTAATTAACACGGCTGCAATACTACTGGTGAATAGGATTAATTATTTATTTTGGGGAAACAAATATTACTCAAAAGAGACATTGAATGATCATGCATGCAATGCATCTCAAGTGATCTAGAATATCTTTCTTGCTAGAGATGCCACGCAATATTGTCACATTTCAGTACTACCGCCTGACCATTTAACATATCATTTGTCAAATAAATTTGAGCAAATCCATAAATCTAAAAAAATAAAAAATAAAAGACTTTTAGGCGTATAAAATATTATCTTTAAGGTGATAATTATTCCCATTCGAAAGAGTTTGTTATCGGGTTATAAGTAATTCACCTCTATGATATATCAAAGTCACCAATTATAAATAACAATTCTGAGATTTTTTTTCAAGTTTTCCTATAAAATTGTGTACAAGATTGAAAATATGAAAAAATAAAATGTTTAAATTTGTATGTCTCATCCTTTATTTATAAAGAATGAAATGATAGATTGTGAAAGATCATAATTTTTAACTTGTAATTTTTGAACTCAGTACAATTACTAGTTACATAATGCTTCATAGACATGCCTAGTCCAATGCTAGTCGCATTCTTTGGAGAAGGGAGGCGATTGGTTTTAGTCCCCCTCAATGGCACTTTCTTGTGATTTAATTTTGAATCATTGCGCCTATTCAAGTGCCTATTCGGCTCAAGCGTTGTGGCTGTTCAGCCCATGCGCAAGATTAGGCAAGCATTGTGCCTTTTCAAACTGCCGTGCAGACAGGCTTGAGCTTAGGCCCATGGGCATGGGTTGTGTGCCACTTGGGCCTTTAAGCCTATCTCATGCTTGTTAAGATCTCTGGTTGCAAACTCTTCTCAATTCACTTCATCTCATCATTACACATTTTTTAAATTTTAATACACTTTTTCAAATTTCTATATAAAATATAATAAAAAATTTACCTTTTTCAAATTCCAATACACTCATAATATTTAAAATTTAACTTTTTTAAATTCCAATACACTCATAATATTTAAAATTAATATTTTAACAATATTTTATTCAACTCAACCCAACATTAGGCAGCCATGGAGTTTCAAACTCTTTCTTTTCTTTTGAGACGATGCAACTTCATCACTGAGCCATCACATCTCTTCGTGGTAGTGATTCACAAAATTATATAATAATTTATATTCAATAAATTTATATATTTAATATCATAATCTATAATAAATATAACATTAATTAAAATTTAAAATTGAAAGTCAGTCAAATCAAAACTTATTATATTAATAATATGTCACCGATTACAATAATCTTATTTTTTTTATGACAATATTTGTTGAAACCTGAAGGGTTGATCGGCAACATGACCAAAGTATCAGCTAATGTAGTGAATTTGTGGAAGTAATCCGAAATGGAAGAACTGCTTTTCTTTAGAGTAACTGATGATGGTGGAGATTCATGAAACGAACACGGGATATATATGAAGGTGACATCCGTTCTTGCGTCGATCAGACTTTGCAGTGCCCAAGATGTTTAATTTGGCACTTCATCACATGAGCGAGAACGGTTTATGAGAGAGAGAGGAGTTAAGGTAGGGGTGTACAAATTTCCGACCTGTCTGATTCCTACTCCGATTGAGTGTTAGGAAATCGGAGTAGGAATTGCAGTAATTCCGACTTAAAAAAAAAGATGCAAAATGACGCCTAGATTTTTTTCAACTAAGTGATTGGAACAACGCCGTTCCATTTAAATAGGAACAACGTCGTTTTGCACACCACCAGGTCACTCCTCAAATTTCTTCATTCCTTTCATCTCTTGATTTTTTCTTCCTCACTCGGTCACTCCTCAGCTTTCAGCCTCTCACCGTGATTCTCCTTTCACACTGCACAACGCCACGACCCACGACCAAGCACGATTCCGCCATTAACGTCACTCCATCTTAGATTGCTTCATGCCGCCATCGCCACAGTGTCTTCTTCCTGCCCTTTTTGCTAATTGGTAATTTTAGTTTTTAGGGTTTTAAATTTATGAATTTGCTCCGAATTTTAGATATTATTTCTTATTCAAATTGAAAATTGGATTGTATAGATTATATAATTGTGTAAACGAATGTATTGAGAAAATGGTTGTAATGCTTCTTTTGTTAAAATTCTTGGTTTTGGATTGTGAACGTAAGGTGTTTGTGAAAATGTCGCAAATAAGAAATAAACATGTTTGCCTCTTTTGATCTATTTTCCTTCTTTCTTTTCCGTTCATTTTTTCCCCACGGATGAGCATCCAAGCATGGCCATCCTTTTTTACCCATTTTTTGTTCATTTTTTTCATTATTATTTATTCTTTTCCTCATTTGTCAGCGCAAAATAAGATTAAATTCTTTGATTGGAAACTAAGTGTTACCCAAATGACTAACACAAGAGGGGGGTGAATTGAGTTGTATTTAAAAAATAAAAATTATTAATCAAATATATAATATAAAATATAAACAAAATACGAAACAACAATAAATTTAAAGAGTAATAGTAAGAGATAAGCAAACTCAGTATGTTAACGAGGTTCGGCCCCACTGCCTACGTCCTTGCCTCAAGTTACCCATTGAGGATCCTCAAATTCACTATTCAACACTCTTTCAGGTGGAGATAGAAAACTATTACACATTTAAACAACACCGCTACAAAGGATCTGTGTAGAACACCCTCTACACTTGCAATCACCTCACACGTGGTGATTCAACTATTTCTTGTGTAGAACACTTTCTACACGCACAAGGGTTATATACATCCTTTTACTTATACAAGAGTTGATAGTTTGTAAGTTATAAAAAAACACCTATCAATGAGTTAAATAAGAACAATACAGCGCAAACTATATCTCTAAAAAAGAACAAGGGTTAAGGCTTAATAATTAGATAATAGAGAATGAAAGCTTTAAATGAATGTTGTATGCTCTTGGTATTATAAATGTGAAACTCTCAAATGATCTCTTTATAGGCATATGAGACTTCATATTCAAATTTAAAAAGATTCACATGTCAAAGACAACATCATTCACTTTTCAAAAATTTCAAACCTAATCTTTTTACTTTTTGCATATGACAAAAGGAGCACACTTTACTTTTAATTTTTCAAACAAAAACATCTACATTTTGCACAAGTCAAAAAGAGCATCAATCACTTTTGAAAACATTCAAATAAAATATGCACATGTGAAAGATGACAATCAATCATCTTTAATATTTTCAAAATTCAAACCTTTAATCATGTCATGCACATGTGAACGATGACAATCAATCATTTTTCAAAAATTTCAAAATATTCATGCACATGTGGAAAATATATTTTAATGCTTTATGATAAAATATTAATTTTGACCCTTAATCCTAATTTCGAATTTTTAAGAGATTTACAACATTACTCTGACTTTAATGTGAAGTTGTTCCCTTCTTGCTCATACTTGGTTCCTTGATGTGCTTGACTCCATTGTGTGGACAACTTGAGTTTGAGACTCATTTATTCTTTAAATTCATTTGTTATCATCAAAATATATGTGTAGATTTATAATTATATAAAACTTGAAACCTTGAGTTCACCACTAAGGAACATTCCTTAAATCATTTTTTTCAGAATAATAGAAAATGCTGCATTCTACAAAGATGAAAATCGGTGTTTTAATCTGCAGTGGGTACCTCACACTAGACTCCGACACCTCCCTCCGATGATGAGAGCTATAGGCTTGAAGATAGTAACCTTATTTTACTTGTTTTTTTTTAATTTATTGTTGATTATTTAATTTTTTTATAATTTCATAAATCTATTTAACTTATACTTTTTATCATTTCACAGATGTAATTATTATAGTTGCCGATGACTGATAGAGTATGGATAAGGATAAGTTGATAACGGAACTAACTTAATCTTTATTGGTATTAATGGTAATTAAATTATACTTATAATGTGTTCAATTTTTTGAATTAATTTTGGTTACATTTATTAAATATTTTTTTTATCTTAATTTCAGGTATTCCGAATGACCAAGTACGGTGCTGCAGATAATGTTTTTCCTTTTAGTTGAATCAATATGTTTATTCTTATCGACTGTTTTAATCAAACTTTGAAATAGAATGTTATTTCTATTATCAATTATTTAGGACTTTTATGAATTATGTATTTACATTAATTATATTTATTATTATTTATTTAGGGCTCGGAATAGGTCCAAATGGGCCCATTTAGAAGTCGGAGTTCCAACTTCCAATCGTAGTCGGAATACAATTTGGGAGCACAGGCCTAAGTTGAGGGTCGTCAACTGACGATTGTCACGTGCCCAATGTGCCACATGTCACGTGTGAGTCAATTTACACATGAATATTAAATGCATGTATTAGATGTTTATTTCATCTCATATAATTATTATAATTTTTTTAAAATTTTATATAAAATATAATAAATAATTTAATTTTTTAAATTTTAGAATAAAAATAATATTAAAAAATAATATTATAATAATATTTTATTCAATTTTTAATTTTTAGCTCATTTCATTTTGTCTATATAACCAAACCAATAAGTCAATTAAAGAATATCACATAACCCCTCATTAGTTTTGGGATGGATGTACTAGGTGAGGTTTGGTTAATGAGATGAGATGAGATAGTTTTAGATGAAAGTTAAAAGTTGAATAAAATATTATTAAAATTTTATTTTTTAACAATATTATTATTTTGAGATTTAAAAAAATGAAATTGTTTATTATATTTTGTGTATAAATTTTAAAAAATTATAATAATTAAATTAGATGAGTTGAGATGAGATAAACTCATCTTTATATACAAACCCAAATGTTATTACGTAAATGTATGTATTAAAAATTTGAGAAGTGTTGCATTTATAATAAAAAAAAATTGTATAAATTTTTTTTTATAAAGATATAATTTATATTTTATAATAAAATTATTTTACAGTCTAAAATATTAAATTAAATAATGTAAATTCGTAAATTTAATTTAATTTAATATTTTTATTAAAATTGAAGAGACATTTTGTGGGCACCTGGCCAACACAATCAATAAAAAATAGAGTAGTGCTACATATACTTACAGTTTTACTTATATTTTTATTTATAAAACTATTTTATTAGTTTTTTTAAAAAAAATTTAAAATTTAAAATTTGAATTTTATTATTTTCAATTTATCAATAATAACTGAAACGGAAAAAAGCAATTTTTATAAAAAAATTTCTTAATTACATTAGCATATTTTCCTAAAGAATATTTTATCGATTTTTCACCCTTGAAGGCGTAGCGCCGTAGGTGATTCGGAGAAGCAGCAGAAGCTAGTCAAAGACCCAAACCCAATTGCCTTCCACAGATCAATATATTTAAATCTGAATCAAAAGCTGCGAAGGAGCGAGGGAGAGAGATAATGGAGAGCGAGTTGGTCGGGCTTTGCATCGAAGCGGCGTGCCAGAGCAGGGAGAGCGTAGAGAAATGGCGGAGACAGAGGCGGAGCCTCGAGCGATTGCCCTCTCAACTCGCCGACGCTCTCCTCCGCCGCCTCCTCATCCGTCGTCTCCTCTACCCTTCTTTGCTCGAGTACGTCTAATTAAATCAGGCCCTTTTTGGTTTCTCATAAAAACGTAGTATAAAAAGAAATTTGGATATATTTCAATCACACCGAAATGACCAATGATAAGCTTCAGCTTTTACTTTCTTGTGTGTTTATCGGAAGATAATTAGTTCTGCGAATTCTTTTTACTTGGATGATATTTTAAAAAATTAATCCCTCTAATTATATGTGAAATTTGCAGCTGCTTGCATTTACAGACCGTTTTATTGAAAAATTGAGCTTGATTAAGCCAACTAACTCTATTAGGCTTAGTACATGTCAGAGAACTATATTTTCGATTTACCATTTCTTCATTTTGTTTAACTAAGCTTTCTTAGCAGCCCTAAGGAGTGGGACTCCTGTGTTTCGATTTTTCATGCATCAGAAATCAATGTGGTTGGGAAGTGTCTCTATTAGATGTGATAAGTTACAGCTTGTATGACTCTATTTCGATTTGGTTGCTGAGAATCCGTGGGGGAAAATTTCAGACTGAAACTTTCGTTTTTGTAGGAGCTTTGGCTCTTCGTATAATATAGGTCGAGTGAACTCTAGTATTCGACGAAATATATTTTTTTAGTTTTTAAGCCATTTTGGTTAAATTCATTCAATCATTCTATTTCGCGTCGCAAACTCAGAAACGTGTAGGTTCCTATAGTATATCAAATTTTTTTTCCTTTTGTGTCATTAAATTCTAGTATTTTTTCCTTGAAGTAAATTAGTTTCAGTATGTTAGCTGCTGCTGCTTCTTCTTCTTCTTGTTTTTGTGAGCATGGTCTTTGCTAAGCTAGCTCTGCTCTCGTAGAGTTTTCAAACATAGTGCGGAGGAGATTGATCTCAGAGGTCAGAACTCCGTGGATGCAGAATGGATGGCATACTTGGGAGGGTTTCGGAACCTGTGCTCCTTGAATGTTTCAGATTGCCATAGAGTCACTAGTTCAGCTCTTTGGGCTATGACAGGTATTATAAAACCATACAATTAGGAGGACTTCAAAAAGTCAATTTGTTACATTTTCTAAATGTTTTCTCTGGGTTTAGGAATGACGAGTTTAAAGGAATTGGATCTTTCTAGATGCTTGAAGGTTACTGATGCGGGCATTCAGCATCTTATATCCATTTCATCACTGGAAAAGTTATATGCATCAGAAACCGGTGTAACTACGAATGGAATTGTCCTTCTCTCTTTGCTTAAAAACTTGTCTGTCTTGGACTTGGGGGGTTTGCCTGTCACTGATCAGGCACTAAGTTCACTCCAGGTACTTCAGTACCTTCCAATTCTGGAGATGTTTTTAATAAATTACATGGTACATAATTGTACTTCTCTCTGTTTTTTTTTCCTTCTTGGTTCACGAGTGCTCCATGATCAGAGCCTGCTCCATATCCCTCCACCATACCATTGGGGGTGGTCAATTTGGTGGTTTAAAGTCCTATTTTTTTCTAGATAAATGCAAAAATATAACATCCTTAATATGGATGCACGACCATGAACAACGCAACCATGCATTTTTTAAATCAAGATTCAAGACCCTGTGCCAGTTTTTCTGAGTGAAACTTGATAGATCTTCTGAAATTATTATTTTATCAGTATACTGATTTTCATCTTGATCATTTGCTCAACCCCATTTAGGCTGGCCTAAAAGTAGTATTGGTTATGCACATTTTATTGGGTTTAAATTGGTGCGAAATAATTAGGTTTGTTCAAGTGTGTATATTTTGGAAAGTTGTTCATTGAAATTCCATTATCGCTTCTCTCTTTTGCCTCAACTCTCAATTTTAAAATTCATAAATTCCATATTTTAAGTGATTGCCACTTAAACCACCATCATCACTGTCTCTGTACCACCACCATCATCTTTCATACTAGTGTCACCACTATCACCCGTTCCACACCCTGCCAACCCCATCCTTATCTCACCATTGTTACTTTCACATTACCATCAACAACATTGCTCTTGGCCACCTTCATGCTGCTGTTACCACCACGACCACCATTACGATTTCTATACCGCATTAACTATCACAAGCCATTACCATCACCATTATCACCATCATTGTCACTAACAACAATACTGTAATTAGGGGTGTAATCGGTCTTGTCTATTTGGTACATGGGGGGATTTTTGGACCAGGCCGAAAATTTTGATCCATCCATTTTCCACCCCGAGACCGTACCGGACTGTTATCTATCTGTCCGGTCGGTCTAATTCGGTCCGGGCCAGTACAAAATGGGCCAACATACAAAAAAGCCCAAAATTACCTTCTAATGTTTATTTTGGCCCAACATACAAAAAGGCCAACATTTTTCTTCCATTTTCTTTACTTAGAAAATATATTAAATGATAAAAATTATATACAATAATACCTATCCAAAAAAAATTATATACAATAATAAAAATAAAATTAAGTGAACTCTTTAATGTGGATTATCTAATTAACTCATTAATAAAATCATTGATTATAATTATATTTTTTTTGATAAATAAACAATTTTATTAATCAAAGAAAGGCAAAGCCTGAAATACAACTCCACTGTCCCACCTAGGTGGGTACATTGGAAGCACATTGATTATAATTATATTAATGATGTTACTAAGTTTGTACTCAATACTCAGTAGTATGTGTATGAATTATGATAGTTAATACATAATGGCCTATATTAAAATTTTAATATTTTATATGGTTAATGAATAATTGGTCCATGGATACTTCATACTCGTAACTTAGGTATCTTACAAAAAATGTGCCTAACTATTTTAATTAGGTTTAGATACTAGGTAACTAGAGTATGTATCATTGCATATAATGTTATGATTTATCATAGGATATATTAGTTAATTGTTAATAGCATATTGGTTAATAGTTAAATACTATATTTAGCATATATGGTCAATGATCATAGTTTAGATAAAAATTACACAATTAAGTTATACAACTACTATATAAAATACTATATAAAAAATGATTAAAAATATATATGTGTATTTCGGTCGGTCTGGTCCAAAAAAAATCATAATCCAGGATTAGACTGAAAATCAAACTTTTTGCAAACTAATGGGCCGAGATCGGACCATTAGTGTTATTGGTCCGGTACAAACTGGTTAACTTACACCCCTAATTGTAATTTCTTAATTTCTTTCTATTTTTTTTTCAAAGTATACTAAACCAAATAATAAAAATTTACATTGAAGGGAAGTTCAATCCCATCAATTTTGAATCCATGCCTTTTTGTAAATTCTGAGAATTTCTCAAATTATTTGTAAGAGCACTATCTGATGCTTTTTTTTTATTATTATTTTTTTAGGCTCTTACAAAATTACAGTACCTTGACCTTTGGGGAAGCAAGGTGTCTAACAAAGGTGCAGCTGTTTTTCCAAAGTTCTCCAAACTGAGCTTCCTTAATATAGCTTGGACCAACGTCACAAAATTTCCAAATTTGTCATCTCTCGAATGCCTAAACATGAGTAACTGTACCGTTAACTCTATACTTGAAGGGGATGGAGGTAAAGCTCCTTTAAGCAAGCTTATTATCTCTGGAGCTACATTCATTGGTGAGGCTGAGGCTTTATTATATGTTGAAACAAGTTTCCTGTCCTTTTTGGATTTATCCAAGTCTTCCCTTAAAAAATTCTGCTTCTTACCTTCTATGAAAGCACTGAAACATTTGGATCTCAGCTTTGTCATGGTTGGAGATGATTTAGTCAAGCACATTGCATGTATAGGAGCGGATTTGAAAAATCTAAATCTCAGCAACACCAGACTCACATCTGCTGGAGTTGAGATTTTAGTTGGGCATGTTCCCAATCTTGAAGTTCTATCATTGTCTTCCACACTTATTGATGACATCGCAGTCTTATATGTCAGCAATATGCCATTAATGAAGGTTGTCGACTTAAGCAATACCAATGTTAAAGGTATGAATTTTCAAATGCTCTTTCTGCTTAGAGAGGAAAAAAAGCTTCATTCATTAACTTTTGAGTTACAGATGTTAGAATGTGATGACTGAAAGGAGGTGAGGGCCTGAAATAATTGATTGGGCTATATTCTGGCTAATATTTCACTGGTATGAGCTACGGCTGCGGAAAATATTTTGACTTTTAAGATCTCAGCAGGATTTTTTGGCCCGCTTCTTGTCAAATTTTTTTAATGCCCTTACATCATGATGATGACCTTTATGACATTGTGTTCCTTTCTCAGATAGTTTCCTTCGTAAAATTGCATGACACTTAGTAGTATATGAAGATCTCATTGGTGTCCCTTCAACTGATTGCTGAATAATTAGCCTTGTGTACAAGCAAACAACCCCCCTCTCTATGGCACCCCTGCTTTCCGAATCTGGGTCTGAGAAGGAAAAGAACAGAATGCTCATAATATGGCAGTTGCTTATTCCTGCCCCTATTAAAACTTACTAAAGCTTGCTTTGTTGCTTTACCAAATCCTTGATAGATAGACAATTTTTAAGGCAATATTATTTATAATAATAATAATAATAATAGCTACTACCATTTACTACTAATCTGCTATGACGCTCCCTCAGCTAGCAGACTAGCTCCCTTCTGATCTACCTGCTGCAATTTTCAAACTTACTTATTTTTGGGTCAGTCAATGACTTGAGGGATTCCTTTTGTTGGCTGGAAGACTTATAGGAGGTCCCAATTAAGTTCTCAATAACTTTCAGTTGTGTTTGAATTAATAATTTTTGTATTCATGTACATTCATAACTGTTTCCTGTAATGGTAGTAAAGTTCTTTCTCGTGTTATTCTTATCTATCAATGATATATATATATATCTGTAACTGGGTAAAATTTCTCTGTACTATTAGGTTTCATCCACCAGGCAGGTGCTGAGCCAGGCTCAGTTCTCTCACTGCAAGCCCTAGAAGGTCTCAGTCATTTGGAAATGCTGAATTTGGAGCAAACTCATATCCGGGATGATGCTCTAAAACCTTTATCAAGCTTCCAAGAGTTGAGAAATCTCTCTCTCAGAAGCACTTCCCTTACAGATCTCTCCCTGCACTACTTGTCATCTCTCCCAAAGCTGACAAGTCTCAGCATTCGTGATAGTGTGTTGACAAATTTTGGGCTCGCTTCATTCATTCCCTCACGGACTCTAAAAATGTTGGATCTGAGGGGTTGTTGGCTCTTGACTAAGGATGCCATTTTGCCATTCAGTAAAAACCATCCTCAAATCGAAGTCAGGCATGAACTTGTACACATCTTGCCATCAGACAATATTGGCTCTAGCTGTCCATCTCCATCGAGATCAACTTCAAGGACCTTGCTAGTGAACAAGAAGCTGGGGAATATACACATTTCTCCATGTTTCGTAGGTAGGACTTCTAATTTATAATTTCCCAGTTGCAGCATCTTATAACCCTCCCTAATTTTCATTTTCGATTGTTTTGAAACAGATCAAAGAGTGAAGTATAGCAAACAGGAGTTACTTGAACTGCAGTATTCTTCTATTCACGCATCTCCCCTTGATAGAGGTATTATTAATACGCCCCAGTTAGAACTGAACTAACCGGGGATGACTCTTAAAATTGCTTTTCCATATTGCCAGTAAAGATAGACACACAATCCTTTACGCAACAATTTTTATAACCGTGTTTTAAAATGTGGATATTTTGGTAAAATGATGATCCTTTTATATTATTTTACAAAAATACCATTCATTTAAAACATAGTTTTGAAAAAATTTGCGTAAAAAGTTGTGTATATCATTCTCCGTGTAATCGTAACCTGTTTTTTTTTTTTGGTGTTTTGTTCAATATTGACTCTTATCTGTTACTCGAGGTGGATCAGAGTAATGGCTTTAACAAAAATAAAAAATAAAAATTCCAAACGTTTTTCCATTTAGGTGATCGAGGATAGTGGATTTGAAAGTGATGCTAAAGAGCAGTTTGGATGCTACGCAACGCCAGACTCTGGAACTTGGCGTTTTATGTCGGTCTTCAATTAGAGAGACGATCAAATCAATCTTTTGGATCAGTCAGCTTTCTAAGTTTTGATTCAAAGGGTGAGAAAACAAAGAAAAGAGTTGCCAAGGTACTGGTAGCATGTCTTTTTACCCAAATTTCAACTAGGATGTTTTTGTTTTTTTTTTAAATTTTGTGTACTGAACTATAGTAAGTGATACGTTAAATCTATCAAATATTGTCTATTGTCAAATATATAGTCTTTGTCAAGATCTAAGCAAATAGATTGTGTCGGGTCATGTTAAAAGCCTCGAATTTGACTTGCATCTGTTAATTGAATGTTCTTGGTCGTTTGAACAGCACGAGTTTTACGACAGCTAAATAGCTGAACGGCAATGGGGTATTAGTTTCACTCCACTGTCGTTTGCTAAATTATTATTTCTGTTTTGTGTACAACGGCAGAGCCCAAATTTTCTGTGGTTCGCTTCCCATGAATTTCTCTATTTTTTTCCCATTTCTTTTGGTAGTCTAAATTCCACAAAATTTTCTGTCCATAATTTTATAATAAAAAATTCTATTCATCATCTCTACATAATATATATCATATGTTTTTTTAATTTTTTTTCTCTTACTAAATATGTTATATATGTACTATGAATAGAAAAATTCAATTAGTTTAAAAATAATAAAATAAAAAATTTTTAAAAAATTTAAAAATATGTGATGCATAGAAATAATAAATAGCAATTTTTTTTTTTATAATTTGTAAACGGCACTGCTCGTATGAGTCGTATCGTCCAGTAAAGGACAGAGTACCAATTTCTCAGTTGTGATTAGTACAATGAAAAAGACAGAAAAACGTCATCTACAGCCAATCATTTGTCATCTAAACGGTAGGCAGGGTTTTGTGTCGCTTGGATATAAAAGCCGTCCGTCAGGTCGCCTCAGCGGCAAGAACACTGATTATTTTTCTTTTTCTTTTTCTCTAAGCAGCAGGAAAGGGATCTAAGATTCTAACATCCAACTGTCTTGCAATAAAGCATAGCCGCAACTTACCCTTTTCTGTACATACAATTTCAAAACCAAAAACGGCATGCAAAAATGGAAACCCCACAGCCCTTTAACAGAACACAGTTTCCTTTCCTCCGGCGGAAAGAAAGAAAGTAAAATCTTTTCGTCAGTCAGTTTAGAACAGTAACATATTAGCTGCTGCAATCCCTGACAGATCAATCAAAATATCTTATTATTTGATCCAAGATTCTCGTAAAGATTGGTGATTTTATTTATTTCTCGTTAAATTCAATGAGATACTTTCTGAGATTCCTCACTGTGTCTTGAATACTTCCTAGCAGTACAAGAAAAGAGGAGACAAGCTGAACAATATGATCATAGAATTGTTGCCATTGTACCTTGCTCAAAATTCTCCTCACATGTTTCAGTATCTAACCGTTCATATTTCGGCTATAACTTTGATATATCGAGGTGCAGGTAAGGCTCAAGAAAGAGGCGACTACTGTAAGAATACTAAGAAACTTTAATGGACAGATTAATTGAGAACATTAAATTCATTTTCAGAGCATGTTTGTCTTTTCCCTATGGTTACAAATTTTAATTTAGAGTCATCAGCTGGTTTATGGAAAGGCTATGCACAGTCACAAGAATAAAAGAACCGGACAGAATGCATTGCTATTGCTAAATGGGAGAAAATAAATTCTGTCTCCAGAAGTTATTCCCGTCATGCTCGGGGCTTGTTTGCGCTCTTGTACATGTTGTCGATGGCATTCTGTTCAATGAAAAGATCACGTCAGTAATTTCATAACCAAGGATCTTTTTCTTTAGTACAGCCAAGACTCTGGGTATAATGGCAAGTCTAAAGTCCAAAGGCCACGACCAAAGTGGAAAAAATGAATAGCACTCCTAATATTTGATTTCTAGATGGCATCATGCTGACTTGCTGATTGATTAATAACTATCATACATGCTGAACTTCCGATTTTCCAATTGAACAGTCAATGTGGCAATGACAGCAATTTCAACCTTCCCCTTGTAAAGCCATAGGACATACAGATAGCTGTGTCATCAACACATCAAGACCTGATTTAATGGGTTTACTGGATAGGAAGGGCTGCATCTGGGATAGACCTATACCACAGCCTGTGGCTAATACTTTTAATTGTGTCTATACATAAGATAGATCATTCTTTTGCTGCTCGATGTAAAATAGATCATGATAATGGGATTTTTTGCTGGTTCAAAAATCATTCCTCAAGTGAGATGTATTCGTGTTTTTTTTTTGGGGGGGGGGGGGGGGGGGGGGGGGGGGGGGGGAGAGAGAGAGAGAGAGAGAGAGAGAGAGAGAGAGAAGAGACCTGATAATATTTTAGCAACTGAGGCCTCTTCTTCTTATAGGTTGGAGTTATAAGGTCCCGTTCGATGTCAAATGGTTCAGGATCAAGGTGAACAGCTCTAATAAACTCAAAACCTTTCAACTGGAAGAGCAGAAGTTAAGATCAGAAAAAGCTTAGTCATTGCATGTCAGAAGTTTACTCCTTGGACGAATGTCAAAGAAAGTAAGCAGCAAACCTTTTTTTCTTTAGCAATCTTCGTGAGCTCCCCAAGAATGTATTCTCTTGCTGCAGGATTTTCACAGACAGAATTGAAATCCCCAGTGATGCCATTTTCTTTGGCCCATCGTTCAAGTGCTTCCTTGCCAGGGTTCACAACAGCCACAAGGGAGGACTCGAAGCTGTTTCCGTAGACCCATATCTAAAATCGGAAGGGTAATAAGATAGATTTCACCAGGCAGATCAAAGCTGGATAATAAACTGAACCAATGAATGTGCAGTTTTACTTAAACTTTGAAATCATATATCCTTCATGAGGAAAGAATAACCATACAACTAAGTTGCTACAAGAATGATTATCACTTCTTCTGAATTGTCTCCACCAGAAAAGGTGACCATAGGGAGCCTGCAAGTATCATACCATGCTTCTGTGCAGGTAAAAAAAGAGAGATCTAGTAGGTAGACATCTATGTCTGATGTGGTTCTATGTTGCATGAATACGGTCATCATAAGTAAAACTCAGCATCATATTTTTGAACTAAACTACTAAACTCCAAGTTCTTCATAATTAGAACCATATTTGTGCAAGTGTGGAAGGGCCACAGCAATAATGATGCTGTCACAGCATGTGTAGAAGTATCCATGTTACATACAAGCAACCAAAGCAAAGGAAAACAGAAGGGTATGCATCCTGCAAAACAAGACCCAGTTTGTTTGCTCAAAGGCCTACCGAATCAATAGCAGTAACAAGACCATATATGTTCTCCAAATTTTCGACAGCAACATATTCTCCTTGAGAAAGCTTAAATATGTTCTTCTTGCGGTCAATGATTTTCAAGCTTCCATCTGGTTGCCACTCACCAATATCACCTGAGGCCAAGATCATCATCAGCAAGGCTAAATCTAAAAGTCAATGATAAGTGATGATAAAAGTTAAATCTAAAAAGAAAGCATGAGATGGGAAAACCTGTATGGAACCACCCATCAACCATGACCTCCTTGGTGAGGTCCTCACGCTTGTAGTACCCTGAAAACAACGGTTTTCCTCTTACACATACTTCTCCTCGTGGTTTATTTGAAAGGGCATCATATCCCATTTCAGGAACAGACTCTAGGCACACATCCACGTTGGGTACAGGAGGGCCTACTGTACCAAGCATTGGCAGCTCATTGGGCAGTGAGACAAATGTCCCCGCACAAGTTTCTGTCAGACCTACATTAGGATTGATACAGAATATAATTATCCATGCTCAACGTGAAATAGCAACATGGGCCTCAATGCAAGCCCACAAGGAAAATAAGGCATCTAGTAAACATTAACTTCTGAAGATTGGCATACCATATCCTTGTATAACATGAGCACATGTCACCACTCGCAGGAAAGTTTCTACGTGGGGGGCAAGAGGTGCTGCTCCAGACAGAATAAGGCGAACCCTACCCCCCAACCCTTGCTTCACCTGAGAATGCACCAAAAACCCAAGGAGATTCAGAAAGTAACCAGGATGTAGGTACAGGCGGTGTTAAAAAAGTCCGGAGGAGAGGCACTGGGGAAGACGAGAATGCATAGAATGTGCATTTCCATAACCTGACTAAAGACAATTTTGTCACAAATTGGAGATGCCTGCTCATGTTTACTCCCATTCTTCATGTTATGAAACTTGCTACAGCAGTCAAAACAATAGAAAAGGGTTATAATCAGGTTACAAGACACTGGGAATCAACAACATTAAATACAAAGCCAAACTCAACAAAGTCTTAAAGTCGGATACACATACTGGGTATATGCCAAATTTAGCTATAGATCCAAAGCAATTAACGATCCATACATCAAGATTAAATAGATAACACTAGCTAAAGTAATGATTGTCAAAAAATGGAATTCTATAAGTAGAATTTATAAGGTGATGGTATTGGTGAAGAATCTCAACATCAATTGTGAATTTATACCATGACTTAATGTTACAATTATACTTCAATAGGGAGCCCAAGCGTGATTGAGCATGGTTTACTACGAAAATTGTTATTTCTATTCAAGAGCATAGGTGTACCATATTTTTCCTGATCTTAAGTAATCTCAATGGTAGATGAAAAGACGCCCTCCATACTGAAGGACTGAAGGGTGCAATGAAGCCTAATGTACATCTGAATAAACAGTCACTCCCAAAGACCTCACATTTGCTTATTTTGCACATGAAAATTAAAGACTTTGCGTAGAACTCACTGTGAATATGCAAAATTGAACAGTGTCTTTTTCAAGAAGCTCCCCGAGGAAATCTTCTGATTTAAACCTGAAAATAAGCAGGTCGACAATAATTCATTAAAAGTTGGAGATGCAAAATTTCTCATGCATTAATTTCACAGTAAAATGGCAAGAAAAAAAAAAAAAAGGGCAACTCAGTGCCCCACTAAAATGATGCACATGACATATGCACATGACACAGAAGGGCATTTTCCTTATTGAAATGTCAATATTCTTCTGATTAGTTTCAATGCATAAGAAAATAACAAATAATAAAACTCGTTATATATTCAGCCCCAAAAGGAGGTTTACCAGAGTATATTCTATCTAACACGCGTGGGACGGCACAGAAAATAGTTGGTTTTAGCACCCCAATGTCCTCAATCAAAAGTTTCGCATCCTGCAGAAATAAAATAAGCAGTTATGATATTGAGCATTCACTGGGTGAGATAAATTTGTAATCATACTCACCCCACGCCAGAACCCTATTGAGGCACCATGTAAAATAAATAGCTCCTCAATCACCCGGTCAAAGATATGCGCAAGAGGAAGATATGACATATATACGTCCTTCACTTCCAACTATAAAAAAAAAAAAAAAAAGATCAATTAAATTAAATGGCCATAGCGCCAGTGTCTTTTGTCAGGAACAAAAAAAAATAGATCATTTTTAGTGGATTGAGACTGGTTCATGTTTCCATAAATAATAAGTTCAAATGAATAGGAAATCACTTGTTCATTAACACTCTCAAGTAGGCGCTTCACCCCAGCTAAAAGAGCAATGATGCTATCATTGGATATCATTACACCCTTGGGATCACCAGTAGTTCCACTAGTATACATTATAGTACACACATCACTTTTCTTCTTCAGTGGAAGATCAAAGTGTTTTCCATCACCCTATGAATATGAGGCAAACAAAATCTTGTATCAGAACCAATAACTATAAACAAATAACATGTATAATTATCTCGGTTCATGAATGACTGTTAGAAAAAAAATTAAACCATGACACATTTCAAAAATATATAGAAAGATGTATAACTAAACTATTCATAGTACATGCCAAAAATTCATATTGTCCGCAGCAGCCATACGTATTTTCTAATGTATATGATAATATAAGGAATATATTCAATATGATACAAGAAAAAATGCTCTTTTCTTGTATCAACATTCAAAACAATAACAAATTTATAACACACTATAAAGATAAACATTAAATATCCTACCAGTTGCAAAAATTCATCCCACGAATATATTGTCAACCCAAACTTCTCAACTTCCTCCCTTTGTTCAGGGGTGACCTTGCCAAAGCTCACAAGTGCTGCAAAATAAAATGTGTATATTTCTTATCTGTGTATGCATAAAAAGGAATCCAAAAGACAAGTTTAACTTACTTTTGAGGAACTCTGTTGTGTTTGGCAAGGTTTTCAACACCTGAAACGGAAAAGCATAAGCTAATAAGAAAGAACCGTCCCGTGAAAATAGTAAAAATTACCAGAAGGCTGACAACTTTTCTCTTTCATAGCACTCATTGACTGAAAGGTGACCTCTTCCAGTAACACTCAAGTGTGGAGTGACTATAACAGTATCTTTCTAAAATGCACCCACGACTGCACTTTAGTTGGAAACACATAATAATTGTACCTCAGGGATTTTTTTCTCTTCAGCAAAAGCAATTGAAACCTCTGCATGGCATATAACAAATTCCACAGCACCAGCACCTAACCAGCGAACCAGAACAGATCAAACAGCAATAAAGATTATATTTCACAAGGTGCTTAAGATTTAAGGTTTAAGGTCAATGCATATAAATGGTTGAATTTTGGAGAGAAAGTTGAACGTCTTATATATAACAGACTATGTTATATTTTCTAGCTATAAAAAACCTCAGTACCAAGAGAGTAGATGGGTCTGTATTTTGGTTTAATTAATTGGATGTTAATGAAAAACAATACCAATATATTATAAGTAATGTAGGAACCATGCTATTGTAGTGAATATGCATACCTAGAGTATCATATAAAGGAACACAATAGAGTCCATGAGCATTGCAGGCCTGCATTAGTTTTTCAGTGTTAATCAAAATTTTCCAGAGAAAAACGCACTGTTTCTAGGAGAAACTAAAGACCATGACAACTAAGCAGCAGAGAGCGTCATTAATCTGTATAAACACAGATGTTAAAACTTCAAGTTTTGTCCATGTTTCATAACAGTTAAAAACCGAACAAAGATTAGAGGGGGCTTCAACCAAAACTTTAGCAACAAAATGAAATTGAAGAAAAAAGGTAAATCATAAGATAAACTTTTAAGCAAAAACCAATATCACTAGGACTGAAACATAAAGGGAAAATTTAATTTTGATTAGGGCCATAAACTGTGAGCAATTATTGAACATAGGAGAGTGGACTCCACCCCAATCTTTTCCATTTTAATTTGGTAATTATTACAAGATACACCTTCTTCGTTACTGACAACAGGGAAAAATCAAAGAAAAAATATATGCACCTCCATGCTTATAATCCATTCTGGAGAATTTACACCATAAATGCCACATTTTGCTCCCTACAATCCAGCAATAGATAAAGGTTAGCGTCGGACACGTAAATTGCTAATGATGATATTTCAAGCAAGTATTGGGTGGAAAAGTATCTTTCGTATAATAGATAATAGAATACAGACTTACTTCCCCAAATCCACAACTTCGCATAGCATTTCCCACTTTAATTACCAAGTCATATACTTCTTTATAAGTTTGCCACACGTATTTACTAGGCTGCAAAGACATATAGCACAATATGACGATTTAGTTCAAAGTCAAAACAAGTTATAGAACATCAAAGTCAATCCACAGAAAATCAGAGGCACAAACTGTAAAGAGATTTGTTTACCTTCCCATCTAAAATCTCAGGACGACCAAGCATCGGATTATCAGGATATCTCTCGACAGTCATGCTGTAACAAGTACACAAAAAGATTCGAGGAACAATCATTTCTCTAAAGATAAATTCATCGCTCTATCCATTTTTCATCATTAAAACAGTTGTTGTAGTATCTTACGGTAAAGCGGAATCAAAAAAGAAAGTTCTAAGACAATAAACAGGCACAGTTAAGCAAGATTCTGAAAGAAGCAAAACCGAGAACTATATCTATTCAGTAAAATAAAGAACTTTGGACAAAATAATCACAAAAGCTAAATCACATGTACAAAAAATAAAAATAAAAAAGAAACTCATTCTAGCATGGTTCTTAAAAAATCTCTAAGAAATAAATCTAGCAGCATGATCCGGTTCGGTTACAACAAAAAGTAACTGAAATCCTTAATTCCACCGTCACAATAATAATAAAATTCGTCATCTGTGCACTTGAAATCCTCAAGAACAAATTTTGAGCAAGTTGTTTATTTTTAGATTCGTCCTCGCTAAAATCCAAACAAAACAAACACATGCAGTCAGCTTTTCTTTCTCTCTTTGAAATCATAAAAAGCAAAACTTAGAAAGAAAACAAGTCTTCTCCATTTCTTTTCCCGGGACCTTTTTTTTCTCAGCAACCAAACAGAATTCTAAATGAATAAGTACCGGAACACATCCCAGCAACTATGCATTCCTTCAATCGGAGGCGGAAATCCATCTTTAGCAAAAACACTACGGTAAACCGTTCCCATCGAAGGCCTCCCATCCTTGGCCTCCTTGGCCTTCTCAACCTCAACTATAAACCTATTCTGCGCCATTCTCAACTCTCTCCCTCCCTCCCTCCCTCTCTCTCTCTCTCCCTCCGAACCAACAAATCTCAACAAATCGATCGCTCCACCCTCTGTATCTCTAAGGAACGTGCATGTTTATCTGTCTAGCTATCTATTCATATATATACAAACACGCAAACACGTAGAGAGACAGCGCAAGAGTAAAGGAGCGAGGTGGCCGTTTCTGTTTGTAGCCGGAGTGGCAAAATTGGTAAATACGACTTCTTTATTCTTTTTTCAATTTTATTTTCTCGACTTTATATGAAAGCTAGTCTAGCGAGAGAGAGAGAGAGAGTCTGGTGGGATTGCGGTTGGGTTTGGCCAACCGCAGTGTTGAATTTAAAATCTCGACAGACTGGAAATCTTGATTCGTTCTCAATAATTTATTGTCACCGTCCGATCAAATCTAAGTTTGGTTCCTGATCGAATAGGGTTGGCTTATCTACGAAGAGATCATGTGTTGTGGTGTGGACTTGCCAAGCCAACTTCCCATGAGCCCTCGACCCTTCCATTTTGTTTTCAGCAAAGAAAAAATATTATGATTCTATTTTTATCTCATTAAATATGATGTAATATATTTATTAATATTAAATTATCATTTATTACAGACTTTTTTATTATTTAATGGTGATAAATATATCACATTTTATTTAATATGATAAAAATAAAATAAAAATATAGTGTATAGCATTACTATTTTTTATCATTCAATAATGCTCAGATAACATAAAAAATATATATATATAAATATATCAATACCTTATCATATTACTATATTAGTTTGAATTAATAATTAAATATGTATTTGGTACGATGGTCAACAATGTTAGAATATCTTTCGTACGTTAGGTTGAAATCTTCTTAATTCTGCTAGGATTTTTCAATTAATTGACACGTCATTGTTGGTTCCCTTCCGCGTACGTACGTTGCCACTACGTACTTGGACTCATTCAATACAGATGTCACATGGAAGAAAAAATTGCAAAATGTATAGATCATAATACCACATTACATGTAATCTTCAAACAACTTGTCTTACAAAAAAAAAAATTGTGGAAACTCTAAATCAAATCTATAAATACTACTGCAAGTTAGGCACGAGGTGGGTGGTGGTGGGTCGACATAAAGTAGTCATCATCAAAACACTTAAAATCGATAGATACCAATTGCTACGTGTAACAACATGTCGTGTATTTCATTATCTTCAACATCGCTCTAAATATTAAATACAGTTTTAAAATATATAAATTTCACATATTTTTTTTTAAAAAAAAAGAAGGAAGGTTCCCTATTTTTTTTTTTTATGTAAACTTCAAATTTACTTAATACTTTCAATGAAAATACGTAAAATTTATATTTTAAAATTATAAATATCATATTATCTGTTACAAAATAATTAATAGAATAATAGAATATGAGATTTTTTGTCAAGATGCCAGAAGCTCAAATCCCAAAACGTTATATAATTGAACTCATGATTTATTTATTTTTCATTTATTTAGTAAATAAATAGTCAACGATCAGGAGGGGTGCTGTTGGGGATCATGTTAATAATAAATAATCAAGAGCTTAATCCAATAAATATTGTTTAGAGATCCCAGCTCCCATTTTTCTTTTATCTACTCAAAATCCATAATCCAAGTCAGTGCTCTTGAAAGAATTGACAACATGCAAATCTCTGACCTTCCCCAATTATTTAGTTTTTTTTTTTTAATTTTTGGTTATTGCGTTAATGTGGAGCTCACAATTATAAAAGTGGAAATCTTAACCTAACTAACAAACAATTACGATTTTAGATTCCATATCTTAGCCTGCCTGTCCTATTGAAGAAGCAAACAACAATGCTTGGACATCGTTGTAAATTCCGAGTAAAATTAAACTTCAGTTATTTAAAATTAGAATAATGTTAACTACAATTTTAGTACATGCAAATATTGTGTATTTTTTAGAAATATATTTTTTTATATAGACCACAGATTTACTCATAATTTTTAAAATAAATACACAAAACTTGTACAACCTAAGACGATAAATATTATTTCTCTAAAATTAGATACAGTTTGAGGGTAAGTTTCGCCTCCACACACTATTTTAAAAACTGTGAGATCCACTTTTAAAAAAATAACTTTTATATATGGATCTTAAATTTAATAATTTTTTTAAAAGACGTTCAAGAAACATGCGTATTTTAAAACTGTAAATATAATTTATCTAAACTGAAAAATAATATTTTATTGTCAACTACTAGTTGATAGCTTTAAAAGTAAGTAGCATCACTATTGTAATCTCCCACCGGCGAGGAGACTTTAAATTCAGGAAAATCTAAACATTGTGTCAAAAGGTTTCAAACTTGGCGCCGTCATGACTTTAATAAAATAAAAGAAATTATATTTGCAGTCTTCACTTAGAGATTGCATGTGCAAGCCTTTTATTAAATGTTAACAAACATCATTTTATGAGAGATATTTTTGTAATTTTAAAAAATTTTAAAGATAAAATTACTTAAGCCTACATTACACTCCCCATTTAAAATTCTACGTAACATTGCTCATTAAATAAGTACACTATGAGGGAGCTTGTTTGTACGATATCTATATGTATTAAATTATCTGTACGGGTAGTTGGCAAACATAGGTCTGCCTAAACCACCAAAGCAGGAAAATCGTCCCGAGTTTTCACAATTCTGGGCCACCCTTACTAACGAACATTAATTTGGATTTGCTTTGCAGTTCTGTTAAGAAATTAATTGGCATCACATAAGAAACCATTTTATCTGGTGGTGGTGGTTGTTATAGGATAGGTCTCTGCTTCTAATTCCTGAAAAAATGTACGAGAAATCACGTTTTTTTTTTCTTGGTTGGCAAATAATATTGAATATGGTTAGAAACAGAGAGTTAATTTTTTTGTGAGGGGAAGATACAAAGATGAATGTGCAAGCATCGGATCTTCAAGCCTGACAGAACCAAAGCTGAAAATTTGTCTGGCGTTGCAAAGTGGCCACGGTCGTCCAAGTAGCCTCACAGCTCTGATTCTCTGAATCAGCAACAAAACCAGAGATACCTTATACAACAACGCCATACAACATGTCTATCCCTATTTCGACAAAAATTCTAAAAGAAATTTTACTGATCTTGAAAATGGGGGTAAACCGTAAAAGACAGACTTTTAATTGCACGAAACACGGAAAATAGCCAAAAATCATTACTCATTTTTTATATGCGGGTGGCCATTACTAACAAGTCAAATGTATATGCTGGTGGCCAAGGCAGCAGAGTCTAGTCAGAAGGTCGAGACTGAAGCTCATTTTTGTCAGCTCAGTAAGATTTTGGGCTACTTTTGGAATTGCAAAAACAAAATCCGCTTCTAATTTTAGTTCTTCGGTGCCAAAAAAAAAACAAAAATAACTCAAATTTTAATCTGTAACAGTGTTGGCCATGGTCGAGGAGTTTCTCAAGACAACCTTGAGGATTTTGTTTTTCTTCTACCTTCGGTTGAAACTGAAAAAGAAGCCACTCAAGTTATATCTAAATTACAATGGATGGCTAAGTGGGACTCAGGTTTAAATCTAGGACAGCATTTTACATGATAATAGATATATCTCGATGTTTATGTTGTACTTAACAATATGAACTCCCACGGAAAGAGCGAGGGGTAACAAAACTAGACAAAATAGGCCTACCAGATCTTCATAATTTCGGTTGAGATGTAACCCTTAAGGGAAACTTGTTACCATGATTTTCTTCCACCACAAGTGAGGTATTTATATATTTAAAAATAAATAAAACAATGTGAACTCAGTAAGGAATCCTGAACCCATGCAGATAACAAATACTGCCATCAACCGAAAACACAGATCCTAGAACAAAATTTCCAACTGATTTACCAAAATTTACAAAAACTCAAGCTGCAATCTATCTTATTCAATAGGGCTCCGCCTCCGTTAACCCTTTATCCAAAAAACAATAAATATAGAGTAACCATTTTAAAGAATATTACACCGGTTTTAACAGCAGTCAACTCTCGTTAGTTATATCTTGGTTTGAATTCCGATTATGGATATTTTTTCCTTACCTCTTCTTGTTTTTCTTTCTCCCCTTTACTTGTTTCTCTAAACTTCTAAGCCTTTGACTGATAACTGAAGATGAAGAAGTTGTTTGATCTGAACGCTTCACTGACTCAGGAAGCACTGGGGTAGGTTCCTGTTTGACAACTGTAGAACGTTGCAGAGCTGAAAACGCGGAGAAGGCAGGTTGAGGGGCAGTAGTCGGCTGCGCCAAAGGTATTTCAGGAATACCTAAGAACTTCTTTACCCCAGGAGATTTAAGTACTGAAAAGTTCAAAAAACACAGTCACTTCATTTAAGAAAAGTGAACAGAAAATTTCATAAAATCAATATGAAAGTTCTTTATTCAACTGCCAGACTTCTACAGCTGAAATCAATGCATATTCCTGCATAACTAAACGTGCATAACGCTGAAGAAGCTTTGCACTTTCCTAGATGGAAAAAGTAAAAATGAAGTTGAAGTTAAATTAGAAACTAAAAAAGACTCACCCAGTCCATAGGTGAGTGAAAACAAATTGGATGTAACCCAGTAACAAAATATAGCCTGCAGTGTATAAAAACAAGTATCATCAGCTCGACTTCAAGCCATATGGTAAATATCCTCCCATGCCATTAAAAAGTGAAACAACCATCAAAGCAAGAAAAAGGGAAAATACATCAACACTTACCACTCTCTATTACCATTTAGATGACACCACAAACACTGAAAAATTAATGAAGTAAACTGACACTTCTTGTAGTCGCTTATGACTCCATGAACACTAAATTACATACCCAATTTTATGGGTGCAACCATTATAGGGCGATCATTGATTGCAACATCCGTGCTTCAGTTAGAAGTGAACAAAAACAGGGAAATGATGTGTACAGGATGAATCATTGAATGGTGCATGGATATGTGCAAAGTTTTTACTATTCATGATACTGTATCGTGAACAGTAACAGTTATTGCACGTATCCGTGCACCATTCCGTGATTCACTCCGTGCATGTAGCAGCATTCACAGAAAAAGTCCTTTACTACAATGTCTCCAAAGCAATTAAATAATGTTGTATTACCTTCGGAAAACTCATGGTCAATGGAACTGTAAGAACAGCAAGGCCCCTTGAAACATTTTTCATGGTGCGGCCAACAGGATTTCCTTGCAAACCGTCTTGCATGTTGCACTGAGGAAAACACAAAATGAGTTAAATTTCAAATTAGTTCAGGAATCCCTCCCCCTCGAAAAAAATGGAGAAAAGGAGAAAAAAAAACTGCAAAATAAAAGGTAGAACAAGAATAATGATACAACCTCTACAAGTTAAAAGTGAAGCAATTAGGTAGTCAACTTAGAATAAAGGGACTTCATTCACCCTAATGATACGAAGGGAAACATAACAATAGTGTTCCATAAATACTCAAGTCAAATTCATCATGGTCCCTATCTAAACAGAAAGTAGAAAAAGATTAAATAAATTAAAACATAAAACAGGTACCTACCTCCACGGTTAGTAAGAAGGTCAGTGCTGTCAAAACGGGCAAAATGTATAAAGTATCTGGAGTTGTGAGATCAACAAACCAGTAGGCTCCGCCACCTTTGAATGATGGAACTTTTTCGGCCATATTTGAAATCTGCCAAAGAAAATGTAATCAGGGACATATCTAGAGACAAAATATAAAACCAAACAATTAGCCTAAGCAGGATAGTGTGAACAAAGAAAATGATCTTACCGCAAGGAAAAAACCAAAGAACACAGGACCTTGTATAAAGAGTCCCTTCAAGGGAGTAAATGGGCTAACACCGTATCTGCAGAGCCCAAATCACAATGGCAGGATGAAGATGTCAGGAAAACTGATGTCACATTGGGGAGTCGATTACTCAAGGTTAACAGAAAGATACAAGCTTGTATTTCAAAAGAGAATATGGCACAAAAGGTTTCATATTTGAGTCTATAAACAAAATGCACTTTTGTATTAACATAAAATAGCATAATCAATAGTTTCTTGATAGCCTTGAAACCACCAAACAATTCCCTTAAGGCAGATTAAACAAGGAGATTGCACTACACGCTGCAAAGCAATTGATATGACAATTACAGCATATGGGGATCATTCATGCTTTATTTTCACGTCAACTATTAGTCTCTATCAGCAACACAAATTTTTTTGGGATTAAATTAAAAAAAAAAAGTTACAAAACTATGAATGCAACAACTTTTCTCTTAGAGGTCATGGAAAAGTAGCTTACTCATTAAAAAGCTTCTGCATTTGTTTTTGACCTTCAGCCACAGCCATGGGCTCCATACCCTGAAAAGAAAGATAAGTGTTCACATGCTAGGACAAGCCTTTCTTTTCTTTTTCTTTTTTTTTTTTTTTTTTTTTTTTGAGATCGGTAGGACCTGTCATTTTAATAAGTATCTACCTTCGTAATGCATTCACATCCACAGTAGATATAGGTCTATCACAAAGTGAGTACATATCGGCACAAGGAGATCTTGACGGACATTCACTATTTCAAGAACATAACTAAATATTTCTTGGAACACAGATAATTTCAAGCACTTTATAGATATATTCAAGTGGGGAGTCTGCTACCTAAGGTGGGTGACAAATAAGAAGCTGATTTCAAGTAGCATTCTACATCCTTGGTAGCTTTACCTAATACGAAACCTGAGCTAACTGCTCATGATATTCATGGATCCTAAGCACGTGCTAGCAAGTTGATCCTTCAACAACTTACTAGTGAAATATAAAAATCTGGTTAATGAGCAATAACATGCACCTTGTCCTAGGTAAGTAACACTAGACTCGTGGGTAATTTGTACCAACAGAACTACTGCAGGTGGTCAGGGATTTACAAAGTGATACCATGACACAAATAATAATCACACAGAATACCTTATCCTGCATCTGCTGCTTTAATTCCTCCATGCGTGGCCTTAATAGCTGCAGAACATACACGAATCATAAAGGATGCATTACCGCTAGATAAAAATAAACAGATGTATGCTATGTGAGTCTGACAAAAATTTGCTGCTTAATAAAAGAAAACAATTACTGTATAGATTAATGTAGTTTTGTGGCACAGACGATAGATTCTCCACAAACAATACAAAAAGATATGAAGAAAGTACTTTGTGGAAGTGATAAGTCAGCAATGAATGTGTAATGGCACCGCCCGTAAGAGTTAGCAAAGACTATTTACATCAACGGAAAATTTCTTAATCAGTGAATAGGTACGAGTGCATAAGATCGTCAACAAGCACATAAGACAATGATATAAATCAATTAGAAATATCAAGTTGCAGTAACCAACAAATTGCCACATACAGTGAGTTTTGCAGTAGCTTTTAGTTGATTTATCAAAAGTGGAAGTGTCGCTCCTCGAATCAAAAGAGTTGTCAAAGCTATGCAAGCCCACCTGAAAGAAGGTAAACAAATGATAAAATACAGTAAAAAGTGCTTCCATTTGTAACATCGAATGGCCTCAACTTTGAACATGGTGTAAACTAAAAAAATGGGCGAGAAAGCGCATCGTTCATCCATTTTCCTCTAAACATATAATGGTAATAAGTTATTTGCAGTAACAGAAAACCTAGTATTGGAACAGTAAACTTCCGTGACAATATTAATGTCAACCATAAAAGATGCCACTTCGGAGATTGGTTCCAGAAATCTCAAGAGGAATTTTGTGGATAAGTCAATTTCATCATAAAGCGAAAATGAGTGCAAACCTAGCACACCTATTGTACACAGGAGAAAGCACCAAACAAGAAAAAAGAAAGGAAATGTTACATTCCATTTCGACATCCTGGACTTAAAGAGCTTTTTTAAGAAATCCCAGACTACTCTGTGTTGATATCCAGGCATATATTTTTTTGGCAATATGGTTCTAAGCTCACCCACCATCTCCTTGCATGCACCTTACTAAATTTGGAGTCTTGAAACTAAAGAATTGATAGGTAAAAATTTATGTATTCGTATGTCAGAATTTATGGTATTTCATAGTGATTCATTCATTTCTGGTTCTCTGTGCATCATTTCTTTTTTAACAGTCAATAATTCTTGAAGCATTTTTTTATCGGTGACAATTCTTGAAGTATTTTCTTAAGAGAAAACAACGTTCCACAATATCTGATATCTGAGCATCCACTAGCGGTCACCATAGTGCTACAAAATATATCATTCTAAAATTTAAAACAAGAAAATAGAAAAGAAAAGAACAGAAAATTACAAATGGGTGCTCACCAGTTCAAGCCGGTAAATGAATGTAAACCATCTATAAAGTGCTGCAGGGCCTGGACAGGCAAGAAAGAATCAGCAGCAGCGATGGCAACTTCGTTCACTGCCGGGACCTGGGAAGCCACAGCTTGTACAGTTGTATCCGTGAAAACCCCAGCGACATCACTCATTATTTCAATTTTGCCTGACCCATCACCAACTGTAGTTGACATATACCTGCAAAATGAGGGGCCGAAGCTCGGCTGAAGAAACATGTGGGAGCATCCTCTATCTGGGAGAAAGCCACCTAAACCACCTGACTTGTTGAAGCTGCTACTTCCAAATGACCTCCTCGGGGAAAAATTATCAGGTCTTTGGTAAGAAAAATCATCGTCAATCTTGCATTGTTTTCGATCGTCATCATGGAAAACATAACAAAAAGATGGCTGGCATCTTCGTACAATAAGTGTCGCTCTTGTAGAGAGACTACGCATATAAGCCATTGGTGATATTCTGAAAGTAAATGTCAATACTAATCATCTGAGAATATCATGGGAGGAAAAGGAAATACACTCAATTTGATAAAAAATTAAAGAACGCATGACAAATTACATTGTATCCGGCTATTAAGCTCGAGAGAATAAGTCTACAAAGATTGGACGGGGAAAGATCAAAATACTTTAAACCCCCGGCAAAACGTCAACACTAAAAATATTTGGTTTTTAATAAGGCAGGGGAGAATGTCTAACAACAAGATTAGAATATTACAACGAGAAGACGGATCGAAATTCTTAAACCCTAGCAAAACCTTAACAGCGTCGACTGGTCAGCATAGCTAAAATTTAGCCTACAAACTAAATACCACGATAGTCTACAAAGGTTACCGCCAAAAAAAAATGTGAAATCAATTCAAAGCCACTAAACTCGTTCATAATCTTAGTCACAGTAACGATCCAATATCTATTCTAAGCCAAATACATGCTTTGAAATACGAATCAAATACTGAATCGTTGAGGAGATTGGAATATTGGAAGATTTGGAGGAGAGCTCACCTTCACGAAACCACCTCCGGCAGAAGAGGAAGCTAAAAGAGTTTAGGGACACCGTCCAAGAACCCCAGAAGAGTTTCGGAAGAGAGTTGCCACAAGGAATTTGGACCTGATCGTATTTACTATTTACCCTGACCCGTCAACCCGAGTCCAGATCGGCCCATTTAATTCCAGACCGCTCCAGCACGGCCAAATCTACGCTCCGAGCCTAATCGTAGTTGACACGTCCGCACCATTCCTAAGAGCATCTTCAGTGACTTAACTATATTCTTCTTTAAATTTAATTAATATCAATATTTCTTTATATTTGTCTATTCTATCTAAATTCAATTCTCACATCAGATTACTCATTTATTCTCTATATAATAATAAAATATTATTAAATTTATAATTTTTTTATTTAATTTAATTTATCATATTTTGTAATTCTACCAATTAAATATTAATAATAATTATATTCTAATTAAATTAATATTAAAAAATCATTATTAAATGTTAATAATAATAATTATATTATATTAAATTAATATTATTATATTATAATTAAATTAATATTAAAAAATTATTATTAAATGTTAATAATAATTATATTCTAATTAAATTAATATTAAAAAAAGTATTATTAAATGTTAATAATAATTATATTATATTCAATTAATAATAAAAAAAAATATTATTAAATGTTAATAATAATTATATTCTAAATGTTAAATGTTAATTATATTTTAATTCATTTAATTTATTTGTTTGGAATGAGAAATTAATATTTTAATATTTGATGAATGAATAGTAGTATTCCATCTTTTGTCAAACACGCTAGCAAAAGTCTAAATTATTTTAGATTTGTCCAATCCAATGTGAATGGTTTTTGAGCCAAATTATGTAAAATTTAGTCAAACATCTCATTTGGCCGAGCCAATGAGGATGCCCTAACCAATACTCAACCAGTAAGTCGATTTGCTATCTTTTTGCTGTCTATAATTTGTAGTAGTTTTACGTCTGAGAAATACTTTAGATAATATAATTATATAAAAATAAATTTATAAATTAATTTGACTTATTTTGGTATGTTATATTATAAATTTATTTATATTATAAAATAAATTTAACAGATTATATGAAATCATGTCAATTTATAAGTTTATTTTTATAAAATCTATTTATATCTATGACACTTTTATTTATATTTTGAAAAATACTCTAGTCACATAGTGATTACACAAAAAATAATTTCACAAACTGACATAGCTTGATGTGTTTCATCATATTGTAAAATTACTTTTATTATATAGTAGAATAATAGATCAGATGAAGTCATATTAATTTGTGAGATTATTTTTATATAATTTATTTGTGGATGTAGCAGTAATTTATATTTTATTTATAAATTAGTGTATATGATACACCATTTACAATATTAATGTGTTAAAAAATTATATTGATAAAATTAAAATTTATTTTACAAATTAAATCATGTCATATTGATGTGGGTCTTACAAATTAAATATATCTCAACCATTTAATTTGAAAATAGGAATTAAAATTTGAAGTAAATTTCTTTTGTGGTTTATTTTTCACTTTTGAATGAAAAACCCTCTTGTATCTGCATATAAAATCAAAGAGAAATGATATTTGTAATATTAGGATATGCAATCTCCACGTATTCTATTTAAAAAAAGTGAGTAAATATAAGATCTACAAGAAAAAATTATTTTTTATTGACGGATCTCACTTATTTCCAAAAGGAGTGTGCGGAACTTGCACAACTTATGATTGAATCTAATATTCTTAAAATTAAAAGTAATACTAGATATAATTATAGATTATGCAAGTCCACGCACTTCCTTTAAAAAAATAATTTTTCATGTGATTTATAGATTTATCGATTTTAAAAAAGCTTGGCGCTTACAATATACTCTTGAATTATTAATATTATTTCTCATATTCAAAGCCGAATGAACAAGTTGATTTTAGATGATAAGGGTCGCATTTGGCAAATATGGGAAAGCAAAATAAGGAATACTGGACGGCAAGTTGCATGCAGTGAATATTATTCAACCAAATCCTTGATTCGTACGCAACATATATAACATAACATAACGGCGTCGCTTTTACATTTCACACTCTTATCTTATTTTAAGAACAGAAACATAGATGCCCATCTTGCTGAACTCGAGCCAGATCAGTTTATTCAATGGCCGAAATTCTCGTCTCCTCTCGTCAAAACCTGCATATCAGATGTCAAAATATGAACTTATTTTCCTGATCTTTAAACAGCAATATTGGCATTTAAATTATTGCAATGGGTTTTATATTAAATAATATATTTACGCACCGATCTATAAAAAATAATATTTAATATTAAGAAATATTTTTGCCATATGATCCTATAAAAATAGCGTAGCTTAATGTAATATATTAAATTGTATAAATACATTTATTGTAAAATAGATCGTACATATCAAATGAATTCATATAAGATTATAAATTTGTTTTTACGTAATCATACAGCACCTCTCCTTAATATTTTATGTATAAATATCAAAAATCTCTAAAGAATTACCTGGAACATTCAAGGTGGCCACGAGAGACGTGCGGCATTCTTAGGGACACATGACAGCTCCCGTGTAGAGAAGTGACGACTGAAGTCTGGACCCGCCCGAATAATGATAATGCTGATGCGGTCGTGAAGCACTCACATGCAGCCCTCCGATCTCGGTTGCTGTTGAAGTACCTGCCGACGTACCTGACACCATTACAGCAACCATGGGATGGCTGATGATGATGTCTCCTTAGGTAAGGAACGCAAGGGCGCATTTCACGTAGAATGTTCTGGCATGAGGGTGCAGCCATGGCCGACCCTGAAACCAGTAAGAGAACAATGGCTAGGAAGCAAGCTAGCTGATGATGACTCATGGCCGTTTGGACTGGACTTTTAAAATGTTACAGGTGGGAATATTTTGAACCGAGTTGCTTTGGTAATTTTGATGAATGCTGTGAAGGGATAAACGATTTATATAGGCGTACATATTCTAGCTAGTTAATTTGCATGCATCGATCTTTTTGTTGTCCACAGAGTAAGGATTTCCGTCGCCGAAAGATCATGATTTTCATGACATGGGTTTGTTACTGTCACTGGCCGGATCGATCACGCATGCTTTATACCTATTTATAATAATTATGAGCTTCAAAAGTTCATGCTTGTGTACCTACTTTCTTCAAAAAATAAAAACAATAAGAAAAATATATCCTTTTTTTTTACCTTAAAGGATAGGACAAATAGAAAAAATAAACCCTAATTAGTCAATTATTTGTTAGCTATTGCATATACTTTATGAGTTATTATTTTATTATCAAACTGATATTTGGAGCACATTATTCATATTATTTAAATGGTAAAATTTAAAATTTATTTTCAAAATTAAATACTTTACTATATATGTGTGCTATATACTAATTTAAGAATATAATTTTTCATACTTGAAAAAGGATGGAAAAATTATAGACGATGTTGGCCGATCATACTTGAACGCCATGATAAAACACAGAGGACACATGGCGTTCAATACATGCGAGGCTAATTGAATCCAGCATGCATGCATGGAAGAAGTGGTTGCATTCTGGATCTCTTATCAATGCATCTTTGTGTTTCCCCGTCCTTCTCGTATCGCAGTATTCGGCCAGATTTTCCCAAAAAAATAAAAAGATTAAAAAATTGTTTGAATGTTTAAGGGCCTTTATATGAAATTATATTATAGCTAGCTCAAAAAAAATAAAACATTTTTGGTTTCTAGCTTTTGATCACATGGAGTTGGAGCTTTATGTAACAAAGAAAAAGTGCTGAGCCACTTGTTTAGTACTCTCAAGATAAACAAAAGGGAAATTAATTAATTATATTATATTTTTAATACTTCTTCTCACGAGTGAGGTAGAGTATTCCTCTTTAATGAATAGGTTCAATACGTAAAATATTTATTTATATTATATTTTTAACAAAGTTGCAATGAATGCTAGCGTTGTGTAATAATGGGAACCAAATCTGTCTGGTTTGTTTTTACAAATTATTTCAACTCATCTCATCTCTAATTTATCACATTATTATAATTTTTCTAAATTTCAATACAAAATAAAATAAATAATTTAACTTTTTCAAATTTTAAAATAAAAATAATATTAAAAAAAATATATTTTAACAATATTTTATTTTATTTTTAATTTTAATTTTAACTAATCTCAACTCATCTCATCTTCACTTATATATGAAGACAAACAAGATTATTTCATAAGACAAGAATTCTAGCTACTTCAACGCACCCAAATTGGAGACGATCAAAAGTCCATGATTCTAATTATTTAAACGATCGATGCCGTGTCTCCTACAGCTTCTTTTACGTACAAAAACCGACATATATACAAACACCAATAGAGGGATCGTTCTTTGTACGTTTGCCTAGTGGGAATATAATTCATATGTAAACATGAACTTTATATGCAAGTTAATATCTTAATTATTTAAATATACAATTATAATAGTGAGATGTTTATATAAATTTAAAAGTAAAGAAGTAAACACAAATTTTATAGATAATATTAAGTGAAAAAACATTTTAAATTTCATTTTTTTGTATTTTAAATTCTTAATACAATTTTATGTAAAATTCATATATTAAATGAAAAAAATTAACTGAATTATGTGCTAATAGCTAAGTAATGAAAACTTTTTATAAACATTATTATTAAATTTGCAATAATTATTAATGTATAAATTAAAAGAAATAAAATTTTAAAACATTCTATTTTAAAATTTTAAAAACAAAACATTGAAAAAAAAAGTAAGATTTTATTTTCTCACTACAAATTTATGAGCAATTATCATATTAATTTTTTTAAAAAAAGTTTGAACACACTATAGGTTAATAATTAAGTTTAAAATAATTTATAAGATTATCTATTTCTCACATATCAATAAAATTTTTTAATTAAACTAAACTAATAGCTCAATTCACTGCTACACAATACAAAACTGTTAAAAAAAACTATTAATTTTGGAATTAATATTAGAGCATAAGTTAAAAAAAATAAAGTTTTACGATAATGTAAATTTTATTTTTTTGATATTTTAAATTATTAATATAACTTTATGTACAATTCAAATACAAAGAAAAAAAAATTTAAATAAACAATACATTAGTAGATAGATCTACAGACATGTAACAATGAGTTTTTTTCTTATTTGAAAAAAAAAAACCCGGTCTAATGCTCAGCCCGAATTCAACAATAAAGCCTAGCCCACTAACCAGGCAAAAAATTCGAAACTACCCTGTTTTCAGCAAAACAACCCTCAACTTATCCCATTCACACCCCAAAATGGTGCCGTTAAATAAACGCAAACTCCAACCCCCAGTTCCAGATCCTTCTCGCCGCCCCTCTCTCTCTCTCTCTCTTCACTTCGGATCTACACTGTCTCTATTCTCTCATCTATACCATCTCTATTTCCTCCTCTATTTTTTTAAAACCTTCTAAATTTTAGTTTCTATGTCTCGGATATGTAGAATTTTGTTTTTCCTTTCGTTCAACGTATATTGCCGTGCAAGTTTTTGTTTCTTTCATTTATTTGTGCTGGGATTTATTTCGTTGTTGGTTTGTGGTTCCATTTTTTTGTTTCTTACTCGTTTGGTTTGATGCTCATTTTTTTTTGTTTATTTTTCCTGCGTTTAGATATGTATTCTTAATCTTTATATATTTTCCATTCATGTTTATTTTTTGTTTTGTTTGTTCATACAAGTCTGAACACATCTTCAAAGATCTAAAGAGATCTATTTTTGGTTTATTTTCTTGAGTTTATTTACAGATCTTCACAGATCCTAAGAGATTTGTTTGTTCTTCTCGTCTTTTCTGTATTTTTTTTCTTGCACAATTCTTTTTTTTTTAAATGTTGCGTTTGTTGTTACATTCATGTAAAATTTTGTTTTCTTGCGTTTCATGTATATTCGATTAACTTTATTTTTTTTCCTTGCATTTCATATTTGTAGAATTTTTTCTTTTTTTTTTTTGCGATCTGTGTTCTTAGGGTTTTTCAGTTTGAATAGATCTGTTCTTGATTTATTTTCTTGCATTTATTTAGAGATCTTCACAGATCTTAAGATATCTATTTGTTCTTCCGTCTTTTCTGTTTTTTTTTTCTTGCACAATTTATTTTTTAAATGTTGCTTTCATTGTTACACTCATATAGAAAAAAAAAATTTTCTTGCGTTCCATGTATATTTGATTCACGCCTTTTTTCCTTGCGTTTCAAATTTGTAGAATAATTTTTTTTTTGCAATCTATGTTGCTAGGGTTTTTCAGTTTCCGATCCAAGTTTATTTATTTTTTATTGTGTTTGATTTCTTTCACTTATTTTTTTCTTGTTCTTCGTTGTTTGATGTATATTACCTTTGTATTTTTCACATCTACAAAACAATTTTTTTTTCCTTTCCATATGTGTTCCCATGCTTTTTCTGCTTTTGGTTCAAGTTTTTTTTTCTTTGCGTTTGATTTCTTTTTTTTTTTCCTTGTTATTTGGCATTTTTGTTTACACTAATTCGTTTTTTTTTTTAATCTCAGTAGAAACATTCTTTGGTCGTTTTTCTCGTAAAGCGCAAGCAAATCAGAAGATAAAAGATGGGATTTATTTTATTTGTTTGATTTACTTTTTTTTTTGTTGGGGATATTTTCTGTAAACTAACGATGTGAATATACAAATAGCGTTTTTATTCTATTTCTATTCACATATGATGTAATTATATATACTGAAATATTTTATTCATGCAATATCGAAAGAATAAATAATAAGAAGCATACCTACAATTGTTGAGATTGACGAGTAGCACGAATCTGAAAGACGAGCTTTTTTTTTTTTTTTTTTTTTGAGAAAGTGAGAATACATAACACAAATGAAATGAAATGTAAATATGAAGTTTTAAATTTGTGTTAGATGAAGTGATAAGATCTTAAGTGTAAAAAGACAATAATATTTAGGTGGTGAAGTAAAACGACAGTAGGCATAACAAACTAAACAATAGAACGTAGGGGCAAAATTGGAAATAAAATAGAGGAAAAAAAGTCAGGCGGTAAGAATGTGAAAAGACTGAAACCTCTGTCGGCAAAAAGAGAAAAAACTAAAACAAGCATAATTTTTAAATAAAACAAAGGACAAAATTGGAAAAAAAAGATTTAGACGAAAATATTGTTCCAAAGCAAATTCGCACTTTATAGATAAATATAATCTATATAGATATATTCATCAAACAAATATAAACAACCACCTTTTTATAACTCAAGCAAAGCAGTACTCAATCCCTCAACTAAACTCAAAACATATTATATACATTATACAATGAGAACGTGATAAATGGTTTCATACTTCTAATAAAGACGACGAGGACGAAGACGTCGACCAAGGGGTAGTTAGAGCAGACCCATCGGGCGACTTCCGGCAAATAGGGCAGGTTGCGTTCATTTTCAGCCAAGCATCTATGCAATTAACATGGAAATAGTGATTGCACTCCGGTATGGTTCTTAGCTCTTCCTTGGGCAGGTACTCCGACAAGCATATGGGGCAAGTGTTGTCATTGGGCTTTGGTAATCGCCGACTCTCACCGAGCAAAGTCTTGGGATATGATTCTATTGTGGGCCCATCAAGTCCGGTTGCAAAAACGATTCGTTGCGGAGTAATTGAGGTGGAGATTTCTGTGTTAGAGGGGCGTCTACTTCGAGTATGTGCCTTCACAAGCCCAAATAGGTAACCCAGGAGCCCAATCACACACAATGTTCCGGGCACTCCAACACCCACGGCTATCCCGTACTTTGCACTCCTTGGAAGACCTATAAGAGGATACAATCATTATATTTACAAAACATGATCCTTAAATCTACAACATATCACCATTGAAAAAACTGGATAAAAAATAAACAAATGATCAAAATAAATATAATATTTTATTATTGTAGTGTCACATCAAGATGACTCCAATAACATAACTCTACAAAAAAATGACATCAGCAAAAAAAAATATTAAAATTTTGTTTAACCCAATGTTAATGCTCTTGTTTTATGGCGGATATGTTTAAGAGCTGCCATTATTACAGCTTCACTTTGAATTCTAAACTCCTATAATCTCCCCTGCCCAACAGTCAAAACTTAAAAATTTCCTGGGGCCCTGGGGGCCCGAAGGCTTTGACGTTTCAAGTTGGAGATTTTGTAGTCAACCTCCGGCCCATTTTTCTGTCACTTTCTGCATTGCCCGTCTGCTACGACCATGGAGAATACCGACACCCACTGCCGGCCCTTGTCTACGACCGTCTAAGTTCTAACTCTCATGGGAAAAATATATATATATTTGTAAATATGCTAATTTATTAATGCATTGAATATATCAATAATACACTAAACTTGATGTGAAAGCCTGTATCGACTCATTTATATCTCAATTGTTTTTTTAACCACAATAAATAGTGTATTTATAACTCTCAAGGATTGGCACAATTGGTAAATGCTTGGGCTTGGTATGCTACTCAAATATAAGGTTTAAATCTTTTTAGATGCAAATAATCTCTCCCATCAAATTAGGAATTTTTTTTCTTGAATTGCACTTGTGAGAAACTTTTTATCGAAGGCATGTGTACCACAAAATTATTTGGTACCAATAAAAATATAGTGTATTTATAAACTGATTCAACCTTGCTACAACAATTGTGTAGAACTAGATGTTTTGTGATGAGAAGATTGTGGATGAATAATGGTTAAAACAGGTTGATGAATAATGGAGGGGACAAAATATCCCAAGCCCATAATGGATTTCTAAGCTCGGTCGAAAATGGGAGATTTCATCGAGAGGGAAAAAATAGAATGAAAGAGAGGACAAAATATTGAGGAAAGAAAATGTGTCAAAAGAAAAATAAAAAATGTGATATAAAAAAAAGGAGATGTGATATAAAGCAGGTAAGGGATAGATGATAAATGAAAGAGATCAGACCCCTTCAGGAAGCTTTTTCCATATGACTTTTTGGCCAAACTACAACTTCAGCATTAACTTCACAACAAGGACTCCATTAACAGCAAAATAGATCTCCATTATACAATAAGGATAAAAGACTGAAATACTGTAAAACAAATATATTATAGTGGATTGTCCCTCCTCCAAATTATCTATGGACGTAGTCATTATGCTGAATCACGTAAATCTGTCATGTCTCTCTCTTTATTTTCCTTACATTTATTTTCTGTTCATTATATGGATGTACACACAAACACTGTATAATCGCACTAGACTACTATCGAGGGATCCAAACCACATCAATCAAGGCTTGAATCTTCACAACAAGCCGAAAATGACTATTTCTCCCATTTCCAACCTATTGTGTTATTTCTAGATATTAACAAATAAGATTTTTCAAATGGTGTTAGCCATTTTCTTGTCAAAAATAAATTTTGATAAAATAATGAGGAGTTTGTTTGGAAAGTGAGATGAGATGAGATGATTTTAAATTAAAATTATAAATTAAATAAAATATTATTAGAATATTATTTTTTAATATCATTATTATTTTAAAAATAAATAAAATTATTTATTATATTTTATATAAAAATTAAAAAATATATATAATAATAAAATCAATTAAGAGTGTATCTCAATGGCACGCCCACGTACCAGTTTGGCTGTTGCTCTCGACATTATAACATCCGACTTCGGGACTCGTAGAATTCAGGCGCGCACAGTCTCCGCCGCTCTCTTCACATCTTTCACAACTGGGCTCATCCCACCTGATCAACAGCGAATCATCCATTTGCCAAAAAGGAACCAAAGCGGTCCCTATCGCCCGACACGACGCCGGCGGCGGCAAATAATCATCGTGACCAGTACCCGCGATGACTTTGTAGTCATCGCTACCAAGGCAATCGATGGGCCTATATCCAAAGGGCATATTCGTCACGTTGGACGAGCAGTTGTAGAAGGTGGAGTACTGATGAAGATCATAAGGAGGATATGGGCCCAACCGGAAACGAGAGCCCGATAGACTAAAGTTGTGCAAGAAATGTCTGAAAATGCACTTTTCCGGGTCGCTGATATACAGCCACTGCACCGGGTATATGATTTCTACGACGACGAAGTCGCCGAAGGAAGGTAGAGTGAGAATTGTTTGGTCTTGGTTGTTGCACGAGAGATCGAACCCCGGACCATAGCCACACGCTTCCTCTTGAGAACCTCTCAGTCGGAAAGGAAACTTCACCGGCAGGGTTTGGATGCTATCACAAGATGAAGGTTTGCAGATGGTGGCACTTGATGCTATTTGAGGAAGGAAGAAGAAGCAGAAAAAGAAGAAGATGGAGAAGAAGATTTGGAAGGCAGCCATTCGTACGCGCGAGTGAAAGGTCCGATACATTCCGGTGGGGGAATAGGCAACAAAGCTACATGGGAATTAATGGGATGGAGAGTCTCCAAAGTCTAAAGTCAAGAGGCAGGGCTATACTTTCAGTAGATCAGCTGAAATCCTAATAACGATCAAGATCGACGAAGACGTGGCCTCCAAAGTGGACTAGAGGGTATATATTGGTAGCGTGAGAGTCTGTGCCCATTCCATCAATTAGCATGAATCAAGACTATAAAATATAAAACATTTTATTAGTTTTTGTTTGAATTTTATGGATTCTTCCTAATTTTTCCTTCTTCGAAACATATAAATATTTTGACCATTTAACGCGTATGAAAGCGAAAAATACTAAACGACGAGTAAATCCTAAACAATTCGAGTAAAAAAATATTAATTTTATTTTCAATTATTGTGATTAACTTATATATATATATAATTTAAAATATATCATATTACTTATTGTGAATCGGAATTGGTGTAGGCCTGTCCAAAAAGTCCGTTAGACTGAGCAGGCCATCTGACTCCATCACATCTGTCCGATAAAAGACAATTTTGTTTCAAATTAAAGATGAAGTTATTCTTCTTGTAAGCAGTGTTAAAGGATATAGACAGGTAAATCTACGATTATATCTTAATTATTGTTATAACCACAATAAATAGTTTATTTACCAACTGATTGAATCATATGATTTTACTATATGATTTGAGTAAACAAAACCTTAATCTCTCCGCCCATATCTCCATCTCATGTGTGTTCAAGTCGTAAGTGAAGTGTTTAGACTTGTTCACAACTAATCAAAGAAAGCGATCATCGTCCACTCAATCAACTATAACCATTATTTAATTCCCTGCCTATATGTGTTGTCGTGTTGTTAACGGTTGACTTGTTACATGGTGGACGTGTAAGAAAGCGATCTGCCATCTACACCCAAAACGCCCTGTAGAATGAAACACGCCTGATCTCGGATCCCCCTTTCCTACTATTATTTTGACTTCATCAAATAATTAATGTTGATGTTGATCAAGCCTCTCTATATTCTTTACCAAATTAATGTTGATGTGGCATTTCAAAAACCTACTTGTTATTATATATGTATATATTAATAATTGATAAATGATTTGTATAAATCTTAATAGACAAGTTCTGCATAAGTTCATTGTAAGAAGTGGACCACGTAAATGTTACAAAAAATTGTACTTTTTGAGTGGAATCCATATTTTTACAAAATAAGATTTATTTATTTAAGATTTGTTATTCTAACTACTTATCAATTATTTGATAAAGATGAAGAGATTGTGAATAAATAATGGTTAAAAAAGGTTAATGAATAAGATTTTTCCAAACCGTATTTAAGCATTTCTATGGCAAAAGCAATTTTTGACGAAGCAATTAAACGTACCAGTTTGTCTGCTGCTCGGAGTCGGACTTCGAGACTCGTAGCATCTGACTGCGAGACTCGTAGCATTCTGGCGCGCACAGTCTCCGCCGCTCTCTTCACATCTCTGATAACAAATAGGACTCAAAACGGTCTCTATCTCCCGACACGACGCCGGTGGCGGCGAGTCATTGTGGTAACCAGGACGCGCGATCAAGATTTTGTAGTCATCGCTACCAAGGCAATCGATGGGCCAATATCGACTGTGCGTATGCGTCACGTTGGACGAGCAGTTGTAGAAGATGTTGTTTATAAGATGAAGATCACAAGGAGGATATTGGCCCAACTGGAAAGGAGAGCCTGATAGAATAAAGCTGCACCAGAACCTTCTGAAAATGCACTGTTCTGGGTCGCTGCTATTCACCCACTGCACCAGGCATGGGATTTCTACGACGACGAAGTCGCCGGAGGGAGGGAGAGTGAGAATTGTTTGGTTTTGGTTGTTGCATGAGAGATCGAACCACGGATCACAGCCACACGCTTCGGCTTGAGAGCCGTTCAGTTGGAAAGGAAACTTCACCTGCAGATTTTTGGTGCCATCGCAAGATGAAGGTTTGCAGTTGGTGGCACTTGATGCTATTTGAGGAAGGAAGAAGAAGCCGAAGAAGAAGATGGACAAGAAGATTTGGAAGGCAGCCATTCGTGCGAGTGAGAGATCCGGAATACTCTGCTTTTGGGCTGGGGGCTAGGCAACGAAGCTACATGCGAATTAATGGGATGGAGAGTCTCCAAAGCCAGAGGGGCTATACTTTCCGTAGGGCTGAAATTAATACCGATCGAGATCGAGAACGACGACGATGTGCCCTCCAACGTAGGCTGAGGGTTTAAGAAAAATTCTATTTATCATATTCACATCACATCGTAATTAATAATTCTTATTATTAATAAAATAAAATAATTAGTTTAGTCTTTTGTTTATATTTTATAGACCGGCCTTCCTAAACGACGAGATCAGTGATGTTAATCAGTAAATCCGCGCAAAGAAGTCAATCCGAGTAAACAAAATATTATTTTATTTTCAATTATTGTGATTAATTTATATTATTAAAAATATATCATGTTAATTATAGTGATTGATGTTAACAAAAAGGATAAAATTAACGATGAAGAATAGAGTTGTTTTTCTTGTAAACAGGGTGAAATGATATAATAAGAGTAACGATACACACGTAATATTTTTATAATAATATTATAAGATGAGGGTAGTTTTATAAAATAATATTATTTTTAAAATATATCTTATAAAAATACTCCTTATTTAACGCATTGTTATGAAATATATTGTAAAAAATATTTTGTGTAAATCATTTTCCTATAAGTAAAGAGTACATCTACCTTTTTTTTTTGTTTATATTTTTAAGATAATTGGTATCTGATGATTTCACAAAATAGAGGTCTTAAATTTGAATATGACCGCCAGAAGTTTCCCTTGTATTTCGTCCAAAGTTCTACTGTGATTAAACTGATACCAGCCTTTGAATTAAGACTTTTTACTCTATCAACCTGCTTAAACGTTCAAAGTGCTGACTGTCCATCAGAAATTGCAATTTGAAGTGTTATTTCAATGGTATCTTGAGTTGATGTATATGGTGTTTAAATGGGTGGAAAAAACAAGGAGGAAAATAAATATTACTCGTTAAAAAAAGAACGCGTGTTTGAATGATTCTTTCCTACTCCATTTAAGAAACAAACATCGACTTCTCTGAAATGGACAGATTAAAGAACAGGGCTCCATTGCAATGAATTGCGTTTACCTGGTCAACCAAATGGCGTGTCATTGTATACTTTAGTTTAATTTTTCTAATTCTGTTAGGCCCGTTGGTTTAAAAAACAAACAAAGGTTTCCTCCAAAGTTAGCTTGAGAAAATTTATCCAAATAGTTTGATTAAATAGACGTGGCATTTGAAATGTAAAGTCAATAATAATTGTTTTATCAGAAATGGTATGGACAATCATTCTTGCCTATTCTTTATATACTTTATTGATACGATTAGTTGCATCATTTATTTTTAATATAAAATAACTGTTTTGACTAATCACATTATACAAAAATTATACAAAAGTGATTGTATGTAGCAAAACTTGCGTAATACTATATAAACTCGAGTAATACAGTCGTGGGGTCTATTATTAAAAAATTAATTTCTTTTTACGTGGGTCTCGTATTTATTTACTTTTTTCAATGTGATTGTATAAAACTTGCGTATTCACGACTGCGATTATCATTTCTCAGCATTCAATACCTTTGAGTCTGCATACTGCATTTATTTCTTTGAATTATGTAAAATATTTGAATTACAAATTTGTAGGAAATCCAAATACACAAGTCATTAATTAATTGGCGTTCACATTGACTATGAATACTTTGAAAGTAAGGGGACTAACATCCAAAAATGGAACGAGTCATACTACAAATGAGTCATTAATTAATTATAGATACGTCTAAGTTCTATTAAACTTATGGTAACCAACAATCGAGTACTGGTGATTCTTGAATTTCAATACATGGAACTCCCTTGATCATGTGTTTAGCCTTACAATTATTTGACTCATTCGCATGGGGTGACAAACAATATGTCTTCATCAGGGAAAAATAGTGAAATGGTGATTGGCCATTGGCTCGCGTTTTTCATTGGGAATATATGGCGAGATAGTGATTGGTCATAGACGTGAAGCAAGGTGCACGTTGTCATTGGGCTTGGGTGGGTTAACATTGGATCTCACCGAACCAAGTCTTCCGTTATGATTCTATTCTGGGTCCGTTGCAAACTTGCAACAAGCTAGCCCTAGCAGTGCGACTTAGGTGCAGAATTTTGCTCAAGGAATGACATTTCCAGACTATAAATCGTGACAAGCCCATATGCGAGCAGCAATGCTATTCTTTACTTGCACTAAGGTTTGGATATTGACCTTGGTTATGCGGTAGAGATGAGATAAAATAATATGTTTTGTTAAACATTAAATAAAAATATTATTATAATATAATTTTTTAATATTAATTTTCTTTTGAGATTATATAAAAATTTAAAAAAATTGCAATGCTTATATGAGATGAGATGAGATGAGATGAAGTAATTTGATTTTTGTTAACCAAACCAGGAGTTAAGATAAGATAAATTAAATTGAAAATTAAAAATTAGAATAAAATATTGTTAGAGTATTATTTAAAAAAAAATAATATTTATAATTATAAATGTATAAACATTGCGTACTTATTTTGAAAAAATTAAATAACTATGAGGTCTATAAAAAATATTTTTTTAATAATAATTTCCATTCTTTTTTTAAAAAAGTACTTTATATTTACACAACTTATAATAGATGAGTAGTATTACACTCATAATTTTATAATAATAAACTCACAAATGATATAATTTTGTTATAATATATTAAATATATTTTATAATAAAAATATAATGTAAATTTATTTTATAAGTTCAGCATATTTTAAAAAATAAAAATAATATATATAGTTATTTTTACGTATTTTTTTATATATTTTATTAATTTATTTTTAAATATAAAATAATTATTTTAATAAAGTGACTGTACCTGTACGTACTCTTTAAAGGAGAGAAACGTTTGCATTTGGAGGGAACGGATTGTACGCATTTGATTTTGTGAATCGAACTCATCAGAATCGGCAAATTCCCAGGCCAGAACTCCAGGGGTCTCGACTCTGAATATGGCGGGAAAATGTCCCTATAGTCCCTGCCACGATTAAACCTTAACGGTTCTCTGACCCTTCTCTCTCTCTCTCTCCCCCCGAAAAACTTTCTCGTTCTTCAATCCCATCCACCTGCGAGTGCCCTAGAAATATATCCGCCGCAGCGTCAGGTACGTTTCTTCGAAACTTCCTTTCCCTTTCGTCCAATCTAGGGTTTCCTTTTCTAGAGCACCCAAAACTTCCCATTTTCGACAATTTTTTTCATCAGTATTGGTTCTTTTTGTTCTCAATGAATCTCAGGTATGGAGCGTTATAATTGTTTCACCAACGGGTAGCGGATTCTGCCTAAGGTTATATAGTTTGGTGGGAAAATGGCGGATGCGTTTGAAGATGAACCCGAGCAAACTGTTTCGATCCAAGATTACCTTAAAGGAGTGGAGGAACAAGAGCTGGTCTGCTTCTTTCTTATATAATTTGGCCTTTTTTAAAAAAAAAAAAAAAAACCCAGTGTATTGATATACTAGTTTAGTTGCTATAGAACTGACAAAAAGATATTAATTTGGGATTCTGAGTTGCATATGTTTTGTTTTGTTTTAGGTTTGCATCAAGTTTGTGATGGTCAATTTCAGTTAAAGTTTATGTTTGCATTAGAAAGAGTTGAGTGGGCTTTTTGTTAAAACTGTTATTTGGACTATGCCTTTTATGTTTTTTAAATAAAATCTTCAATCACCTAAGAAAACATACCATTCAAGTTGTTGTGCATTGGTTGAGATCTTCTATAAGTACCTTGCTTCTTCTTTTATTTTTTCCTCACAAATATCGAAGGCTGACAAAATTCATTACACTAGGCCCTTTAAACCAATAGGGTAGAATCTATCATTTTCGACCATGCTTCATGGGGCTGTCAGCGTTCCTACCTTTTTCAGGTTCATCTTCTTGTTTGTTTCAAATGTAGATTGCATTGATGCCTTGGCATTATAAGAGGCAATGTCTGAAACACATATATACTTTGGCCATGTGAAGTAGTTTCAGTTTCTTTTCCTTAATATGTTTATCTCATTTGAGTGGCCTGGTTTGGATTTAGAGATGAGATGAGATGAAAAAGTTGAATTGAGATTTGAAAAAGTTGAATTGTTTATTATATTTCGTATGAAAATTTGAGAAAGTTGTAATGAATGAATGATGAGATGAGATAAGATCACTGCCCAATCCAAACCAGGAAATCTATGACTAAATCACACTGGGCCTCAGTTTTATTGTAAGCTGCAGTTATTTTTCCATTGTCCATCTTTTGTTCCAGTTACCTCCCCTTATATTCTAAAATATTGTGGGCTTTTTATTGGCATTATAAATATTTTATACTTGTACATTTTTTTGTGCTTAAGCTAATGGGTTATTTGTATGTCTCTAATTTGTGACACATAGGAAGCAGACCTGATTTTGGGGGCTGATGAAGGCAATGAATGTACTTATACCAATGGTTATATAAAGAGAAAGGCAGTGTTTTCATGTCTGACTTGTACCCCTGAGGGAAATGCTGGAGTTTGCACAGCTTGCTCCTTGTCTTGCCATGATGGTCACGAGGTATTCCTACCACAATCTTTTCAGTGTGGAGGATTTAACTTTTGAGTAAATGCTAAACTCCTAACTAGTTGGTACTGATTGGTTACTCACATTAACTGTTTTTTTATGAACTGAGTTGTGCGAACAATTTTTATTGTGAATGGGAGTATAATGATTTAATAGCCAAGCAAAATGATAGATTTAATGCATGAGTGTAGAGGGATCAATTCTTTTTACTTTTCTATTCTTTCTAAAAGAGTGGATGTTTCTATCTCCATGATGTGAGCTGGAGTTTGCATTTCATTCGAACTAGGGTCTTATACAGTCCATTAAGGGATCTAAGTAACTGCTTTCTTGTTTCTTTTAGAAGCATGGTGGTTTTCCGACATACGTTCAAACCCCCATTTCTAGCTTTTGCGTACATGGGATTTTGTATTAAAATGGGTCACTTTTTTAATTTTCATTGGAACTGTGGTACTTGTTCTTAGTTTGGATTGGTTGCTATGGTGGATTCCAAATTCAGCATTCTATCAGGTTGTCAGATGGTTTATGGAAATTTTTATCTGTCATGATAGGAACTCATATCTCCATCATGCTTACTATCTGAGTTTTTAATATTAATGTTAACTGAGTATAGCTGATTTTTCTACATGAACCAGATTGTGGAGCTGTGGACCAAGAGAAACTTTAGGTGTGACTGTGGAAATTCAAAATTTGGGGATTTCTTCTTCAAGCTTTTCCCAAATAAGGATATAGAGAATGTTGAGAATATGTATAATCATAACTTCAGAGGCTCTTATTGCACTTGTGGTAGGCCTTATCCTGACCTGATGTTGAAGAGCAAGTAGAGATGATACAGTGCTGCATTTGTGAGGACTGGTTTCATGAGGACCATTTCGGTCTTGAGACTTCTAATGAGGTCGTTAGCAGTACCTTCACAATGGCTCTTAAGTTTTCCCCCTTTTCTTTGTTCTTATTACGTTTAATGCATCATGCCATGGTTGCATGGTGAGGATACTATACATTGCTATAATAATAGTATAATATAAGGCCTTGGCCTTTTTTGGCAACTATAAATTTTTCAAAACTTCACCTTTTTTGGTGAAATAAATTCTGAGCTCCATCCAAACATCTTTTACACCCAAAAAAAAAAAAAAAAAAATATCCCTCAAAAGTAATTTTCATCGAATCACAATTGCTTGGTTCTGTACCTATCTTTCAGTACAGGTTCCAAGAGATGAGGAAGGTGAACCTCTGTATGAGGATTTTATATGTAGGGCCTGCTCAACCAGTTTTTCATTTCTGGGACTATATCCTCATCCATATGGGCAGCAGGGAGACTGTGTGATGTTACCTTTGATGCCAATAAGGATAAGAATGTTATAGAAGATACATCTGCAGCTTGTGGACCTGGAAAAGTAGGGAATGATGTTGATGCTCATAATAATCCTAAAATAGATCATTCTAATGCTAATTCTGAGTCTGCATCTAATGTGAACGGTTTGTCTCTTGGAGAAGATTCTCAGAAGGTGGTTTCAAATCAATGTGTAAAAGATGCCAGTACACATCCTGCTTGTGTTCTTGGAGTTAACCTGGAGGCTGCTTCTCCTGCTTTAGACGGTAGACCACTTTTTCTTTCAAGAAACTGGCGTGATGTCCTTTGCAGATGTGAAAAGTGCCTGGTTGTTTACAACCAGAAGCGTATTTCTTTTCTGCTGGACAAGGAGTACTCAATTGTAGAGTACGAGAAAATGGCAACACAGAAGAGGAAAGAAAAGTTGCTGCAACAGGAGGGCACTGAGCTAAGTTTATTTGATAAACTTGGTCGTATACAGAAATTGGAGATTCTAAGTGGCATAGCTGATATGAAGGATAAGATTCGTGGTTTCCTGGTATGCTCTTGATTGTGACTTCTTAATGGCCTATATACTGTTTTATAAAGCAGACTGGGGAAAGGGAAGGCATGGAAGTTGGCCTTTTGGCTGTTTTATTTTTTTAAGGTACTGCGTTCGCATGATCTGCATTTTTATTTATCTTTTCCTTCTCTTTCCTTTTCAGGAGTCATTTGACTGATCAAAATCAATCACAGCTGCTGATGTCCACTAGGTGTTTGAGAATCTTGCCAAGAAGCGCTGCCGCATAGAGTGAGTTTTTTGTTGGATTTTCACTGCAGTTGCATGCGCGTGAACCTTAAACTTCCCAGTTGACTATAGAGCCTTCCAGGTTAAAAAACATTCAGAATAAATGCACGACATGGCTTTTAGGCCGTTCTAAGTTAGAATACTGCTGCTACCGGCATTAACTGCTCTGACTTGTAAAATTATTTGTTTATGAACTTCAAAATGTAATTGGGCAGTTTCTTGTGAACTGCTCTAGATGCACTGTTCTAGGGACGAGTGAATCCTTTTGTAGAGTGGTGTGATGCAATTCACATAAACGTCTGTCTGATCCCTGGGTCCTAGCCACTGGCAGAAGTATGTTATGGAAACCGTACTTACATAAACATGTGTCCCATGTCCGACATGAAAGATATAATTTACTGTGCTTATTGCAAAGCCTAGTTCTTGGTTTTCTTCTCATTACTTGTGCTTTCTATTTGATTTCAGATTCCCATGGTTACCTGGAAATTACTTTTACGGGACGTTACAGGTCTTGATAGTGCTTCCTGACCAGTGAGGAATCTTGTGGGATCTACATGGTTAATATGGGACATTTCTTCTTCTTTGTCTTTCTATACCATGCTGGATGTCGTATTATTTCTCCTGATAAAGCATATTCTCAATGTGTATATATATATATATATATATGCTCATAAATTGGCCAGACCAAGTATTGATCAATAAGAAAACATTAGTTAAATTTATACTGAGGAAATTATTAGTCTGAAAATCTTCTCCATTATCCATCTAAGATTTGAAAGTCTTCTCCATCTAGACCAATTATTGATAAGTCGTGGAGTACGCAAGTGCTATGTAATTTTTTTGAAAAAAGTAAACTAATACGTGATTCATATATATATATATAAAGAAAAATCTAGTTACAAGCATAATTGTACACTAATATATACACCAATCTAATGTGATTGGTCAAAAAATAGATTTTATTAAAACAGATCTGCTAGGTACAAGCAGTTTGCGTAACAAACCGTGCACCAAAGATAACGTGGAAATCATGTTTTTTTTGTTTTATTAAAAACGAAAAAGAAACAAGGAAAAAGATGAATACAAAAGAAGAATAGGCTTGGATTAAAAAAGAAATAGACAAAGAAGAAGAGGCTTGACGTCTTCGTCTCCACTCTATTGCCCATTTTCACCATTTCTCTTTTACATTTCAGATCCTCTCTTTTGTCCTCCAGTCGAGTCCAGTCCAGTCCCTTATACTGTAGACTGTACCACAAACCACTCCTCCATCTGAATTTCACAGTCCCAGCACCTCACCCACACCCAATTGAGAAGAAACTATTAGACTAATGATGCAAACATCTAAAAAATTCGGTTTTTATTTTTGTCCCGCATTCAGCTTGGTTCATTATACTGCAGTTGGACTTGAGCTTTAATGGCAAGAAAAAGTTGAGAGTGGTTGATTTACTCTACAAACCTATTAAGGCTCTCGTAAACCCATTATGACAATAACCATAAGAATTAGGAAGTTCATGACCAACAGACTCCTCTCCTGAAAGCAATTCGTCATCAATGTCCTTCGTCCAGGAAGGCCCAATGTTTTCAAAACTGAGCTAAATGAGAAGCTGGCAAGGATGTACAAAGTAAAAGACCCAAACTTGATCTTTGTTTTCAAGTTTCGAACTCATTTTAGAGGTGGAAAATCAATTGGTTTTGGGTTGATTTATGATTTTATTGAGAATGCAAAAAAATATGAACCCAAGTACAGACTCATCAGTAATAAACTTGATACCACGGTAGAAAAGTCAAGAAAACAGTTTAAGGAGAGGAAGAACAGGGCTACGAAAATCCATGGGGTGAAGAACTCAAGGCTTTAGATGCTGCCAAGGGCGGGACAGAAAGAAAAAAAGAACTGAGTTTTCATTTAATTTGTGGGTCCCATGGCTGATGGGTGAGCAATGGGTACATAACGCTGCTTGCATTTAGAGTTTTTTTTTATTAAAAATAGTATTAATTTAAATTTTAAATATAAAGGAATCAATATTGATAGGTAGATTAGTACGCAACTTTATTTGTATATAACAAAATTCTAAAAAAAATTAATTTTTTTAATAATAAATTTTATTTTATTTTTTTAAATGATTATACGATACTGTTTGTAGTATTACATATCAATAAATATGTTTTAATTCAAATAAAAATCAAATAAAATAATTGTTGTAGGGTTCGCTAAATCCAAAGGTTCCGATTTCCTAATTTGACCCAGAACCCTCTCAATGTGAAATGGAACCATCGACTCACAACCTTTAACGAGTAAGGACAAGAGTAGGTTGTTGCTGCGATTGAAAATGGTAAAAGTTTTTGTGTCCATGCATTCCACCAGTTTCGAGGTTGAAAATTTTAATAAAAAAGAGTCTTTTTCCTACCTAAACTTGGAAGATTGTCGAGTTCCAACGATCTTTTAGGGCGATATAGTTTTTATTATTATTATTTAAAAGCAACATGATATTGATTACTGTGATCAATATATGTTTTTGTAAACAACATAATCAATATTCGTCTGTTGGTCACTTTTACAACCTTACTGTGCTCAGAATCATTTGTCGTCATGATAACATCAATTCCATGCTCTGTCGTGCACTAGCTATGTTAAGTTCAGTACTAACTTAACTCAGAAGACACGAGAGGCGAGTGGGCAAGTTCATGCTGTTGCACAATGGGCAGTGGAAGAAGATCTGTATGGCTGCCATGGATGTTAAAATGATCCCTAACCATGTAAAAAGAAGAACATTCTGAAAACACGAGGTGTCTGATCATTCATCGAGAGGCCAGATCAAGAAAAAGAGATCGGGCCTGTTTGGGTCCCAACGACAACTCAATGAATTGTTCTAACAATGCCCAAGCCTCACAACCCTAAATTAAAAGAAAGAAGTTTTTTTCTTTTTTGTCATAAGCAATCCCCAAATCCAATGCCATGGGGGGTACTCGACTATAGAGGAATCATGGGGGGAACCTTGTAAAGAAAGATGCTTTTCACTTTTTCTTTTTCTTTATTAATTAATGTGTCCCTTCAAAAAACTACTACCATGAAATTTGGCTCCCTAAGTATAATTTCTAGATTAAACTACTACCATGAAATTTGGCTCCCTAAGTATAATTTCTAGATTCTAGCCTGATGGTAATTCTAGTATAATATGCAATTATAAGATCCCCCTAAAGGGGAACCCGTCAAGACGAATTCGTCAAACTCTAGATGGAGGGGGAAAAAAGACATAAATATAAGAAAAAAGTGTGGAAAAGTGATTTTCTTTTCTAGTGAATATGTAAAGTATAAGCTTGCTTTGCTTAATTTTCCTCGGCTGACTTTTGAACTTTTTATCTTTCTCCCAACAAATTAATGAGAGGGAATTAGTCTAAAGGAAAATTTGACATTGTTGAGGATATATTTGGATGCCATATATACTTCAGTCTGCCTTTTGATTTTTTTTCCCTTTTTTTGATGTTTAAAGAAGGCTATCAATGTCAATAAAGTACTAATTATCAACGTAGTAGTAGCTGTGACTTTGAGGGCAGGCATGGGAGACATTTAGGTGTCATGTCATGACTATCACTCAAACATAGGGGACGCGTTTTGTCACCCAGCAAGTATTAGAACAATCAATGATCACCATGAATGACACAAATCTAATGATTTTGTTACTGTTGCTATATATTATTAATAGACGTACGGAGTAGTGGTGGCAGTAATATTTTAGCACTATAAAATATATATGTTTGCTTTCCCTTCATTCTATCTCGTATCTCCCATCTATGGACATTAGTTGAAGCGTAAAAGAAAAAACAAGCTTTTCTGTTAGAGTGGTTCTCGATCAGGATCCCAGAACGGTATTCTGGACGAATTAGATCCAAAATTATGGGAAACTGCATGGAGACATGCACGCAGAGGCTACAAGCAGAGGAAATGCAGCAGCAGGAATGTGAGAGATCAGAGAGAGCAAGTGGGTTTGTGCAGGAAAGTAATTTTGGAAAAGGTGCCATAAGGGTTAAGATTGTGCTGACAAAGGAGGAGCTGGAGTGGTTCATGCTACAGCTGAAGGATAAAGAAGGAAAGAAGCTGGCCCTGGAAGATGTTTTCATGGAGATTGAAAGAGGAAGAGAATCAAGATCAGTTGAGGGATGGAAGCCTTCTTTGGAAAGTATCATGGAGAGCCCTGAAGTGCTTGAGATGGACAGATCATGAAGATCAAGGTTTTGTTCAAATTATAATTTCAGCCTTTGTTTCTCCTGTCCCTCCTTGATAAGTTTGTAGCAGGGTTATGATCCAAACCTGTAATTAAATTTTCTTCTTAGCTAGAGGACATATATATATATATATATATATATAGTACTGGTTGACATGGATGTTTCGAGTACCTTAACCGAGATCTCTTTTTCTTCATGTACGAATTTAGTTCTCCATGATTGATCTCTTTCTTGTTTCTTCCTCTCGAAAAATGCGTGTAGGAAATTAGTATGAATGTGCATAATCAGGAAATTTTTATGCCTTCAATATACACATTATATTGATACTTTATTCTATGGAATATTCACGTGTGCAGTTCTTTGTATGGAATTAGTTGCATTCTCATGATCATGAGAACCAACTACCTACCTTGATAGATAGTACCTGTAAATCTAAATATATGCGCTTCTCCAACTACATTTGGACTTTTACTTCAAAATTTATAGTCAAGATTACGAGTAGATTTCATTGAAATCACTGCAAAGGTAATACAAAATGATCATTTATGACAAGTTATTTGCAATGACAATAAACTTATTTTATAAGAAATAATTGGTAGTAAATAAGCAATTTTTTTATAGCGATAATGATACTTTCTCATTTTCTAGTAATTTAAGATGGCATTCACTACTTTCCTATACTTAAATCTCGGATATTAATCATTATCATTGGGATTGAGTTCCACAATTCCTCCAGCATGATCATGATACTACGACCAATTAATTGTTAGAAAGAAAAATTGACCCAAACTGAAAGTCTACATACGTAAATCATGGCGCATTTCCATGAATCCATGAAGCTGACAATACTAACCACGGCTAACTAATTCTAAGCAGAAAATTGCTATATATAATACTACTAAAATGTGGGGTTTAATATATTAAAAAACTAAGTTATACATGTTTATGGTATGCAAGTCTCGCAGTCATTTATAAAAAATAGATCACACTTAAGATTTATATAAAATAATCTATTTTTTCATTATAGATGCAAAGGGATTGTGTGAGACTTGTCTATCCTATGATTATATCTAGTATTAGTCTACTATACTTATTAATGAAATTGAAATTTGAAATTGCATGTGAGGTGCAATGGTATTGATTATTCTAGCATATTAAAATTTTTTAAATATATCTTAAAACTGTATCTTACATATTAAACTTTTTCTTTCATTTGTCGTTGTTTCTCTTTTATATATACGGAATGATTTGAGATTTTTGGGTGGTAATGATTTTTCTAATTAATTCCGACTTTTCTTCTAGGATGATGTGCAATTTGTCAACATGGTTTAGCATGCAGTAATAAGGACAAGAGTAGGTTCTACATTCTTGCTCACATAGGAAATAAAAAAAATAAAAAAACACAGAAAGATCGTTTTCATGTGTCGCACACTTAACTAGAAGCTTGTCGAGAGTCAACATCGGCTGCCGGTAAAATTAATCCCGCAATTTGCGGGGCAAGCACTTCAGTTTGCTATCTAAATTCCTTTTGGTAGCGAAACAAGGACTACGTACTTCTCTATTGAAAAGGATATCTGAGTCGCAAGATTGGAAGAAGAGAACTGAATAAATTCCTGAAGAATGAATTTTATATATTGGCTTTCACACACTATACAAAGAAATACAAAAGACTATTTATAGAGTAAATTCCTATCAGCTACTACAACATGATTGGTCCACCTATACATTCTGTTATGAGTAATATATTCTAGAAGTTTCAGGTCACTGCTGTAGAGCCTGTGCGTATGTGTACTGGAGGTGATTTCTCTATAGTCCGATTGTGTTGTTGGTCTTGTTGTGAGTCATCAATCTTTATTGCCTTATCTTTTGCCTTAACATTCCCCCTCGATTTAAGCAGCACGTGAGTAAGAGTGAGGCTTGATCGAAGTTGTGAAAATCGAATTGAAGACAAAGCCTTGGTAAAAATATCAGCAAGCTGATCTTTGCTTGAAATAAAAGAAATGCGAAGCGTTTTTGCAGCTACCATTTCTCGAACAAAGTGATAGTCAAGCTCTACATGTTTAGTGCGAGTATGTAAGACTGGATTTTGTGAAAGATATGTGGCACCCAAATTATCACACCACAAAGTAGGTGCTTCTTCTAGAAAAACACCTAGTTCCTGTAAAAGGTATTGTATCCATAGTATTTCACTGGTACTATTTGCAACAGCCTTATACTCAGCTTCAGTAGAATACCGAGCTATAGTAGGCTGTTTCTTGGAGCCCCAATAAGCAATATGAGAACCAAGATAAATGCAATATCCTCTAGTAGACTTACGGTCATCCGGGCACACCGCCCAATCAACATCAGAAAAGGCAGACAACTTAAGAGATGATTTTAAACCAAAATGGAGACCAAGATGCTTGGTGAGATTAAGGTAGCGAAGTATATGCTTTACAGACTGCTAGTGGGACAATCGGGGATGATGCATGAATTGGCATACCTTATTGACAGCAAAGGATATGTCAGGACGTGTAAATGACAAATACTGTAAGCTACCAACAATGCTTCTATACAGATGAGGATCTTCAAAAGAGGGTCCATCAAGAGCAGTTAATTTCTCAGAATTCGAAAGAGGGGTTGAAACAAGTTTAGACTGATACATATTTGTGCGAACAAGCAAGTCAGAAATATATTTATATTGTGAAAGATAAAGACCCGATGAATTACAAAAAACCTCTATTCCTAAAACAAAATGCAGAGGACCGAGATCCTTAACTGAAAAGAAAACACGTAAAGCAGAAATAAACTGAGAAATTAGTACACAATTCGAACCGGTAACCACAATGTCATCTACATAGATTAAAACATAGATGAAATCAGATTTATTTCTATGAATAAACAGAGAACTATAAGATTTGGAAGCCGAAAAACCAAGAGTGAATAAATGATCTGTAAGCTTGGAGAACCAAGCTCTAGGAGCTTGTTTCAAGCCATAGATCGATTTCTTTAACTTACAGACATGTTGAGGAAGCTCAGGATTGACAAACCCGGGAGGTTGCTGCATGTAGACTTCGTCCTCAAGGTCCCCATGAAGGAATGCGTTCTGAATATCCAACTGGTGTAGAGGCCATTTATGGGTGACTGCAAGGGAGAGAATGAGATGTATGGTGACCGGTTTGACAACCGGACTGAAGGTTTCAGTGTAATCAAGGTCAGGCTGTTGATGGAAGCCCTTGGCCACAAGATGAGCCTTGCGACGCTCAAGGGAACCATCTGCCCGACGCTTAGATTTTAGAACCCATTTGGAGCCAAGTATGTTATAGGAGGAAGAGAAAGGGACTAAATCCCATATCTGGTTTTGTAAGAGGGCAGCAAATTCGACTGCCATGGCAGCTCTCCATTCAGGGAAATGTGCAGCTTCAGTGAAGGATGTTGGTTCTTCGGGTACATGGGAGGAAGCAGGGTGTTTGATTTCGGTAATGGAAGTGGACGGTTTCGATGGCCATGGAATGGTGCTATCGGTGCGGATACGGGGACAAAGGTTTATTGGTTTTTGCACGGGTGAGCATCGGATGATGAGGAGGAGGGGTGGATTTTGTGGGAAGAGTAGTGAGTGAAGAAGGAGATGGAGATGACTCTGTTGGAGAGGTCGACGGCGTGCTGGAAGTAGAAGGAGAAGAAGGACTAGGGTTAGCCGAGTCACTTGTTGGTGGGCTTAAAGAAGTATCTGGGCTGGGCGGGTCCAAGAAGATATTGGAGCTGGGCAGGTTACCAGAAGTAGAAAAGGGTGAGGGAGTGTGGACTGTCATAGTGGGCTGGACATGAATAAATGGATTAGAGGGTATCGGGTGAGTGATGGATGAAGGAATTGAGGGAGAAGCCAATTGTACCTGAGTGAGAAAGGGATACGTAGACTCATCAAAGTGAACATCACGGGAAATGCAGGTTTGGCTTGTAGGTAAGTGAAGACAATAATAGCCTTTATGATCAGGGCTATATCCCATAAAAACACAGAGTTGGGAACAATAATCCATTTTGTGAGGATTGAATGGCCTAAGATTGGGCCAACAAGCCACACCAAAAACACGCAAAAATTTATAATCAGGGATTTTTTTGAAGAGAATCTCAAATGAAGATTTATTGAAAAGAATGGGAGTGGGCATATGATTTATTAAGAACACTGATGTTTGGAAAGCTTCAGCCCAATATTTATGAGGTACGGAGGCATGAGCTAGAAGAGATAAGCCAGTCTCAACTATGTGACGATGACGTCACTCAACAGTTCCATTTTGAGCATGAGAATATGGACACGTAATGAGATGGGTAATACCATAAGTTTGAAAAATTGGATGAAGAGGTCGAAATTCTCCACCCCAATCTGTTTGAACCGAAACAACATTCATGGAAAAAGAATTAGTTACATAGCGTAAAAAGGCTAAAAAAAATAGTAGAAACATTGGACTTAGTTTGAAGAGGAAAAATCCAGATATATTACGAGAAATCATCAATAACAGAAAGGTAAAAACGACAACCATTTGAGGAGAGCACGTGCAGGTCCCCAAACATCCAAAAATAGAAGTTGAAAAGGCCTAGAAGAACGAGAGGGTGATGGGGAGTGGGGTAATGCATGAGTTTTAGCTTGAGAACAAGCTGAACAAGTATGAAATGTAGATTTGTTTATTACAGGGAGATGAAATCTACGAAGAGTCATTGACGTGATCCGAGGTGATGGGTGACCAAGACGAGCATGCCAGTGTTGAGATGAGGTATGTTCACCAAGAAAGGCTTGAGGAGATGGTGGAGATGAAGGTGAAGGTGGCAATGGGAGAACATAGAGACCATCCTTAACGGGACCTTGAAGCAGCACCTCCTTGGTTTGTAAGTCCTTCACAAGGAAATGAGAAGAATAAAACTCAAAGAAAACAAGATTATCAACACAAAATTGACAAACAGAAAGTAAATTCTTAGTAATCAGAGGAACATGCAAAATTTGATTAAGAATATAAGTGCTAGAATGAGTCGAAAGATGAGCGGAACCAGTGTTGTGAATGGGAAGAGTTGTGCCATCACCAATGCTGACTTGCTCGGGGCCCTGATATGCCATAGAGTCTAAGTTCAGATTTGCAAAAACTCCAGTAAAGTGATTGGTAGCAGCAGTATCCGGAAACCAATAATTGGAAGTAGATCTAGTGGGCGGTAGTGAAGTAAAGTTAGCAGCAAAAGACGAGGGGGGTGAGGCTTGATAAGCTTGATTCAAGCGATTGTAGCAAGTAAAAGCTGTGTGGCCTACTTTCTGGCAAATTTGAAAAATGGGCCGTGAACCAGTAGGGAAATTTTGGACCAAAGGAGGCCCACGATCTGGGCCCCAACCTCGTCGCCCTCCACGAAAAGAGTTGTTTCTACCTCTTTGAAACTGCCCAGAAGCCATTGGAGCTTTGGTAGTAACCGAGGCATTTGAAATGGTGGTGAAAGATATAAGATTGTGAGTTTGATGGGCTAGCCGAGATTTATGAGTTAAGAGGTAACTGAAAATTTGCTGAGGAGAGAGAGGTTCTGGTCGAGTAGTGATGGAAGTGGTAATGGACTCATAGTCCGAACCTAACCCAGCAAGAAGATATACGGTAAATTGAGCAGGGGATATGGGCTGACTTGCTGCACTGAGTGAGGCAGAGAGAGCTTTTGCTTTATGATAGTATTCAGTAATGGATTCAGAACCTTTCTTTAACGTGGCAAGTTGAAAATGAGATTGAATAACATGAGCTGAGGAATGAGCAACGTAAATGCTCTGTAATGTCGACCAGACCTTAGATGAAGTACTACAGTTAAGCACTTGCGCAAGGACGGTATCCGAGAGGGAAGAGTTAAGAGTTGAGATGATGAGCTGATCTTGAAGCACCCATTGAGTGTAAGCGGGCTTCACAGAGTTTGCTATCATCTGAGGTGGTTGAGGAGAAGAACCATCAACATGAGAGTAGAGCTGATGACCCCCCCACCTTTAGAAAAGGCACAATCTGGGCCTTCCAAAGAATATAGTTATCATTGGAAAGCTTAATGTTAATAGAATGATTTGCAGCAGAAATAATGGTAGAAGTAGGGAAAGGGAGGGGGGGTGGTGGGAAAACGTGAGTGGAATCAGTAGGTGGAGTGGGTGGTAAAACAGTGGAATTATCTTCTGAGCTAGGTGGAGTGGGGACGTCAGACGCCATTAGAGAAACAAAATAAAATAAATGAAGAACACGAGGGTGAAAAAGGAAAAAAAAGGACAAGAAAGGAGAAAAGGACGTTAGCCTTAGCTAGCTCTAGATACCATATTGAAAAGGATATCTGAGTCGCAAGATTGGAAGAAGAGAGCTGAATAAATTCCTCAAGAATGAATTTTATATATTGTCTTTCACACACTATACAGAGAAATACAAATGACTATTCATAGAGTAAATTCCTATCAGCTACTACAACATGATTGGTCCACCTGTACATTATGTTATGAGCAATATATTCTAGAAGTTTCAGGTCACTGCTGCAGAGCTTGTGCGTATGTGTACTGGAGGTGATTTCTCTATAGTCCGATTGTGTTGTTGGTCTTGCTGTGAGTCATCAATCTTGATTGCCTTATCTTTTGCCTTAACATTCTCTTAAAGAAAGTATAATTTAGATCTTTGGGTAAATGAATCTTGATGCATTAAAGGCCTTGGTTGAAAATAAAGTTTATGATCTTAAACATGCAGAATAAGATACTCTTTATTTCACTTGAAATAGAGATAGTATAAAGTGATCCACAACCTCTAGGAATTTATTGTTAGATCTCCTGGTGTAAAATTAGCATCACAAAATTATAATATAATTAAACTCTCATCTTACTTTCATTCCATTATATTAATATACGTGGCACAATACTGATCCATCTATATAATATGTGAAAATTCACTTGCATGAACATATGTTTGCGTATTTAGAAGCTTTTGTTTAGCACAAGTTTCATGATGCTTGTACGTTCATGCCCTAAATGTCTGCTCGATTGGCGCTCGACCCTCACTCAAGCAAATGTTATGTTTTTAGGGCAACTGTGCTGTTTTGTATAAATGCATCATATTCTTGATGTATTGTTGCGTTTGAGTTCATTTTGAGCAGCCGGAACTTAGAGAGAACGCCAACAAGAGAGACCTTTTTGTGAGTTCCATTTGTGAGAGAGAGACCAGCTCATTTGGGTGTAATGAGGCTACAGGATTAAGGAGTATTCTGTTATACCTCTCTTGTACTTCATCTTTGATAATGAGTTCTTTTGAAGATCGACTTCGTCAATGGACGTAGGCTATATTCTAAGCCGAACCACTTAAATCTTAGTATCTTTGTGTGCTTGCTTTTGGTTTAACTGTTTTGATCTTTGTTTTGCTTCCGCTATTGCTTTCTCTAGCATCTAGCTCGTCTCTTGATCTCCACTCAAATCCCAACACAGATGATGATGCAAATTGAGAATTGTCAAAACCAGAAGGATGTGAATGCTAAATAATATTTGATATGAGAATTGCCTAAACTCTTCAGTTAGGCCCAAGTAGAAATGAGCAACAATTTATCAGAAAGATAAATAATTTGTACAAGTTTCAAATAGATAAATTTCATGCAGATATTTGTAAAAAAGTAGATCATACATTAAAAAAATGAATAATTCTATTTGCAGTCTCCACTTGAGGCCTGCACATGCAGGCCCTTTATTAAATGAGAAAAATTATTATTTTAAGATGGATATTTTTGTAATTTTAAAAAATTTTAAACATAAAATTGACTAGGCCTGTATTGCAATTCCCAAATGGGGACTGTTTTATTAGGATCCATCATTTTATAAAGGACACGTGCGAGATTTATCTATTTAGAATTTGTATATAGCGTTATTCTAATAAGAAAATCACGCTAATAATCATTAAAAGATCACGAGGTCATGAGTGGTTAAATTCCTCCACAATCGGCTTCAGCTACTATCTTTTTGTCCCTCGTATGTGTTTAATGGAAGAAAACATGACCATTATTTAAAGGCTCGACCAATTAAAAGTTTAAAAGTTGGTACATAGCCCATGACAGAGTTACCCCCAAATCAAAATGGACAGAGGACAACGTGAAAAGGAATGAAAAAAAAATGTTTTGAAATTTTTTTTTTCCCTAACGATAACTCCAGAGCCATCAACGGTGACTGTAGCACCGCTCGAAAAGGGAAGAGATTGAAGTAAAAAATGTCGAAGGTGTGTACGTAATAATTATTTGGAACACTCGAGTAGTTCAGTGCTGCAACCTTGGAGTCCTGGACGACAAACGTATGCACTTGGTCAACAAATTCAATAGCTCCAAAGTTAACAACCACCGTAGACTTTTCAAAATGAGTTGTTGTATATTTACGAGTCAATTATTTATATCATTTAAATGATAAAATTTAATTTAAAAATTTAAAATTTATAAAAATTTTATATATAGTTACTTTTACATACTATTTACGTACTCTATTAATGTAATTGACTACATTATTTTTTTAATATAAAATAATTATTTTAACCAATCACATTAAAAGCATGCGTAAAAAGTATATAAAAGTTATTGTATATAGCAAAACTCATTTAAATTTTGTCACATAAATATTTTACTATACATATCCTATCTACCGATTTGATAATAGAATTTTGATTGCAAAATATGATGGCTATGAAGAACTTACTAGTTGGATTTTATGCTGAGTTGGATACGAGTTTTTTTATTTTTTTTATTTTATAATTTTCTGAATTTATACAATTCAGACAGAGATAAATACCTTATACAAACTTCAAAATGCAGAAAATTATAAAGAATGTCAATCTTTTGGGTTATGGTATCAACTGTTGATGGAAGAGGAAAATGTTATAACTGGGGAAGTTCTGAAGCCATTAAACTGTTTAATTAAAGGACTTTTCTGTACGGATGTGTTGGCATCACAGTACTGCAATTGGGTATGGGCTCAACAGAAGTCCATCACTTTGGAACCAAAGCTGTTTATTAAATATCAATTACAAGTGCGTTGAATGTGTATGCACAACAGAAGCTCAATGCCTATTTTCTTGAAAACATTAAACAATAGTATTCATCTTTCGGCTGAGAAATATTATGTATAAGTCTAATAGATAAGTCTGAAATAGGTCATTTGTTAAAAAGTAGCTCACACTAAAAAGAACAAAGGTTTTTGTTTCACATTTTAAGACAGAACATACTTTTTTACAAAAACTTGTGAGAGACTTGTCTATATTTAAGACTGATACAACTACAAATCATTTCTCCTCCACTTAACGTTAATTTGGGTAAGGCTTATGCCCAATATCTATTGGAGCTGTATATCGTACCGTTCCATCCTCCTACGCTCTTGGAAAAGTTTCTATGTAGTTCTTCCAAAAGAATTGGGAATACATTTAAACCAAAAAAATGGGTATTGATAAGATACTACTTCTATTTAATTCTCATCAATTTCTTCCGGAATGCTCTTAAGCACCGGATCAAGGATTGTGTTAAGGGACACAACATGAACACGATTTTTTGGTATTTGAACAAGCTCAGTCGCTACGTCTTTGAATTCAAGGAACCCTCCATCTTTGCACTTGGATAAAATTCGAGCTGCTTCTTCCTTTGTCATCCTGATTTTTACTCTAATCACCTCTTTTTTGTCAACATGAGTACTTCTGCTGCCATGGCTTCCTCGTCTTTCAGAATCCTTCCCATCTCGCTCTCCTGAAAGCAATGGCACTTTTGAATCTGCAACAGTATTACGATCTCCGCAACTCTTCCCTGGCTTCTTTCTTGACGCCCTCTTGTCTAACTCATCTCTGTATACGGTTTTTGCGTTAACGCTGGATTTCCGTGGTTCTAATACTTGAAGTGAAAGTTTGTCGAAGAAGGTGAGAGCGGAGTTCCACATGCTTAGAGATCAGGGCAAGAAGAGAGAGAGAGAGAGAGAGAGAGGATGTGAGTTGGAGTATGTATGGAGCAGTGATAAAAGGAAGTAAAAGGAGGCAGTGCTACGGAGAATGAAGATGGATATGGCGAATTTATAAGGGAAATTGTTGCAAGTGGTCGGGAAAAAGAATGGCCGTGTTATCAGCTGGTCACTGTCTGATGTTGTTCCCGGGTGAGTGAACCTGGGCGTGGGGTATACGGCTTAGAGAAATGTTCAAAATCACTACAGAACTGATCAATGGTTGACCAAGTCTTTTGCAGTCCATTTAAAAATAAATAAGTTTCATCTTAAAAAATTATGAAAATTTTGGTTTTTTATAATTAGACGAGTAATACTAAGTATAAGTCTCTACAAGACTTATACAAATTTTTTTATAAAAATATGTACCTCATCAAGAAAAAGAAAAGTGAGTTTTCACTCATTTTCATGGTATGATTCATTTTTTAATAAATGATTTGTATGAAATTTGTGCATTTAGAGCTGTATATATTATTTTCTTAATAATATAGATAAGACATAACGTAAGGCCAGGGCATATTATTTAAGTTTTTCCAAAAAATAAAAAAGAACCTCTTTTTAAAAAGAAGGTGGAATCAGAATGATGATCGTATGCAAGGTATGGTGTCTCTAAAACAACAAGGTATGGGCAACCTCAGGTGACAGGCCAACAAGGGGAGTGGCCTTATAACCTAATTATCTCATATGGGTTTGTATGGAAAATATTTTAGCTACAAATATATTAGTTAAAAATAAATTTATAAATTAATATGGTTTGATGTGATACGTTAAATTGTGAAATTATTTTTATCATAAAATAAATCTAACAGATTCTATGAAGACACGCTAGTTTATAACTTTACTTTTATATAATTTCTTAATATATGTAATAGTTATTAATTTGTAACGTTCTCTACCTGTAAAGTCTTAATATTTTATGGAAAGGCTAAAACTTCTCTGTAAATTTTATTATAAAAATATTGCCTACTGAGAATATGTTGCAACTATAATATAGTAAAAAAAAAGGGTAGGGTTACGGTACTCCCTTAATTTGCTTACTTGGTGTGCTCTTAGTGTAAATTATTATTTTTTTCAAAAATTTTTAAAAAATATAAAAAATACCAACACACTAATAGTCATTTTCTTAATTAGTAAAAAAAAATATATTAATTAATATAATTTAATATGATATATATGTAAGATTATCCTCAATCCTCTGAATTAGTCTCAACCGATTAATCTAACTACGCGCTTTTACTGGAATTCTGAAAGACCTTGATCAAGTCGATGTAATGTTGTCAATATCATTGATTCATTATATTTGCAACACTACATTGCCAAACTGATATTGACACATTTTGAAGACGTCAACCCAAGCAAATTTGCAATATCTCTGATCGTGTGCAACGTTTCCTTGTTGTTTGTTTTATTCCACTGGACAAGAGAAAAGCGTACAGTACCTTTTAGCATATATAGACTAATTACATGCCTCTGAAAGAAAGTAGACAAACTATCCTCGATTTGATAGGGCAGGTATGCATGTACCCCCAGTGTTGCAGGGTATGCATGCAAGTACAATATTATTTTAATTTATGAATAAACTTCCATTGAGTTAAAAAGCAAGATACATGTTACTGTTTTGAAAATCGTACCCTATCAGTAAGGTTGGTACATACTGTACCGGTCACTGGTCCGGTACGGATATATAAATTGTTTCGTATCGGTCGAAATACCGACCCGGTATTTCGGCCTCTTTTTTTTTTTTTTTTGTTTTTTCATTTCTTCATGCTATAAGCTTATTTTTTGACCCCTAATTCAGGCTAGACTATTTATAATTTATACATATATGTATTCATGTATAATTTCTTCATATATAGATTATTATTTTGAAATATAATTTATATTTATATATATTTATATAAATAATTTATTCATATGTCGACTATCTCGAAATGGTACACGAAACGGTACCGGTACCGAAATATTTCATTCCAGTGCCTTGACCGATACGCCATCCGGTACGGTATTCAAAACGTTGGGTTGGGGAGTCATATAAAATAAATCCATACGTGAGAAACTTTTAATAGTATAGAAGTGCTACAATTATTAAAAAAAAATTATAAATTTATATGATTTTACGCATGATATATTAGATTGTAAAGTTATTTTTATAGTACAGTATAATAAGATAAATTCTGCAATCACAAAGAAGTTATATAAAAGTAAACTCACAAACTGACTCAAATATTTCATGTGATATGTTAGATTTATTTTATAATAAAAATAACTTTACATGTTTTAATTACCAATTGCAAAATGAAGGATTTAATATTATGCATGTATACGTAAACACGGTTTTTCACTTTTTCTATTCATTTGCTCATGAGTGACGGTTTACTCATGACTTTGACCTCATGACTTGGTACTCTTCCCATCATTTTACTTCGGTCTCTCCCGGAATAATTTAACCAATAACCTCATGAATCTATTATCTAATTGCGCGTTTTGACCTGAAATTCAACATATTTGAGTCGGTTCTAAGACTGCCAAGTACATCATGATCACGAGATTTTCAATACTGAAATTCATACAACATTTTCATGAAGACTTCAACTCATCGTGTATCACAGGGCTAAACATCCGGAAAAAAGCAGCTTCTGTCGCCTAGGAATCATGTTTCATTTAACATGAGACGAGACACAGTACAAGAGCACAAACTAAAAAACAAAAGGCAAAGACTTGTTGCCGGCCACGAAGGGAAGTCACAGACAAAGGATCCACGGTTTAAGTAGGCAAACGCCAAACACACTGCAAGGGCAGACATTGACCTAGCTTTAGCCTTGAGAAGACAAAGAACTATATATACTATATAGCCAACTCGTGTTGTTCACGTACGTATTGTTTTCTGTCTGACCCTAGATAGAGCCAATTTTGCAATTAGCTAGTACTTCAGATGCTATGTTTGAGGACCTAAATTCCGGGATGAAATCATGAAAAGTATCACATGACTTGTGCAAGAATCGGAAAATATCAAGGAAAGAAGGAAATCATAAAAATAGATAAAAAAATTTACCTTTTTTATTTTATTTTTAAATAAACGGTATTCATAACTCTCACTTTTGTCGAATGATTACCTTTTATAATAAAAGTCTGAAGATTATAAAAATTCAAAACCAAACTTACGAAAAATTATATTTCTATATTGTGTTAATTACAATCAAAATCTACACTTAAAAAAGAACAAAGTCGAAAACTATAACCATATAATGGCAGTGCCTAAGTTAATGAGGTAATCTGAAAGAATCTATCCCATACGTACGCCTGAAGGCAATACACTTGTCTCAGCTTTTCTAGACTTTTTCTTTTTCTTAATTAATTGTGACCCTCCAATAAACTACTACAATGAAATTTGGCTCCCTGAGTATATAGTTTTTAGATTCTAGCTAGCTAGCCTGGTGGTAATGCTATTATAATAATATGCAATATAGTAAATCTACTTGTAGGCCGGTTTCTCACGGCACACCGCACACTCGTGCACGTGGCAAACCCGGTTTGTCAACCATGTCACGGTTCGTGTCCAATCCCAATCTTGAAGTTCGAGCTCTTCGCTTTAGCTCTTGTATACTTTTCTCTGATTTGTGACAGCGCATTGCTCTTGTTCACTTGAAAAGATGAGCTTGATAAAATCTAAGAGCATTGGCATTGGCTTCATCAAAAGCCAAGCCAAATGCAAAAATAGATGAATATGTAAAAAAAAGGCTGCATTGGATTAGTCAAACCCATAAATGGGTAACTTTGAGCTACAGTGTTTGCTCCATTTCCTTCAAATATGAAGGGCTACTGTACACTCATCAAATGAATATTTTACTGCATTTTAATTCATTAACTATATATATATTCATATAAGTTAATAAAATAAATATATATATATTCATATAAGTTAATAAAAAGTAAAAATATATATATCCATATAAATATATATCCATATAATTGCAAAATATGAAAAAAAAATTATATTATTATTAAAATAATAATATTATATTATTATTTTGATGAATCAAATGGCTAATCCAATGTGGGATTATAGATAGGAAGGTTTGGATTTATGGAAAACTTGTACTTTTTCATCAAATTTTGAAAATGGCTTTGATGAAGCCAATGCCAATGCTCTAAGATCCCTAAAAATCGCATCTTTTCAATTTCTTCCGGTCATAGAAAAAGTTTTTGAGTTTATCTACTCTGGCATTACCCTTTTATCATCTATTAAATAATATTAGTTGGCCATGATGCCCAGAAATTTAGAGCGATCTGGTTCTTGAGCAAATGGGTCATCTTCGAGAAACGGTGGCAGCAATGGCTAAGTGTTGCCAAGATCTATGACTAGAAAACGATCTCCTCCTCCGAAGAAACTTGGTAGAAAGATGAATCCTTTTTCTGGGTTAGCAAAAGATGGGAATGAAAGGTCAAATGGATCCTTCTTCGCACAGTACCTCTTTGCAGAACCTTGAACCGTGGGGGTTAACTTGGAGGGATGGAGGCGTTAATTTGGAGGGATGAATTTCTTGAACTGAAAATGTATATGGAGCTTTCTTTGGATCTGAGATGCGCCGCGTACGGAAAGGGGAAAAGGGGGAAAGGAGGGAAGACGAAATGCGTATGGGAAAGGGAGTTAAAAAAATAATTTACTGTACAAAAAAATAATAAAAAAAGCCACGTGGACGGTGTGTGGTGTGAGCGGAAGGTTGGGGCTTAAGCGTAACATTTCTCTATGCAATAAGGTCCCTCTAAAGGGGAACCCGTCAAGACGAATTCGTCAAACTCTAGGTGGAGCGGGAAAAAAGACATAAATATATATAAGAACAAAGTGTAGAAAAGTGATTTTTTTTTTTCCTAGTGAATTTGTGAAGTATAAGCTTGCTTTGCTTAATTTTCCTCGGCTTACTCTTGACCTTTTCTGTCACCCAACAAATTAACGAGAGGGCATTAGTCTAAAGGAAAATTTGACATTCATGAGTATATATTTGGATGCCAGATATACTTTAGTCTGCCTTCTGATTTTTTTTTTTCCTTTTTTTGATGTTTAAAGAAGGCTATCATTAATGTCACTAAAGTTATCAACGTACACTACAAGAAAAATAACTTTTTGGATCGTCTAATTTCGTCACAAAAAATACAAAATGCACTGTTGATAAATAATCGCAACGCATTTTATGTTTTTTACAATGAAATTAGGCGACACAAAAACTAATTTTTCTTCTAGTGGTAGTAGTAGCTGTGACTTTGAGGGCTGGCATGGGAGACATTTTGGTGTCATGTCACGACCTAAATTTGTCTTAGCTAGGGTGGCACACTGCATGGACGTACATGAGTATCACTCAAACACAGGGGGACGCGTTTTGTCACTCAGCAAGTATTAGAACAATCAATGATCACCATGAATGAAACAAATCTAATGAATTTGTTATTATTGCTATATATCATTAATAGACGTACGTGGTAGTGGTGATAGTAATATTTTAGCACTATAAATATATATGTTTGCTTTCCCCTAGTACTCTGTCTCGTATCTCCCATCTATATACATTAGTTGAAGCGTCAAAAAAAGCAAGCGTTTCTGTTAGAGTGGTTCTCGATCAGGATCCCAGAACGGTATTCTGGACGAATTAGATCCAAAATTATAGGAAACTGCATGGAGACATGCATGCAGAGGCTACAAGCAGAGGAAATGCAGCAGCAGCAGCAGGAATATGAGAGATCAGAGAGAGTATGTGGGTTTGTGCAGGAAAGTAATTTTGGGAAAGGTGCCATAAGGGTTAAGATTGTGCTGACATAGGAAGAGCTGGAGTGGTTCATGCTACAGCTGAAGGATAGAGAAGGAAAGAAGCTGGCCCTGGAAGATGTTTTTGTTAAAGTCACCCTAAGTGTAAACCCTCTCACATGCACCGTTCCTTAATTTGTTTTATTAGACACCGTTAAGTGCATTAGGTGCAAATTTTCTGCAGCAATTTATGGCTATAAATTGCTGCACTGTATATGTAACAGTGAGGTTCCCTCTCCTATAAAAGGAGAGCTTCAGCTCATGTAAATGCAGGGGCATCAAGAGAGAAACAAGTGAGGGGAAAAACAGAGAGAAAAGAGAGGGTACGTGAGAGAGTTGAGAGAGTTTTGTAAATTTCTTACAAACTCAGTAAAAGAGGCTCCAGTGGACGTAGACAATTTGCTGAACCACTTAAATATTGTTTTGTGTGATTTTCGGGCAGGTTTCAGGCGCAACAATTGGTATCAGAGCCCTGGTTCGAACTATCCAAAAATTCAAGTTGCTCAAAATCATTTTTTGACAACTCCAGGGTGTTCCTCACGTCGAGACGAATTCGTTGCCGCAAACGGAATCGAAAACAGAGGTCGGAAGAGCCTACACGCGCCCCTAGAAGCTCAGCGCGTGCATCTGCTGCAACTCACGCGCCCCACGCGCATCGGAGGTTGAAGATGCGTGAAACCCATGCGCCCACGCGCCCCCACGCGCTCCAGAGGAGGAAGACGCGTGTCCATCATGCGCCAGACACGCCCCCACGCGCCCTACAGACGTTCAGCGAGTGTAACACACGCTCCCCACGCGCACCCACGCGCCCAGCAGCTCTGTAGCGCGTGTATCCCACGCGCCAACGCGCCCCCACTGGCACTGCTCCGCGCGTGTATCTCACGCGCCAGACGATCAGAACCGTCCGTTTTTCCAGATCCATTTCGGCTTGATCTGAGCCCTTCGGAGTTCGATTTCAACAATCAAATAGTACTTTCCTACTATTTGGATCGTTCCGGACTCATCCGTACGGTTATAATTTTGAAATTTTGATTCTAAATTTTCTAAATTCAAATGGAAGGATCTGGAAGAGATAGGAGCTCTGAAAATGCCAGTAGCTCAGGACGTCGGTCCACAGTGTCAAATGCAAAATTTGAAGTTGAAAAGTTCGATGGAACCAGCAATTTCGGCATGTGGCAGTGTGAGGCTATGGATGTGTTGATCCAACAGGAGTTGGATATTGCCTTGGAGAAGAAGCCAGATGAGATGACTGAGAATGATTGGAGGAAGCTTAATACCCAAGATTGCAGTACAATCCGGTTATGCCTTACCAAAGAGCAGAAGTATTTTGTCATGAGAGAGACAAATTCTAGGGAACTTTGGAAGAAATTGGAGGACAAGTTCATGAAGAAGAGCATTGAGAGCTGTCTGCACTTGAAGAAAAAGCTCTTCAGATTCCAATTTCGTGAAGGTATTTCCATGTTTGAGCATCTAAATAGTTACAACCAAATTCTTGCTGATTTGTTAAACTTGGATGTTGAAATCCAAGATGAAGATAAGGCTTTACTACTGTTAAATTCCTTGCCTGATACATATGATCATTTAGTTACTACTCTATTATATGGGAAGGAAAAGATCAGTTTTAATGATGTATCCAACTCTTTGATTAGCAATGAGTACCGCAGAAAAGATAAGCAGGTACATCAAGATACATCAAGTGAAGCGCTAATAGCAAGGGGGAGACCACAGTCAAGGAATCCCGGAAGGAGGAAAGGTTTTCACTCGAAAACCCGGGCCACATCACGTGGTCCATCAGTCGGCATAAAACTCGCCAGAGACGAGTGTTCCTTTTGTCACAACAAAGGACACTGGAAGAGGGATTGTCCTAACCGGAAGGGACAACAGCAGAATCAACCCACCACAGCCAATGTCGTGGACAGAGATGATGAGTCAGATTTTGCCTTGGCAAGTTCATCATCCATTTATCATTCCGATGAATGGATTATGGATTCCGGATGTACCTATCATATGTGTCCCAATTGGGACTGGTTTACTGACTTCACAAAAATTGATGGTGGAGCGGTGCTTATGGGCAATGATAGTGCCTGTAAGACTCAAAGAATAGGTAGCATTCGGTTAAAGCTGCATGATGGCAGCGTCAAGACTCTGACAGAAGTTCGGTATGTTCCGGACTTGCGGAAGAATCTCATCTCACTGGGATCTCTGGATTCAAAGGGATTCAGGATCACCATTGGAGACGGAACTCTCAAAGTACTAATGGGAGTTCAGGTGGCAATGAAGGGTTTGAGGTGAGGAAACCTGTACTTCTTGCAAGGAAGTACTGCTGATGGAAGAGCTTTCACATGCTGTGAGAAGCTAGATCAGACTGATGCTGACACCACCAGTCTTTGGCATATGCGTATGGGACACGCCGGAGAAAAAGCTTTGCAAACACTGGTGAAGCAAGACTTACTCAAAGGTGCCAAGACTGGAAAACTGTCCTTCTGTGAGCACTGTGTATTAGGGAAGCAGAAGCGGATCAAGTTCGGAACCGCTGTACACAATACACAGGGAATTCTTGACTATGTACACTCCGATGTTTTGGGACCTACCCAAAATGCATCTTTGGGAGGTAAGCATTGATTTGTAACATTTGTAGATGATTATTCTCGTCGTGTATGGGTATATACGATGAAGAGTAAAGATGAAGTGCTGAAAATCTTCCTTGATTGGAAGAAAATGGTTGAAACTCAGATCGGCAGAAAGATCAAGCGGCTCAGATCTGATAATGGAGGTGAGTACACTTCAGATCCCTTCATGGAAGTATGCCGGAGAGAGGGTATTGTCAGACACTTCACGGTTTGAGGTACACCGCAGCAGAACGGTGTGGCAGAACGAATGAATCGTACTTTACTAGAGAAGGTGCGATGTATGTTGCTGGATGCTGGATTCAGTAAACAATTTTGGGCGGAAGCTGTGACATATGCCTGCCACCTCATCAACCGACTACCCGCAGCTGCCAATGATGGGAAGACGCCCATTGAAATGTGGAGAGGTAAACATGCTACTGATTATGATTTTTTACACGTTTTCGGATGTCCTGCTTACTATCATGCTAAAGAAAGTAAGCTTGATCCTAGAGCTAAGAAAGCAAAATTCTTAGGCTTCAATACTGGTGTAAAAGGGTATAGACTCTGGTGCATAGAGTCTAAAAAGGTAATAATCAGTAGAGATGTTACATTCAACGAATCTGAGATGCTTAAGTCACATAAGCATAAAGATTCCAATGAAGGCAGCAATGATGGCGAAACATCAGATGATTCGCAGACTGTGAAGTTTATTACTTCAATGAATTCGGGAAAGCATGGACAAGATGAAGTTGATAGTCCAGTCACAGTACCTCCAAGTCAACCCGAATCAATAGCAACCAACAGACCGAGACGAGAGAAACGTGTTCCGACACGTTTAGCAGACTATGTGACATATGCATTACCAGCTGAAGGGGGTGAGATCCCAACCACTTACAGAGAAGCCATACAGTCCAGTGAACAAGTTGAATGGACAAAGGCTATGAATGAAGAGATGCAGTCTCTTCACCAGAACCAAACTTGGGAGCTTGTGCCGCTTCCAAAAGGAAAGAAGACAATTGGCTGTAAGTGGATCTTCAATCAGAAAGATGATCAAGGTGCTAAAAATGGAGTGCGATACAAAGCTAGGTTGGTAGCCAAGGGCTACGCTCAGACAGAGGGAATTGACTACAGTGAAGTATTCTCTCCTGTTGTGAAGCATTCATCCATTCGGATATTGCTAGCTTTGGTTGCACAATATGATCTTGAGTTAGCACAGCTTGATGTAAAGACAGCTTTCTTACATGGTGATCTGGAAGAGGAGATTTATCTGTCTCAACCAGAAGGATTCAAAGAAGCTGGCAAAGAAAATTGAGTATGCAGTCTGAAGAAATCTCTCTATGGCTTGAAGCAGTCACCTCGGCAATGGTATAAACGGTTTGACCGTTTTATGATGGATCTGAAATACACTCGTTGCCAATACGATCATTGTGTATATTTCAGAAAACTTGCAAATGGATCTTTCATTTATTTGCTTTTATATGTAGATGATATGTTAATAGTATGTAAAAGTAAGGGGGAGATAGATCGTTTAAAAACTCAGTTAAGTCATGAGTTTGAAATGAAAGATTTAGGAGAAGCACGGAAAATATTGGGGATGGAGATCAACAGAGGTAGGGTGAAAGGCACAGTTCACCTTACTCAGAAGCAGTATCTGAAGAAAGTACTGAAACGATTCAACATCGACTCGAAGACGAAGCCAGTGAGTACTCCTATGGCCCCATATTTCAAGCTCAGTACATTGCAGTCTCCTAAAACTGATGAAGAGTGGGACTACATGAGGAATGTCCTATATGCAAGTGTTATTGGAAGCTTAATGTATGCCATGGTGTTTACACGACCTGATATCTCCCAGGTCGTCAGCTTAGTTAGTCGCTATATGCATAATCCTGGAAAGGTTCATTGGCATGCGGCTAAGTGGATTCTACGGTATATTTCAGGAACCGTAGATGTTGGTTTAAAGTTCGAGAATAGTGAAGATAGTCTGGTAACTGGATATGTTGACTCAGACTATGCAGGTGATCTTGACAAACGCCGATCGACAACTGGATATGTGTTCACTATGGGTGGAAGACCAGTTAGTTGGCGTTCAACTTTGCAGTCAACAATTACACTATCATCAACTGAGGCTGAATACATGGCTGTAACAGAAGCCATGAAAGAAGCTATTTGGTTACAGGGATTGGTAACAAAATTGGGCTTTAAGCAGCAAGAGGTTACCGTTCACTGTGACAGTCAAAGTGCAATTCATTTGGCAAAGAATCAAGTGTATCACTCTCGAACAAAACATATAGATGTCCGATTTCACTTTGTACGTGAAATATTAGAAGAAGAGGACATCAAACTTCAGAAGATTGGCACTGAAGAAAATCCAGCAGATATGTTGACGAAAGTCATCACAGGAGTCAAGTTCCAACACTGTTTGGACTTGATCAATATTGTACACTGCTGAGCACCATCGGGTGCAGTGGAGCACATTCAACAGCAGAAGTCTCTCATGTCAAAGAATGAGGTGCATTCATTTGAAGAATGAATCAGTTTGTAAGCAGCCTCATATGGCACACTTGGGTGGAGGGGGTGATTGTTAAATCCACCCTAAGTGTAAACCCTCTCACATGCACCGTTCCTTAGTTTGTTTTATTAGGCACCGTTTGGTGCATTAGGTGCAAATTTTCTGCAGCAATTTATGGCCATAAATTGCTGCACCGTATATGTAACAGTGAGGTTCCCTCTCCTATAAAAGGAGAGCTTCAGCTCATGTAAATGCAGGGGCATCAAGAGAGAAACAAGTAAGGGGAAAAACAGAGAGAAAAGAGAGGGTACGTGAGAGAGTTGAGAGAGTTTTGTAAATTTCTTACAAACTCAGTAAAAGAGGCTCCAGTGGACGTAGGCAATTTGCTGAACCACTTAAATATTGTTTTGTGTGATTTTCAGGCAGGTTTCAGGCGCAACAGTTTTCATCGAGATTGAAAGCGGAAGAGAATCAAGATCAGTTGGGGGATGGAAGCCTTCTTTGGAAAGTATCATGGAGAGCCCTGAATTGCTTGACATGGACAGATCATGATGAAGGTTTTGTTCAAATCATAATTCCAGCCTTATTTGTTTCTTCTGTCCCTCAATGATCAGTTTGTAGTAGGGTACTTATGATCCAAACTTGTAATTAAATTTTCTTCTTAGATAGAGGACATTAATATAGTGGTTGACATGGATGTTTTGAGTACCTTAACCGAGATCTCTTTTCTTCATGTTCGAATTTATAAGTTCCCCATGAATATTCTGTTTCTTCCTCTCGAAAAATGCGTGTAGGAAATTAGTATGAATGTGCAAATAAATCAGGAAATTTTTATGCCTTGATCAATATTACACAATATGTTGAAATTCATTCTATGGAGTATTCACATGTGCAATGCTTTGTATGGAATTAGTTGCATTCTCAAGATAGTGAGAACCAACTACGTACCTACCTTGATAGATGGTACCTGTAAATCTATATATATGAACTTCTCCAACTTAATTTTGGACTTTTACTTCAAAGGTAATAGTCAAGATTATGAGTAGATTTCATTGAAAGCATTGCAAAAGTAATATAAGAAAAATGAACATTTATGACGAGTTATTTGCAACGATAATATACTTATTTAGTAAGAAATAATTGGTTGCAAATAAACAATTTTCCTATAATGAGAATGATATTTTCTCATTTTCAAATAATTTAAGATCTCATTCACTACCTTCCTATACTTAAATCTCGAATGTTACTCGTTATCATTGGGATCGAGTTCCACAATTCCTCCAACTAATCACGATACTATGACCAATTAATTGTTAGAAGAAAAATTGACCCAAACTAAAGTCTACATACGTAAATTATGGTGCATTTCCATGAATACTCCATGAATCTGACAATAGTAACCATGGCTAACTAATTCTAAGCAGAAAATTGCTATAATACTACCTAAATGTGGAGTTTAATATATTAGAAAATGAGTTGTATATGTCTATGGTATGCAAGTCTCATCTAGTTCTTCAAAAATAATAGATAACAACTTGAGACTTACATAAAACAATCCGTTTTTTCACTATGGATCCTATTTATTTTTGAATGGATTGCATGAGACTTGTCTATCCTATGATTGTATCTAATATTAGTCTAATATACTAATGAAATTGAAGTTTGGATTGCATGTGAGGTGAGACGGTTTTAATTAATATTCTAGCATATTGAAGTTTTTTGAGTATATCTTAAAACTGTATCTAGCATATTGAACTTATTCTTTTATCGTCATTTTTTCTCTTTTATATATACGGAATAATTTTAGATTTTTGGGTGGTAATGATTTTTCTAATTAATTCCGACTTTTCTTCTAGTATGATATGCAATTTGTCAACATGGTTTAGCATGCAGTAATAAGGACAAGAGTAGGTTCTTGCTCACATAGGAAAAGATATAAAAAAAAAAAACACAGACAGATCGTTTTCGTGTGTCGCACACTTAAAACTAGAAGCCTGTCGAGAGTCAACATCGGCTGCCAGTAAAATTAATCCCGCAATTTGCGGGGCAAGCACTTTAGTTTGCTATCTAAATTCCTTTTGGTAGTGAAACAAAGACTATGTACTTCTATTAAAGAAGGTATAATTTAGATCTTGGGGTAAATGAATCTTGATGCATTAAAGGTCTTGGTTGAAAATAAAGTTTATGATCTTAAACATGCAAAATAAGAAACTCTTTATTTCACTTGAAATAGAGATAGTATAAAATGATCCACAGCCTCTAAGAATGTTTTGTACATACTTTGTTTTCTTGTGTAAAATTAGCGTCGCAAAATTATAATATAATTAAACTCTCATATTACTTTCATTCCATTATATTAATGTGGCACAATCTTGGTCCATCCATATCAATGAAAATTCACATGAATGAACATATGTTTGCGTATTTAGAAGCTTTTGTTCAACGTAACATTCATGATGCTTGTACGGTTTAAACCTCATAAGAAGAAAAAAACTGTCTCATTGTGCTCCAAGATTAACATGATAAAATTGATAATTGCCCAAATTGTTGAGTCTGGCTTGATTTTCTGTTAAAAATGTCATTCTAGGTGCTTGGCATGACTGTTGCTCGACCTTGACTCTACAATTCGCTCTGTAGTCCACTCGGGCGAAGCTTTAGATAGAGAGTTCACTCGACACTCGTTTGACAGTCAACTTATGCAGGAAGCCAACCCATGAGTTTGCTCGACACTCATTTGACAGTCAACTCGAGCAAGTTCATGCCCTAAACGTCTGCTCGACAAGCACTTGACCCTTGCTCGAGCGAATGTTTTATTTTTAGGGCAACTGTGCCGTTTTGTATAAATACATCATATTCTTGATGTATTATTGCATTTGGGTTCATTTTGAGCGGCCAAAGCTTAGAGAGAACGCCAACAAGAGAGAGACCTCATTTGGGTGTAATGGGGTTTCGAGATTAAGGAGTGTTTTGTTATACCTCTCTTGTACTTTATCTTTGATAATGAATTCATTTGAAGATCGACTTTGTCAATGGACGTAGGTTATGTTTTAAGCCAAACCACTTAAATTTTGGTGTCTTTCTGTACTTGCTTTTTGTTTAACTGTTTTGATTTTTGTTTTGGTTCCACTATTGCTTTCTCTAGCATCTAGCTAGTCTCTTGATCTCCACTCAAATCCCAACAAAGATGATGATGCAAATTGCGAATCATCAAAACCAGAAGGATGTGAATGCTAAATAATATTTGATATGAGAATTGCCTAAACTCATCAGCTAGGCCCACGACAGAGTTGCCCCCAAATCAAAATGGACAGAGGACAAGGTGAAAAAGAAAGAGATTAAAGTAAATAATGTCGAAGGTGTGTAATAATTATTTGGAACACTCGAGTAATTCACTGTTGCAATCTTGGAGTACTGGCTGACAAACGTCTGCACTCGGTCAACAAATTCAATAGCTCCGAAGTTAACAATCACCCTCACCACAAGAAAACTGTTCAGTTGTGTCTAGTTATTCTTATAAAAATAACTATTTTTTACCAAAATGAATATGTTTTAGTCGTAAATAGCCATTCTCATTGCATATAATTCGTTATAAATAGTCGTTTTTTTGTAGTGCCTAGACTTTTCTAAATGAGTTGTTGTATTTTCAATTCAGTGTATAGAGTATATTGTTTATATCATTTAAATCGTAAGATTTAATTTAGAAAATTTAAAATTTACAAAAATTTTATGTGCAGTCACTTTTACAAACTTCTTGCACATTCTACTAATATATACGGTTTTTTTTTTAATTTTATAATTTTCTGAATTTATACAATTAAGAGAGAGATAAATAGCTTATACAAACTTCAAAATTTAGAAAATTATAAAGAATCTCAATCTTTTGGGTTATGGTATCAACTGTTGATGGAAGAGGAAAATGTTATAACTGGGGAAGTTCTGTAGCTATTAAACTGTTTAACTAAAGGACTTTTCTGTACGGATGTGTTGGCATCACAGTACTGCAATTGGGTATGGGCTCAACAGAAGTCCATCACTTTGGAACCAAAGCTGTTTATTAAATATCAATTACAAGTGCGTTGAACGTGTATACACACAACAGATGCTCAATGCCTATTTTCCGGAAAACATTAAACAATAGTATTCATCTTTTAATATTATTTATAAGTCTAATAGTAAGTCTGGCACAGGTCATTTGTTAAAAAGTAGCTCATACTTCAAATAAATAAACAAATAAAGGTTTTTGTTTCATTTTTTAAAAGTAGAGTCTACTTTTCTATACAAAAATTTGTGCGAGATTTATCTTTTTAAGACTGATACAGCTACAAATCATTTCTCCTCCACTTAACGTTAATTTGGGCAAGGCTTATGCCCAATATCTATTGGAACTGTATATCTACCGTTCAATCCTCCTACGCTTTTGGGAATACATTAAAACCAAAAAAATGGGTATTGATAAGATACTACTTGTATTTAATTCTCATCAATTTCTTCCGGAATGCTCTTAAGCACCGGATCAAGGATGGTGTTAAGGGACACAACATGAACACGATTTTTTGGTATTTGAACAAGCTCAGTCGCTACGTCTTTGAATTCAAGGAACCCTCCATCTTTGCACCTGGATAAAATTCGAGCTGCTTCTTCCTTTGTCATCCTGACTTTTACTCTAATCACCCCTTTTTTGTCAACATGAGTACTAGTACTGCTGCCATGGCTTCCTCGTCTTTTAGAATCCTTCCCATCTCGACCTCCTGAAAGCAATGGCACTTTTGAATCTGCAATAGTACTACGATCTCCACAACTCTTTCCTGGCTTCTTTCTTGACGGCTTCTTGTCTAACTCATCTCTGTATATGGTTTTTGCGTTAACGCTGGATTTTGGTGGTTCTAATACTTGAAGTGAAAGTTTGTCGAAGAAGGTGAGGGCGGAGTTCCACATGGTTAGAGATCAGGGCAAGAAGAGTGAGAGAGAGAGAAGATGTGAGTTGGAGTATGTATAGGGTTGTGACAAGAGGAAGTAAAAGGAGGCAGTGCTACGGAGAATGAAGATGGATATGGGGAATTTATATAGGGAAATTGTTGCAAGTGGTCCGGAAAAAGAATGGCCGAGTGTTGTCAGCTGGTCACGATCTGACGTTGTTTCGCGAGGGGTGAACCTGGGCGTGGGGTGTACGGCGTAGAGAAAATGTTCAAAATCACTCCAGAACAGAGAACTGATCAACGGTTGTATATATTATTTTCTTAATTGTATAGATAAGACATAACGGAAGGCCAGGGCGTATTATTTCAGTTTTTCAAAAAAAAAATTTGAACCCTTTTTTTTAAAAGAATAAACGTGGAATCAGAATGATGGTCGTGTGCAAGGTATGGGCAACCTCAAATGACAGGCCAACAAGAGGAGTGACCTAAGCTAATTAACTCAGATGGGTTTGTAATGCTCATGTCTTTCTACCCACAAAGTCTAATATTTTATGGAAAGACTAAAAATTCTCTATAAATTTTACTATAAAAATATTGCGTACTGATAATATATATATATAAAAAAAGGGTAGGGCTGCTATGCTCTCTTAATTCGTCAACTTGATGTTATCTTAGTACAAATTGTACTTTTTAAAAAAATATTTTTTAAACATTTTTAAAAAATAGAAAAATATATATACTCTAATATAAGAAAAAAATGAATATAATTTAATATGATAAAAAAGATTATCCTCAATCCTTTGAATTAGTCTCAACCGATTATCCTAACTACGCGCTTTTCCTTGTATTCTGGAAGACCTTCATGAAGTCAATGTAGTGTTGTCAATATCATTAGGGAAATAATTGCCAAACTGATATTAACACACTTTGAAGACGTCAACCCATGCAAATTTGCAATATCTCTGATCGTGTAGAACGTAATTTCCTAGTGGTTTGTTTTGTTCCACTGGACAAGAGAAAAACGTACAACCTTTAACATATATAGACTAATTACAGGCCTCTGAAAGAAAGTGACAGACAAACCATCCTCGATTTGATAGGGCAAGTATGCATGTACCCCCAGTGTTGCAGGGCATGCATGCAAATCCATTATTTTACTCCTTTACCTAACAACCACAGAAGTAGGCACTTCTATCATTGTTACGTCTACATAAAAATTATATAAAAATAAATTTATAAATTAAAAATGTTATGTGCAGTCACTTTTACGTATTCTTTTATACACTCCAGTGATATGATTGGTTGTATATTAAAAAAAAAATAATCTAACTAATTATATAAGTGGAGTGCGCAGAGAGTACTTAAAAGTGACTGTATGTAGCATTATTCTTTATAAATTTATATAATTTTATGTGTAATATATTAAATTGTAAAGTTACGTTTATAGTAAGGTATAGTATGAAAAATTTTACAATAAAAAAGAGATTACATAAAAGTAAGTTCACAAGCTGATCACGCAATTTCATGTGATACGACGTTAGATTTACTTTACAATAAAAATAATTTTATATATTTTAATTACTAATTGCAAAATGAAGGATTTATTATGCATGTATACGTAAACACGGTTTTTCCTTTTTTCGTCTCATTTGCTCATGAGCGACGGTTTACTCTGGACTTTGACCTCATGACTTGGTACTTCTCCCATCATTTTCTTAACTTTGGTCTCTCCCGGAATAATTTAACCAATGATCTCATGAATCTATTTTCTAATTGCGCTTTTTGACCTGAAATTTAACATATTAGAGTTGGTTCTAAGACTGTCAACATCATGATCACGACATTCTCAATACTGAAATTCATACATTTTGAAGATTTCAACTCACCTTGTATCAGAGGGCTGAACATCCCCAAAAAGGCCAAGTTACGGGCTTTATTAATTTGTGTGGTAATTTGACAGACGAGAAAGACACAGTATATGATGAGCACAAACTAAAAAAGAAAAGGCAAAGACTTGTTGCCGGCCACGAAGGGAAGTCACAGAAAAAGGAGCCACGGTTTAAGGAGGCAAACGCGAAACACAGCTTCAAGGGCAGACATTGACCTTTAGCCTTGAGAAGGCAAAGAACTAGTACTATAGCCAACTCGTGTATTATTGTTTTTTCTGACCATATGTTTGAGGACGTAAATTCAAGGATGAAATCATGAAGAGTATCACATGAATTGTGCAAGAATCGGGAATTATCAAGGAAAGAAGGAAATTATAAAATAAAGTACCTGTTTTCTTTTCTAGATTCTTGATAATTAGCAGAACCCGATTTTCCTATGGCATAAATAGAATCAGAAATATTCACAAACGTCGAGAACCTAACTGTCTCAATTTTAAATCGGGTTAAAATTTTATCAAGAATCTAGAAAAGAAAACAGGTACTTTATTTTATAATTTCCTTCTTTCCTTGATAATTCCCGATTCTTGCACATTCATGTGATACTATTCGTGATTTCATCCTTGAATTTAGGTCCTCAAACATATGGTCAGACAAAACAATAATACACGAGTTGACTATAGTACTAGTTCTTGGCCTTCTCAAGGCTAAAGGTCAATGTCTGCCCTTGCAGCTGTGTTTCGCGTTTGCCTCCTTAAACCGTGGCTCCTTTGTCTGTGACTTCCCTTCGTGGCCGGCAACAAGTCTTTGCCTTTTCTTTTTTAGTTTGTGCTCATCATATACTGTGTCTTTCTCGTTTGTTAAATTACCACACAAATTAATAGAGCCCGTAACTTGGCCTTTTTGGGGATGTTCAGCCCTATGATACACGGTGAGTTGAAATCTTCAAAATGTATGAATTTCAGTATTGAGAATGTCGTGATCATGAAGTTGACAGTCTTAGAACCAACTCAAATATGTTAAATTTCAGGTCAAAACGCGCAATTAGAAAATAGATTCATGAGATCATTGGTTAAACTATTCCGGGAGAGACCGAATTAAGAAAATGATGGGAAAAGTACCAAGTCATGAGGTCAAAGTCCTGAGTAAACCATCACTCGATCATGAGCAAATGAGAAGAAAAAAAAAATGAAAAACCGTGTTTACGTATATATGCATAAGAAGTCCTTCATTATGCAATTAGTAACTAAATATGTAAAGTTATAATTTTATTGTAAAGTAAATCTAACATATCACATAAAATTAAGTCAGTTTGTAAATTTACTTTTATGTAAGTTCTTTTTTGTTGTAAAATTTATCATACTTTACTTTACTATAAAAGTAATTTTACAATTTAATATATCACACATAAAATTATATAAATTTATGAATTTATTTTTATATAATCTTTTTATAGCTATAACAAGTGTGCACTTCTATGGTTGTTAGGTAAATATATATTTCGTATGACTCCCCAGCCATGATCCCTTGTATCTTTTTTTTTTTTTAATTCAATGGAAGTTGATTCATAAAGTAAAATAATGGATTTGCATCTAGGGGTGTCAAATCGTGTTAACGGGTCATATAGATCAACCCTAACCCGACCCGTTAAGTTTATCGTGTCAAAATCTCAAACCCTAACACGACCCATTAACATAACGGGTCGTGTCGTGTCAACCCGTTTTGACCCATTAATGAATATTATGAAATACATTTTTTTTATAAGTAAATAGATAAATTAAGAAAATATTACGAAATAGGTTAATACGACACAATACAACTCATTTTAAACTATTTATGTAAATAGGTTGAATAGGCCCGAAATTAACCTTTTTAACATAATTAAATTTAACAGAATTTTATATAAATGTTAAAATCACAATATCTATAAAAATTATAAAACTAATTATAAGTCTAAAACTACAATCCAATTAATAAAAATATCGAAATTGAAATTCTAACAATTTTATTTTTAGGTATAAGGGTATAATTGTAACTTTAACTTTTTTAACGTGTCATAACGGGTTATAACGGGTCAAAACGGGTTGACCCGTTATCAACCCGTTAAGTAATCGTGTCTTAACGGGTCAACCCGTTTTGACCCGAACTCGTTAAGGCTAAACACTAATCCGCTATTATCGTGTCGTGTTCGTGTTGAGTTAACGAGTCGTGTGACATATTGCCACCCCTACCCTGCAACACTGGGGGTAAATGCATACTTGCCCTGTCAAATCGAGGATAGTTTGTCTGTGACTTTCTTTCAGAGGCCTGCAATTAGCCTATCAATTCTGCTACAGTCAGTCGGGAGATGCAAACGCGGGGTAAGCGTGCAGGCCACATCCATTAAAAAAAAAAAAACAGAGGACAAAAGCAAGAAATAAAGACACTCAGTGGTGCTGGTCGTCTTCTTCTTCGGTGAATCTTCTTGTACATATGTACGAGGTTGCTATCGTCGAATGGGAGGTAATCGGCAATGAACATCACATACAAGATGACCTCGCAAGACTAGGTGTTGGATTTTGGAACCGTCGTATTCGCGCCCTCAGACGACCTCGAGGGACATGGAAGCCCGGGGTCCTGCACGCCGTGTGTGGCAACCCATTCTTGAGCTGCTCGGGGAGAGCTGAAAGTCAAAAGTTTGAAACGTTCAGGTTACCGTCTTTGTTGAGGAGGAGGTTCTGGGGCTTCAAGTCGCAGTGAGCTATGCTGTTTTGGTGGTAGAAATGCAGTGCCGAGACCAACTGCTGGAAGTACCGTCATGCCGACAGCTTGGTAAGCTTGCCTCAGCGAGAGATTTTGGAGAAAAGCTCTCCGCCCGTGGCAAGTTCGACGACGAGGTAGATCTTGGTGGCCATGACCTCGAGAATCTTAAGGATGTTAGGGTGGTCCCGAAGGCGGCGCATGGCCATGATCTCTCAGATTATCCGTGGTTCCTTGGCAGCATCGACAGTCTTAAACTTGTCAATGACCTTCACAGCCACGGTCGTGTCGTCCACCATGGACTGTGCCTGGTACACCTTGGCGAAGCTACTACGTCCCAGTAGACACCCCAATTGGTACTTCTCGAGGATGGTGGTGGGTGGCGATGGCGGTGGGACCTGGACCCCTGGCTCCATGGCTAGAGAGGTTGGAGGAAGAGAGAGAAGGAGACCCAACTCCCAACACCAACAGACAACACAGAGCAAGGGTCTCGAGCTTTGTTTAATGTGTTTGAGCATACGAAAGAGAAGATGAGAGGGGAGACGAAGAAGATGAAGGAAGGAAGAAGATGGAGAAGACGAGAGGAAGAAGATTTCGCATAATACGCACTGTTTCATTAAAGACACGTAGGACCCGACTGCTCGGTGACTACCCCTCCCGTTTGCAGTTAGCATTTTTCTTAGCCTATATATGCTAAAGGTTGTACATTTTTCTCTTGTCCAGTGGAACAAAACAAACCACTAGGAAATTACGTTGCACACGATCCGAGATACTGCAAATTTGCATGGGTTGACGTCTTCAACGTGTGTCAATATCAATTTAGCTATTATTTTCCTAATGATATTGACAACACTGCATTGACTTCATGCAGGTCTTAGTCAGAATACAAGGAAAAGCGCGTAGTTAGGTTAATCAGTTGAGACTAATTCAAAGGATTGAGGATAATCTTCTTTATCATATTAAATTATATTAATTAATAATTTTTTTTAACTTATTAATTAAGAAAGTGACTATGTTGAATCCAAGGTTTTAAGTTTCGTGTAATTATAAATCTACACATAGATTTTGAAGATAACAAATGAATTCAAAAAATAAAAGTGTCAAACTCAAGTTGTCTACATAATGGAATCAAGTACATTAAGACACCAAGCATGAGCAAGAAGGGAACAAGTTTATATTAAAGTCATAGAGTAATGTTGTAAATCTCTTAAAAATTCGAAATTAGGATTAAGGCTCAAAATTAATATTTTATCATAAAACATTAAAATACATTTTCCACATGTGCATGAATATTTTGAAAATTAAATTTGAAAATTTTGAAAGATGATTGATTGTCATCTTTCACATGTGCATGACATGATTAAAGGTTTGAATTTTGAAAATATTAAGATGATTGATTGTCATCTTTCACATGTGCATGTTTTATTTGAATATTTTCAAAAGTGATTGATGCTTTTCTTGACTTATGCAAAAGGTAGATGTTTTGTTTGAAAATTTTGAAAAGTAAAGTGTGCTCCTTTTGTCATATGCAAAAAGTAAAAGATTAGGTTTGAAATTTTTGAAAAGTAAAGTGTGCTCTTTTGTCATATGCAAAAAGTAAAAAGATTAGGTTTGAAATTTTTGAAAAGTGAATGATGTGTCTTTGACATGTGAATCTTTTTAAATTTGAATATGAAGTCTCATATGCCTATAAATAGATCATTTGAGAGCTTCACATTATAACACCAAGAGCATACAACATTCATTCAAAACTTTCATTCTCTTTTCTCTAGGCATTGAGCCTTAACCCTTATTCATTTTGAGAGATATAGTTTGTGTTGTATTGTTCTTATTTCACTCATTGAGAAGTGTTTTCAGATAACCTACCCACTATCAATTCTTGTATCAGTAAAAGGGTGTGTATAACCTTTGTGCGTGTAGAAAGTGTTCTACACAGGGAATCGTTGAATCACCACGTGTAAGGTGATTGCAAGTGTAGAGGGTGTTCTACACGGATCCTTTGTAGCGGTGTTGTTAAAAGGTGTAATAGGTTTCTATCTCCACCTAAAGGAGGTTGAATAGTGAATTCGGAGATCCTCAAGTGGTAGCTTGACGTAAGGACGTAGGCAGTGGGGCTGAACCTCGTTAACATACTAAGTTTATTTTTTTCTTACCCTTACTCTTTATATTTATTGTTGTTTCGTATTTTGTTTATATTTTAAATTCTATATTTGATTTATAATTGTTATTTTTTTAAATACAACTCAATTCACCCCCCTCTTGTGTTAGTCATCTGGGCAACAGACTATTAGTCTATTGAGAAAGCAAGTAATCCACAATCTCCCCTGAACTCAAGAATGCTTTGTTTCAAGAGTTTCAAAACTCCATAATGAACACAACAAAACATGGAATACAAAGACTCAACAACAAGAGATCAGATGGCAAATTCCTCCAAAAGGCTTCTACTCACTTTCATTTAATGTGGCAGTCAGAAACAATGGCAACACTATTGCTTCAATATGCAGATTAGACAGGGGAGTCCCAATATTTTTTCAAATAGATTTCATCCATAGCACCAATCCAAATATTGAGGAAGCATCAGCCCCATTAATGGCTATTCAAGTAGCAGCAAACAAGAGACTAAAAAAGATTATCATTGAAGAAGATTCCAAACAAATAGTGCAAACAATTTCCAATTAAAAGTCAGCATCAAATTGGGCAATGCAATCAATTACACGAGATACACTACAAGAAAATCGAGCTTTTCTGATTAATTTATTGCAACTAAAGACTATTTGCAATTAATTTTAACTGAAAATAATCATTTCACTGAAATTAACTGGTCTCAAATAAGCAATTTTCTTGTAATGATATATAGTACTATCATCTACGTAGCTTTGAAGATTGGAAAGTGCAAAAAATTCATAAATCACATAATCAATGTGCCCATAACTTGGTACAATAGGCAGCTTCCAAACTATCATTTGAGATAGGGGTGTGCATCCGGATTTGGATCCAGGTATCCGGCCAAAACCGGATCCGGATCCGGATTTTCAAACCCAGGCGGTTATCCGCCAGGATTGAATCTGGACTCAATTCGGGTGGATAACCAGATTCAATCCGGATTATTTATTTCTATTTTAGGATAAAATCCGGATCCGGATTATAATCAGATTTAATCCGGATTTTGTAATATTTTATTTTTTAAAAAATAAACTTTATAACTTTAAAAAAAATTATAGCACTTAAAAAAAATCTAATATCATGTTCAAATTAACTAGATTTTTTTAAATAAAATAATTTAAACACTTTTAAAAAGTTTTTTTTTAAAATAAATTGACGAACAAAATTAAAAAAATGCAAAATAGGTAATATTGTTGTTACATCACAATGCAAAACATAAATTTATAAATAAATAAATAAATAATAATACATCACAACTAATTAAACTAATACAATGTCACTAATTTTAACCGATTAAAAAAAAACGGGTGTATAATCCGGTTACAGATAACCGAATTATAAAACCGGATCCGGGTTTTCCTAAGCCGCCCGAATTCCAGATTTCTAGACCGAATCGAAAAAAAATTCAGTCCAAATAAACACCCTTAATTTGAGAGCATCCCTCTTTTATATATATATATATATATATATGTATCCATCAATGTCTTTTAGATTTCATAGTGGAAAAAATTCTCCCACGACTTCTGTATAATTATAACTTTTCAGACTTTGCGCTTGTTTTTTATTTTTTTTATCATAATGAAACCTGTTTAAAAAAAACAAAAAATTGTCAAGTGTTTCTTGTCTATCGTAATAATCATGGCACAATGATTTGATGCATATGCAGAGCAAGATTGATATGTTTAGTATATCATGTCCAAGTTCGATGTACCACCATAACTAGGACGATCTTGGAGATGCATGAGTGATTAATTACATGATCGATCAGCCTGATTTATTGTTTCAGTGGATGAATCGATAACGACGCCTCGTTATCCATTTTACTAGTTGGAAGCTAATAATTTAATCTTGTAACACATCTCAAGGATTATAATAAAATAACACTGATTTGCTCTCTTCGAAGGGAGCTCTCACAAGAAAATGAGAGGAAAAATGAGAGAAAGTAAGAAAAAGACACAGAAAGTTTCTATATCATTCCATAATGTCTTACACCATTCAGCATCTGAGTATATACACTCCCATGAGAATCATACAATCCTACGTAGAGCTAAGGGCGGGCCATGGGCCTTTTAATAAACATAAATGCGGATAAAGCAACTGGGTTTACTAACACATATCTAGCCCATATAGAGAAATACAATAAACTAAGGAAAAAATATTAGCCATCTGAGCCCGAGGAAACCATTGAGCCCAACCCTTTAATTCTTTATTGCCCCAAGTCAAAGCCCACAAAGACTCCAGCCCACAAGATATAATGACGTGTGACAAATCTTTAGGTTCTCTCTTTTGGATTGTAGTTTTCTTGTTTTTTTACATTTGTGGTGCTACATCGAACTTGGACATGATATACTAAACATATCAATCTTACGCTGCATATGCACGAAATCATTGTACCATTGATTATTATGATAGACAGAACCATTGATTGTAACAGACAGATGTGTTTTTATGATCTTTTTGTAGCTGGGTGGCTGCTTCTGATCTTCTGATGTAGCTTTGAGGAGAGATGACTAGGCATCAGACTTTTCTCCACCATTCTTTAGTTTTTGAATATTCTGAAGTTCATTTTGATCTACAGATTCTTGTACTCTGATGGTTTTGACGGAAAAACATCCCAACTTGACAATTTCAAGGTCAGGGCATACATAGATAGTTATGAGTATAGAAGCTGCGCTTGAGATACTCTCTCTGCGTTGGTTTTATTTCAATATTGTTGAAAGAAAGTTTTTACAGACGAACTTACGCTGCCTAAGTTGTAAAAACTGCACAATTGGCATGCATGCAACAGATAGATATGAAAATGATGAATCATTGTGAATCTTTTTTCTCAAAGACAGGTTCGAGGATATCAGATTTAGGGTTCTTCAGTGGAGGGCCCTTTTGCACAATGGAAATCATACCAGGCATCGAGAGTGGGTTTCTTTCTATGAATGTTTTCAGGCCCTTTTCAACACCAGGAAATCCCCCAGTTAGCCCCATCAGCCCCTTTTCAAAAGCGTTTTCTGGAACACTATGATCCATTATTGATATCGCATCAATATTACCTGATTTCTCATGCTTTGCAGCAGCAGCGGCTGCGGATGCTTGTTCTTCAATGTTTCTCTTTAGCTCCTGCTGAAGACCTTGTTCTCCATTGCAGAGTCCTCTGCCCCCCATGATTTGGAATGGATCAAAGTTGGCGCATGTTGTTAGGTGTTGGGTTGATGCCTGTTTATGAATTGTGAAATAGGGTTTGTGAAGATGATGATGGGAGAAGCGGTTTCCCCCTAGAAAATGGGATTTAAGAGGAGAGTATGGAATGCTCAACGGAATGACGGAAGGAGCCATGGTTGTTCTCTGGCAGCCTACCAGAAAGAAGAAAGTTAAAAAGACTCTTATTTCAATTCTGACCACATAGGTGCTTCTGTTAGATAGATAGTCCTATCATTATCAATCTTGTGACATGTCACGACAAGACACTACAAATGTTCGTGGGGTTTAAGATTATCAATAACCAGATGACTGGAATTGAGAGTTTTTGGTGCATACGTGTACAGGAAGGACTGTGGGCCTAGCTGTTGTGTTTCAGCTCGAATAATCGTGACCTATGATCCATTGCTTCTGAATTTCCAGACTATATCGTGTTGACTTAAAAAATCCCTTTGGAATTACCATAAAAACAAATGAATATCGGTTATGGAAGCTTTCTGTGAACTTCTGAGCTTTGGACAGAAGGGACCTTCAAATACCATTGGAGATGCAAGAAAGATTATACCTCATATCTTTAGGAAAGATGATTTGCGAAGAGGCCTTTCACAAAAAATTCCACAGTACGTTAGGACTGTCTATGAATTGGGACAAGAGCTGTGTCTATACATGCGGGTGTTCTATTCCGACCGTAAAAAAATCAAATCATGCCAGAGGCGAAGGGGCATTGGCGCATGGCACTGCCATGGAGGCGGACCATGCCGTCAAGTCCTTTATAGTTAATTCTATATTATAGTTAGGAAAGTAAATTATAGAATACTTCTTTTCTTTTTATACATTTCAAAGGCAATTTACGTTATGTTATTTCTGGGATCAAAGATAATTGTATTTAATCCAAAATATTGATGCGTAATTCCGTCAATATCATCTCTTTATAGTAATTTATTTATAGATAAAAAAATAATATTAGGTATGAGTTTTAAGCGTGGACGTTTCCTATAAATCTTTTATAAAAAAGGGAGTAATTTTAAAAAAATATATCTTTTAAAAATAAAATCCACTTTTTGAGTTACACGAAACTACAAAATTTATGTACTAAGGTGTCGTTTGGATAGTAAATTGAGATTAAATGAGTTGATATAAAAGTTAAAATTTAAATAAAATATTATTATTATTTTAAAATTTAAAAAAATTGAGTTATTCATTATATTTTGTGTAAAAATTTTAAAAAACTATAATAATAAAATAAAATTAGATAAGATGAAATATTTCCAATCCAGCCTAAGACTTACAAAACAAATTTTCTTAAATTTCATCCAATAAGAGCATTCTCCCCGAGTTATGCATTTCTAAAATATATTGTACTTTTTGACTATTAGATATAAAACACACTTGCAATGGATTATCTATTAACAAAATTTGTAGCGTTTAGTTACAGTATCGGTAAAGAAAAGATCAAATTTGGTCTACACTGTACAATGAGCAAATCTTATTTTATTATTTTTTTTATAACACACTCTCTCTTCTCTCTATCTACATCAATAAACTTTAAGAAGTTTCTTTAAATTAAATAGCAAAATGTAGTAAAATAAAATAAACTAATAATTAATAATTGAAATATGATAAAATAAAATAAATAAATAATTTAAAAAATTAAATATTTTTTACTCATTACTATATAATAAATAAATAGATATCTAATGTGGAGATTTGATGTAACTAGTTAAAGTTAAATTTATTCTTTACATTTATTAAAATTATTCTTTAGATACACATAATCTATTAACAATACTCTAAGACATAAATAGATGAAAGAATATTAAAATATTCGCCATCGAACCATTCATCCGCTGCCACATAATGGGGGTAAAAGGGTCTTTTTAGTTTCAAGCAACCGTTCTCTACTACCGAACAGTCATACGATTATGATACGATAGAAGTATAGAACTACGCTTCCCATTCCTGGGGTCAAATCAAGGCTTGTCGTGAAGGGAAACACCTCCTCTACCCCCGAACTTCAAAGTTTCTTTCTACTGTTACAAGTTTCTCCTTAAAGTCATCATCTTTTTATTGTCTTTGGAAGTAAATCTTCATTCTTTCTGCAGCTTATGTGTGGTATGTATAAGCTCTTCGATTTCTTCATCAACTATAGTTTCATCGGCTATCATTAGATCAATCTTGCTCTGGCCTTGCAAGCTTGTGCCTTTGAATAGATCTTATTTAGGTATTTTTTAGTTTTTTTCATTGATGTTGAGATATAAGTTAAGAATCACGATATTGATTATTCTAGTTTTTATGGGTTCTAATTTTTACTCGTATTAAGTCCTTTACACTTATATATTTTGGTTTGTAATTAGCGATCGTGGAGAATTATGGGTTCCTTTGGTGTAATGTGTTTGGGGCTTGGATGATCCATTTGAAGATAAACTATTAGGTTCATGGAGGGGTTGAGGTCATCATAAGTAATGCAAAAAAATATTTAGCTGGAGATGGATTCATAGCATACTCTCGATAAGGGTTATTGTAAGTTATGCACAAAGGAGTTAGGATGAGGCTTTCTAGAGTTGATTTGAGTTTTATCTCCCGGAAGTGTTATTTGTCCAAGCCGACAATACCTAAGCGAACAACTGGACTTCTACATTAGGGTGTAGTGACATAGTAAGGTGGTGAGATTATATAATCTCCTTTGTCTATTTGATGGAACTTTGGAGTGTAGCATTTTTTATGAGTTCAGAGGTATGATTTCATGGAAAGAATAAATTAAGTAGCTCGATTTTACTTATAAAAAATAGCTATATTTGCCATCTCTCATGATCTGACTTCATGGATTAGCTACAATAATTTCTTGTAGCTCATTGACGATCCATATGTTTTTGTTCTATTTGTGTTCGTTTAGACACATCTACAGCACTCTCTCAAGAGTTTCTATGTCCTAATTATGATTAAATTTAATGTTTGCTGAGTCATCCCCAGTTAGATTTTAATCACATTTACTTTTAACTGACAGCCACATGCGAGGAATCGTTATCATGCCTTGTGCTGGTTGAAATTTTTTCATCTCACATCAGTTTATTTTTTTTGAACAGCATACCTCCAAATAATTATATGTACTTTTGTCCGAAGGTGTAACAAATGGTGTGGTGGTCATTTTCATATGTTGATTTGAAGTTATCATTCTAACATTGTTCTGTCTTCTGATATGTTAAGTTGAAGTTTCATGGATGTTAGTCTTGGGAAGATAAAGGTTCTCCTGGATCACTTTAATGCCTCAACAACCAGCTTGGATTCTCATCAAAACAGAACTTCATCTGTTTCACAACCACTATCTGATAATTCTTTAAGGTATTTCATTTTCTTTTTGGATCAAATATTATTAGAAACTAAACAAAAATTTTAGAACCTTCAATATAGTATCATTTAGTCTTCCTTATCTGGTATTATATAGGTATCGCAACTGGACTCGAAGGAGTGCTGCATTCATGTTGAACTTGTTTCCTGTACAAGGGTCACCATGGGGCTCTAGCACTGATAGTCAGAAAAAGGTTGATGGAATACCTCTTTAGTAGTTGACAATTGCTATAGGTGAAATTATCCATGTTACCTGACCACTGCAATTTTTCTGATTTCAGGTTGAGCTATCTGCTACAGAAGTAGAATCCCTTAGATCAGAACTCGCTGATTTAGAGGAGAGGGAAAGTCATTTGAAAGCTCAGTAAGGAAGACTTGATACTTGAGAGTTTGGAACTATCTTCTGCCTTTATGCTGAGAAATAATTATATTTGTTGCCACTTGACCTAGATTAGGTAACCTAGTGGGTAGGGTAGGTCTTTAGGTTCTAATCTTGCCAAGAAAGTAAAATTTATATGAGTTGATTATATCATAGAATGTAATTTAATTTGCTAGTTGATTGTTCCATACTCTGTAACTCGTAAGTTAAATGAAACAACCTAAAGTTGAAGTTCTGGTCTGACATGCTTGGCTCTTTAATTTTGAACTTTGAGTAACATTGATGTAGTGGTAACAACTTCTACAAGTGAATTTTTTCCTTATTAATTTTAGTTTCTCACTGTTGACTTTTAATAGCGAAATGACATCAGGATTGCATTTATTTTGGGTTAGTTTCCGTTTTCTTTGTATTCAAGCTAAAAATTTTCTAACATATGCAGGTTGGAACATGTGGATGAAATTTTGCGGTCTGCTCGCCTGTCTGGTTATTTGTACATTCGAACTGTAATTACTATTTCCCCTTACTTTGCATTTATTCATACTGTTTATTTGTTGCATCTTACAATCTAAGAGTTTTTCTGTTATTTTTATCTAACAGAGGTGGACAGCTCTACCAGGAGAACCTCCCCCTTTAGATGATACCGACGTTGATGATTGGCTTCCTCGCTTTGTTGTCCTTCATGGACCATGTATATTCTTCTATTTATTGTCTACAGGTAGTTGAATTGTTAGTGGTAATTTATTTCTCTTGACTTTCCGTTTTCTTGAAAGCTGGTAAACCTTTACTTTATTGTATTGTCGTGAAAGTATAATCCAGATTTCTCTAGTGTGCTGTTATACAAGACGGTATACTTCTTGTCCGTTGACTTTGTAAAATTTAGATGTGTCCCAGGGTTGGGGCAACCAGTAATTTACTGTACCATTGGGGAATCTCAATGGCGTAAATACAACATATTACCATTGAAAACTTTCTTTGGTCAGAAAAATGTTGCTGTTGTTGCTGTTATAATTATTTGTCATAAGTTGCCTGACCCAAATAAGGCTATAAATATCCATTTCTTAAGCTCCTAGTTGCACCACGGATTTTGGTGACGCTAATAGTATTGTCTACCGCTATCAATTTTTACCTTAATTTACCACTTTGTCTTAGTTTGAAAGAAAAACAAAGTTCCGTTTATTAGATTGTTAGGATTATCAGATATGATATAATTTGATAGATTTTGAGCTAAGCAGTGAATAGCCTTTCCTGGAACACCAATTTGGAGTCTGCATTTGTTTTTTTTAATAAAGTAATAAATTTCATTAACAAAACATTTCAATGAGCTCGGAATTAAATGCAGACTAAATCAGTGGTGATATCCAGGAAAACATATGTTTGTTTGCTTAATGATTGGGAACACATATGCAGATCTAAGCCCTCAAGATTCCACCCTTCTATCCGACATTGTTGAAGTAGGTCCCCTTCCAAGCTTTACACGAGAAGATGAGGAGACTCATTATGCCTTTTTTATGCTCACTCATCAAGGACTGAGATACGAGTGCTCAAGTACTTCCAAGATTCAGGTACGTCAAGTAATTTGATGAATATCGTAATTTGCTGTTCGGGTATGTCAAGTCTTCTTATGGTCATTTTTCCCTTTAATTTGAATTGACTTGCCCTCTCTTTTTTTAGGTGGAATCTTGGTTGTCAGTACTACAAACTGACTGTAAATTGGGTTCTGATACAATAGCTCCCAATGGCTAGTCAGATTTAACATCAATTAATCAGTTCAGCCAGTAAGTTGTACATAGATAGAAATTGAATTTATACCTTGAATTATGTGGATGTAATGTCTCAAAATTTATTGACTACTTCTCTGTACATTAGATACATTCCATTTCAATAACAGACATTTTATTTTTTCTAAGTTCTGACCCTTCTGTTTCAGTAGTAATAGAGATTCATAACTGCATTAACCTTGCACCACGACTTTTGATCTTGTAATAAACTGTAAAGGTCTTATGTACTAAACATGCATTGGAAACTAACTGTGAATGGCACAAGCTGTCTCTATTTGCTTATTGTTACAATTATTCCCTTTCCCAATAAATGCAATGCAAGAACTTGACCATAATTAAATCCAGAGGAGCTAGCTTTTTATTTTATAACCAGAAAAGTTACTGTGTAATCTTCACGTTCCAACTCTTTCCTTGTGGAAAACAACTCCTTGCCTCAAACAATTACGAGTGAATGATTTTGTTTCTGCGGGTTAAGAGAACTGTCAAGTATAACAAGCCTTCTAGAATAAAGTGGAACTGCTTCTTTGTATTAGTGTATTACTTACAAAGTGAACTTCCAAATCCTCTTGCTTGTGACCAAAGAGTATATTTTTTCTCAATGGCGGATAACTAATAAAAAGATTTCATAAAAGTAAATTCACCAATTAATATAATTTGATGTGATATATTAAATTGTAAAATAGATTTAATGTATAATATGAAGTCATATAAATGAGTGAGTTTACTTTTTCGAAATTCTCATTGCTATTACACTTCTCAAATGGCAAATGAGAGAGACTTTGCAGAGCTGAAACAACAAGTGAATCGTTATAAATATGATTTAAAGTTGATCTCAAGCTTAACAAGCACGTTTGTAGCTTTTTCCTGGGTAAAAGTTTATTGATATCTGCAAAGGAAACAGTATCAATCTTTCATGTTTCCGAGCTGACGTCTCATTCAACTTTGGAAAGCAAAAGTTTGTTACCCAGTCGACTAGTCCAAGCTTTCTATTTTCTTGTGTAACTTGCACAGGTTCTCGGCATAATGCTTTTTGGTTTTATGTACAGCACTTTCAAAAGTAGGCAAATCTCAATTGGCCATCGCAAAGCCGTTGATTGAAATCCTCTTTATTTTTAGATAGTCTTGTGGATACAGTTCTCAAGACTTTATTGATCTGCTTTTGAATTCATTTTTAGATTTTATTGCTTCAATTAACCTAATAACTTCTTGTTGTTATTTGATGAGATTCTGCAAACAAAATGGTTAATATATTGTAACCATTTTTATGGCCAAAAATGACCATCGAAAGCACAATCCTTCTCTTGTTGCTTCTGCGGCACCCTTTTCTTCTTGCCTTTTAGATGAAAATGGATTTTTAGTTGGGATATAATTTAAACAGTTTTAAGACGTACAATCTCACATATAAAGTGAATAAATATAAAATTCATATAAAAACTTAAATGATCTCACTTTTATTTTAAAGAAAATATGAGATATAAGGCTTCATTTGGATCATTGAATGAGCTTAGCTCATCTTACTTTACTAAGATTTTATTTTAGACCTATTCCAATATCCAAATACATAATTTTCAAATCACTAAATATCACTTAATTCAAAATCTCTTTACACGTATAACTCACAATTTTTTTAAAATTAACCTCTCTTTACATATGGGACTCACGACTTTTTTTAATTTTTCATAAATATATCTAAAATCATCTTAACATTTAAACACTTCTAAACTCATCTTAAGTGGACCTCACAAAATTCACTACAACATCTCAATTCATTATTATTCATAAAAGCTCAACTTATCTTAACTCAACTCAATATCTACATGTAAAGATAGGAGTACATGCTTTATAATTTCTTGTTTAATTGTCATTCAAATGCTTTGACCAGCTCAACTCATCTCATTTCATCTCATCTCAACACATTACACAATTATATATGATTACTCAATTAGTTAAAAGCAAGGAGTAGGTGTTTTCAGGATGAAAATTGCTAGTAAGTCAAAGCATTTGTAGAAAATAGCAAGAGTAGCATCATGGCTTTCTAAGTTCTTGCTATTATAGTTGATAACCACTTGGATTTTGAGTATTTAAACGAAAAATCAGAATTTTTTTTTATTTTATAAAATAATGGTATTATTATTTATAGGAATATGAAAAAATTGAAAAAAAAATGGGGAATTATATTATACTAGCTTGATGCATACATGAAAAGCGTTGTTTTTCATTTTTCCTTTTATTATTTTAATTATATTTACTGCTTGAACATATTGTGATTATTCATTTAAATCATAAATATATAAAATTATTTAAAATGCATAGTATTAAAATTTAAAGTTGAAAACAAGAATTATTACTGGTAAAAATAGGAAATCAATTTAAAGGGCAAAAAAAATCTGAACGGCACGTCGGCAAGTAAAAACTTTTAAGTACGATTTCGAACTTTTGAGGGGTGTTTGGGTTTGAGCTGGCCACTGAAAAGGAAACCCAATCTCCGTCCGTGTTTTCCTCTCTCTCGCTCTCTCTCTCTCTCTCTCTCTCTCACAGTCATTTTTCCCTGCTTTTTCAGCATCGCACTTTGCATTCAACTCGTCGCATAGCTCCCAACGCTCCCATTCATTCGAAAAATGACCTCTCAGATCTTCCGTTCGGCTTCCAGAGCCTCCAGGTCGCTCCTCTCTGCTGCCTCCAGAGGCTCTCGTTACTTCTCTGGTAAAATTTATTAGCTTTCATTTCGCATTTGCAATCGATATTCCCTTCATATGAAACCCTTTCCTTTATTTCTCTTCTTCGCATTTGCAATCGTTTAGTTTTGTCGCCAAGTATTTTATTGAGTTGTTTGGTTTCCCTACAATTTTGGAGCTAACTTGCCGATCTGCGAACCGGTAATCTGTTTGTTTGTTTCCTTGAATGTGGTGGATAAAACTCTTTTTCTTTTTTTCTGTAAGTAAGAAGATATTTCATTAATATTGAAATAGGCATAGCCCAAGTATATACAAGAAAAATAGACGTAGTTGATGGATAAAACTTAAAATAATGAAGCTGATTTCCTTGAAATAAATTGTCTCTTAGCCAAAAATGAAGAAGGAAAAACCAGCACTAGCCCCGTGATTATAATTTCGTTTTTTTTCCTGTCTTTGGATTTTTTGAACTCCTTGAAGGACGTTGACTTCATCTCTTTGAGATGCTATTAGTATAATTTTGCTCGTGTTTATGTGCGTGAGATTGCTCTCTTGACGATTCTGAGTTGTCGTATTCGCAGAAGGGCGAACCGTAGCTGCCGCTGCTACAGTGTCATTGAGAGAAACGGTACCGTTTCTAGCTTCAAATTACTGGAGGGCCGGTTCTGAGAATACATCCAGAGGATGGATTCAAGGAGCCCTTGCTATTCCTGCGGCAGGTTCGGACAGAGGAAAAAGCCCATATTTTTCTAATTTTCGAAGCTAGTTTGTGCAACTTTGATTGCTTATAATCCCTTTTGAATTCATAAGATTGTTGTTGTGTACATGACACGTGTGTGTTAAGTGCGCATATATTAGTTTGAAGGTACAATAATCATATTCTTTTCTAATTGGATCTGGGTTGTTTTGTTTGCGGATAATTCATAATTATATTTTTTGGGAGCGCACGGAATTGACGATTTAGATGTAAAACCTACAAGTACAGGACCTTCTCTGATCAACCTTCATAATCTCTATAAAATCCTTAGAGAAATATCAAGGGTTTTGGATCACATTCATTATGCCAACAAAAATCTCACTGTCAGATACATTGGCTGATTTGGATTCTAAGATGAGATGAGATAGTTTTAGATGAAAGATGAAAGTTGAATAAAATATTAAGAGAAAAATCTCTTGTTATAACAAGTCACCTATTCTTTTAGTCACTTGATGTTGAGAGTATTTTTTCCCTCTCTTTTTCCAATTTCTAAGATTATAACTTATCCTTTTGTTTTTGTTATAATAGCTTACATGCTCCAGGAGAAGGAGGCACATGCTGCTGAGGTATTCTTATAACCAATTTTTTACTTATCTATTTCACTGTTATCCCAACTCTATTCTCCTTTGCCTTTTCTGGTGCTCAATGACAAATTTTGTTACTATTCTTCTCTATTCAGCTGGAGCGCACTTTCATTGCTATCAAGCCTGATGGAGTTCAAAGAGGGCTGGTGAGATACCATTTGGATTTCTTGCACCATTTTTTAGTGATCTGTTCAGACTACATAAAAGGAACTTTCCCATTTGCAACGGAAATTGTTGATGACAGTTTCCATATTTTTACTCTATTTGTGCCTGGCCCCCACTCCCAAGTCCACCCAGGAGAAGGGGGGTCGAGTTTGTTTGTCTTTAGGTTAGGAGCTCGATATTTATCTCATCTGAAACTTATCACTTCTTCCAGATTTCAGAAATCATATCCCGTTTTGAGAGGAAAGGGTTTAAGCTCGTGGCCATTAAAATAGTAATTCCTTCAAAGGATTTTGCACAGAAGCATTATCACGATCTGAAGGAAAGACCTTTCTTCAATGGCCTATGCGACTTCCTTAGCTCTGGCCCTGTTATTGCAATGGTTAGAAGAACCAAAACTCTACTATCAAAAAGAAGAGCCATAACTCATCTTATTACTTACGATGACATTTGAGCTTGCTGAAGTCAAATTTTTTATTCCCAATACAGGTGTGGGAAGGAGAGGGAGTGATAAAGTACGGTCGAAAGCTGATTGGAGCTACAGATCCACAGAAATCTGAACCTGGAACCATCAGAGGTGATCTAGCTGTGGTTGTTGGGAGGTATAATTATCTTAATGATACGCAGTTTTTGGTTCCTTCAAATATGATATTTTAGTCATCCAGATCTTGATTGTTTACTTCGCCTTCTGCAATCATTTCTGTCTCTTAGGGTAATTTCAATTTAAGTTACGAGGTTCTGAATCTGACTTAATAAAACCTAATTAGGCCCTTGTTTTGCCAGCAAAAAAAATAAATAAAAAATAAAAATTGTGGGCCTGGTGAAAGTTCTGTTTTTGCTTTCATTTGCATACACTGTTCATTACTTTGTCATCATCATTTGTTGCTCAAGAAAAAAAAAAGAAGACAAAATCAAAAGTTGAAAGAACATAAAATAAAAAGATCTGACGGTTGTTGTTTGCCCTTTAGAAACATCATCCATGGGAGCGATGGTCCAGAGACTGCCAAGGATGAAATCAATTTGTGGTTCAAATCAGAGGAGTTGGTTAGTTACACCAGCAATGCAGAGAAGTGGGTCTATGAAGACAACTGATACTGAATTTTGCCTTTCTTTTCATCCAGTGAGTTAGGATCCACATGAAGAGTGGGGGGTTAAACCATAATTGTTAGAATAAAAATGCTTTTTTGTTGAGATGAGTGATATCAAGGATTTGCTTCGAAATTAATTGGCAGATCTAAAATTTTAGCAAGAATGTAGTTTCACCTGTTTTTGGTGGACCCAAATTACTAAATAATGTAGTCATATTAATGCATTCATATGGCAATTAGCATTGATGCTTCATGTCATTATTGTCCCTCGGTGCATTGCGAAGTTATGGCATCGAGTTGATTTTAGGTGTATTGGTGAGATTAATAAACCTAGTAGAGAGTTTTAAGTTTCTTGTACCTTTTAATATATAAGACAAAAAAATGATATTTGCAGTCACTGTATCTAGCATTACTCATAAAACAAAGTATCAATTATGACTATATTAAGAACTTAATTACGAGAAGTTCAAGCTTGATTCGAGAAAAAAAAAAAAAATCTTGTTTATGTTCATATATTCCGAATCAAGTAGCTGGGCAGAACTCCCTGAGTTATTATTATATTGATGAACAAGTCTTTGAACGTCAAGCCTGAGAATAAGCAATATGAGATACAAGGTGGCTTTCAAGCTTGTCATTAATTTGGTATGAACTTGAGAGATACTCACATAGTTCAGAGAAGTTTTGTAGAAAAGAGGCTTAATATGCATAGAGGGTAGGAGGGGGCAATCATAGATGGCCGGCCTCCAGACCTGAGCATAACCATGGTATCTCCCTCTACAAGTTGAGATTCAGACGGGAGGAGCTTAGATGATGGAAAGTTGCAGGCACTCCCTCAAGTCGAGTTTAGTTCATAACCTAAACTCAGACTCCATTAGCACAAAGTGAATATCGACTTGGAATTCAGGTCTAGTACATAGGTAATTAGGAGTAATCTAAAGCCCATTGAGCAATCACCAGGGCATTGGCAATGGCCTATGTATCTTCATATTTATCTTTATATTTGTATAATATCCTTCTAAATTGGTTTACATTGAATTATGCATCTTCACAATTTTGCATAACTATGAATAGTGTTTATTCAAGTTTGAAAAAGCACAATTCACTTTTCAAACATTATTTTACTATTTTTTCTCTCTCCTACCCATTAAAATCAATTTTGTGAAATTTGTATTAAGATAATTTTGATATATTAAATTTAGAAAACTGCTATACAAAAGCCGCGTACACCCCACACCAAATTTTACTTGCCAACGTGGCTTTTATTTTTTAAAAATAAAACTTAAACCCATTGTTTCTTAAGCAAATCCAGCAAACCCACCGTCTGCTTTTTCTCTCTCTAAACCCATCGTTTTACTTTTGATTGGATAGAAAGCAAACCCATCTTTTTTATTTTCAGAAAATCAAAAGAAGGTTATCTGAACTTAAGCGCTTCTTTGAGATGTTGGTTTTGATTTAGTTCACTTTCTTCGGCTAAGTATTGTGGATTACTGGATTTGGTTCTTTTTTCTTTTTCGGTTTCCTTGTTTGAGGTCTGAAAGCAAATAATGGGAAGTAAACGGAGGAAAGCAAATGTTGCACTGGGTCTTAATCTCTTTATGTTTGTCTAGAGATAGGGCTACTTCATGAAGTGGGAAGTAATGGAGTAAATGATAACACAAACTTCACAAAGAGTGAATTTGCAGGATTTTGAGGGATGGTGTTGAGGGAGGATTTTTCTCAAATCATGAGGGATGTCGACGGCATATAGGGATTTGACAGAGGGATTTTCTTTAGGGCATGCAAAGAACCCAATTTCTACAAATTCTAACAAATGTTTTGATTATCTCAATTTCTGCATCTCTCCGTGTTCTCTCCCCTGTTTTACAAACACAACAGCTCTCTCTCTCTCTCTCTCTCATTTGCAAATTCTCAATGATATAAAAAAAATTATAGTTTGTTTTGCTCTCTTCATAACAAGAAAAATGGTGGATGTGTTAAAAGAGGACCTTTTTCGCAGATGGAGTGAGAGAAGGAGGAGGGAGGGGGGAGGGCAGAGAGGGAAGTGGATTCGGAGGGAGAGCAAAGAAGTCGGGAGGGGAGAGGGAAAATAGGAAAGTGGATTCGCAAGATTAGACCGTTTTCACCTAAACCCAATTTGCCACATCAGCTGGTGTGTGGAGTAGGAGAAGAGACTGGCTTTGGAGTAGATTTTCTCTTAAATTTATATTAAGTTGATAATACAAAGTGTTTTTTTAGTATATATTAATATTTATTGATAAAAGTGGTCATTTTGATATATAATATTGGTAATATTTAGATATATGAAAGTTGTATTTTTGAGCACATTGTGTTAATTGTAAAATATATAAAAATAATAATTTTAAGAAAAAAAAAAAATATATATATATTTTATTATTATTTACTTCAAAAATGCATAATCCAATGTGAGAGTTTTTCTTTATATGCAAAATCAATCTTCAAAAATTGTGATTTTAAAGATGCATATAGAGAAACTAATACTAGTGCTCTAACGGTATTAAACCTAGTTATTTGCGAAATCACAAGTGAATACTCATTATTCTCTAAGTTGATTATAGGCTTCTCTAAGTGATTTGCGTATTTATGATGTAATTGGTTAAAACAGTTATTTTATATTAAAAAATAATGCGACCAATCACATTAATAAAGTACATAAAAAATTACGTAAAAATAACTATATATAAAATATTTAAATTAAAAAAATTCTTATTTTAAAATATAATTATTAACAAGATCGAATTATATGTGTGTCAGGTAAAAAAAAACTATTATAAATATGTATAATAAAAATCTATTAGAAAAATTTATCGTAAGAGCCGGGCTACTAAACTGTCCAGCTGTTGCGGTTCAGGTTATTTTTTTTTTAATTTTATTTTCATATTTTTTTAATATTTTAAAAAAATAAAAAATATATACTAATACACTTAAAATCACTTTCTTAATCATTAAGTAAAAAAAAAAAATGGTGAATGGTCAATATAAACAGTGCATTTGGTGTGGCAAAGTAGCATTATTCTTATTATGCTATGCCGTTTATATTTTTTAATAGATTTAAATATTATTAAAAAATAAAAAAATACACTAATATATTTAAAATTACTTTTTTAATAACTAAGTAAATAAATAAATAAAATTTTTTTTTCCAAGTAGTAGTACTCTTGAACGGTACAGCCCGGGTGGCATAGCAGCATTTTTCTATTGTAATTACCAAATTAGATGCGACTACTATGCGGCCTGAAGTATACCGCTGGGCATACCATCCAATTGGTTTTTTTTTTATCAATTTTTTTCATTTTTTTTTATCATTTTCTTAATCACTAAATTTTAAAAAAATAGAAATAGAAAAAACCCAGCGATACAAGTGGGGCGCACAGCAGCATTTTCCTTACCAGATTCCATTCTAAAAACTCGTGTGGGGCCAACGCGTTAATTCCCAACGGGCAGATTTGAAACCTAGATATAAAATATTATTACATACGTAGCGTAATCAGCAGCTTCTCGTCTAGTATCTTTGTGTTTTCGCGAAGTCCCGAAATTGTAATCCGCGTTCTCTATAAGCATATTGTCGAAACCCTAGCCCCAGAAGCCGCTCTGCGTCTCCTTCATTGATTACGGTTTTCGTCGCATTTATTCTCCCTGAATCAGTGAGTTGGTTTTTTATGTTTCTGTTTATTTTTTTAATCATATTTGTATGTGTCAATTTTTTGTTTGCTGGAATCGATTGGGTAAACGTTTAATCTTGATGCTCCTTTTGACTTAATTTCAGATAGAATATTCAATTTAGCGTATCCGAACTGAGTGGGTTTGGTTCTAGTGGAGTTTTAGGTGCTCTATTGTTCAAAAGGGGGCAAAGAATATGAGATTCAAGAATATTGCTTGGTTTTAGATACTCGGGAAAATAAGAATAGGAAATTGATTATAATATCTAGATTCTTGTTGCTGATTAAAACGATATAATGAAATTTCCATGTACTTTATGGTTACAAGTATCTTTTAAGAAAATTAGTTTTTTTGAATAAAACTTTGAAACAGAGTGTGTTTTGTTTCTCCGCCTTCTTATGTTTGAGATTTTGATTTTGGTTTATTTTACCACGATTAGATCTGCTTATAAATTGTTGTTATTGCTCAATGACAGCTACTTACTTTAAGTGGTTATCGCATCTTTCACGACTGACTTGCATACTCTGTCAGATGGCGGCTAAACCTCTTACAACTGAGGCAATTGCTCTTACAGAGAAGAAAATGGACATGGCATTAGAAGACATTATCAAGATGTCCAAAAACACTAAAACTAAGCCTAAAAAGCAGCAGAGGGTTCTGGTAAGACGCATGTCTTGTGAGATTTTGTCTTCTACTCTCGATATCATAGTCATTAAAGCTATTTGTCTTTAGTTGTAAAAAAAAGAAAAAAGAAAAAAAGAAGAAAGCTATATATCTTGGGTTGTGCCTGTAATATATGAATGCTACTTTCATGCAGAACAAGAGTCAGAAATCTTCAAATACTCTTGCTCAAGATAAATTCATGAAGGTGAAACGTTTAATGGACACAAGATCCTCACTTAGACAGGTATGCAACAGTTACTGCTGAATTGAAGTATTTACTTTTGCTTATATATGTTGCCTGGGATCTCATCTTTCTTTGTCTAATTCAAACATGGTAAACAGGGTGTCTTAGCTCAGAGAAGATCAAATTTCCAGCGGAACCATTTTCCTTTGGCAACTGACGTTGCACGAAAGGCTCCAGCTGCTCCACTTCGTAATAGAGCTTTCAGAAGTTACAAAGCGGCTAATTGGAACAAATCAAGGTACTTCATCCCACAGTTATCTAGCTATTATTAATTTTAAACAAAATTATTTTGGGTAACAAGGCTTGAACCTCAATTCTGATGCTGATAACCACAATTGACCATCTAATGGCATTATCTAATTGTGGAATTATTGCAGGTAAATCTGGGTTCTTCTATAATGTTGATCACATCTGCCTTGTGCTTCTGTTAATGTTCATCAAACTGCATGATGTTGTGGAAGTCTGTATATGATATGCTTTCTATGGGAATTGACCTATTTGGGAATATTTCCATCATGAAATTCTGAATAGCAGGCCTGCATCATGCCTTTATCTATGTGGTGTCCGAAGTGCATCATAGGTTGAACGGTGCATGTCAATTTTGTGGTGGGCATGCTACTTTGGAAATTGGAGTTTTGTTATTGGGATTGGCTGTCGAAGTAGTGGACTACAAGTGATGAACAGGGATATGACTGAAAGGAGATGGGTTAATGAAATTGCGAAATCAAGTGTGATGTGGAAGTTCATGCAACTGTGTTATGCAAAGATAGCTATTATATGCACTGGACAAGCTAACATTGTGCATTTAAGTGGCTCATTGCTGGATAAGAAAAAATTACTTGTCCTGTGGTGTAAACTGAATGTTTTCTAGTTACTTAGTAAATTCAGCAGTCACTATGTTTCCATCGGTCTATCTGAAGGTAGCAGTTATATCATCATATGTATGGTTCTTCTTCCATATGCTCCTTGGTGAGATGCAGTGTTTTTCCCTTGATCTGTCAGATTGTTCATTCTTGAGACGTGATAGGTGGTACTGGTCCGTACAATTTGCTCTGTTCCTCCATCCCCGACGCATTGTTGGTGTTCATACATTCTGATAATTTATGTCAATTGGGAATATAATGCCATGTGATCGACACCCGTGCGTCATAGGATCTCTTAATTCAGGAGATTTCTTCATTTTGGAACTTGTCTGCCTTTTCTAATCTATCTGACTGGCTGGTCATCTATGTTTTTCTTGTTCTTTCTTGCCAGCTACCTGGAGGATCGGATTATCATTGAATGTACTCCATGAGATGGAACTGAAATGGATGGTTCTTGGTAAACTAAAACAGATTCATCTGTTTCGGGTACATTCTTTGCTTGAGATCTGAGAGACTGGGGTAGCTGAATGCCAAAGAGCATAGAATTTTGCTCCTGTTATTTATTTTGAAGTTCCTTTAGCTGCTGGCAACTGTATTGGCAATGTAGTTTGGTTTTAACCTAGTTTTACTAGGTGTGAAATTGGATACTCATCATTCTACAAAAGTTTTTATCAGTTCTGTGAGTGGTGCAGACACCAAGTTTCCAACACGACTCAAAGTTTCCTTGGCGAAGTCTCTTTATTGAACTGAAAGCAAAATGAGCCCCTTTGGGTTTTACCAGATCTGCTGTCTTGTAATTGTCTCTCTTTTGTTTCCGCATGACCAGAGTGTGAGGTCTCAATTCTAGATCGTGCATTGTAATTGGAAAGAGATGTGGTATAAAAGAATTCATACAGCAATGTGCTGATCTTCACTTTCTTGAAGTGACTACTTTTTCCTGAAATGGTTTGTCTCAACATTCTGTTAGTAGGATATAGATAGAATCCACATGGTAAGTCTCTTGACTCTCAACCAAGTGAGCGCAAATGCAATGGTGGTGGTGGTTTAATTATTAGTCCCTATTGGCACAGGCGCTCTGAACTCTACGTATCTCCCTTGTTGGACTCAGCTCTTGATGGTGTGTCCTGTCTTAAGCTCTCCAATCATTGTTTCTATTTCTGGTGCAGGGATGGTGTTCCTTCGAGGAGAGCTGCAAATGGAGGCTCTTATGCAAAGGTATTCTTTTATGTTGCTGTGTGGGATGAATCCCACTTTGAAAGTGATTTATGACATTGTTTAGTATGATCAGCAAGCGTTGGTTGCTGTAATAAAAAATTGCATTATGTTTGGTCTACCACTGAAGAAAAGAAAAGAAAGAAGAAAAAGCTAATCTCTCTTTTCAATGGTCTACTAAAAACTTTATTTGCAAAGTAGACGACATTTGTAGGTGAGAACAAACAAGAGAGAGAATATAACCTACCATTATCAACCAAGAGGGATGCTAATGCAAGGCTTCTGGAAGTTACATGGCCCTATGAGTAGTTCTACTTGTCTATTCTATGCTGGATTTTGTGAGGGGTTATGTAAGTCATTCACCAGAGTGCTAGCTGGCTAGTGGTCTTACTGCCAGTCTAGCTATGCAAAATCAATCGTGTTGATGAGATTCATATGTTGTGTGCAGTCACAGCTGTTGCCGCAGCAGGGAAATGCAGTGCCCAAGCATAGGTCTCAAACTCTGGACTCACTGTTTGCAAATATGAAGGAGCAAAGGATGAGGATATTGTCACGGCAGAACAATGCTGAACAACACAGCAGTGGTGGCGTACGAAGACCACCATGGGCAAGAGGCAGAGTGGGCAACTAATTCGAACTAGTGCCATCTGGAACGGATATCTTGGCATGAGTAGTGGTGGTTGTGTTAACCGGATCTGACTGCAAACCCAAGTTGGAATAGCCAAGAGTTGCCGAATGCAGAATCTAGGGCCTTTCTCCTTTTTAAGTTTGTTTTACTGCCTTTTTCGTGGACAATGGATGATTTTGTAATTCCTTATTTCCTTTCGCTTGCATTTCACTGGCAATGTAAAATGCACTTTATTACGGATTGTTTAGGCTAATTCTTGCGCGTTGATTTCATTGCTTATTTTCTTTAGCCCTTAGAGTACTGAAATCGAAAGGTTTGCCATAGCCTGGAGTTGCTAGAACATGAAAATATTCTGCGTCTTGTTTCTGATCATTTTCTAGCCATTGCTCTTGGTCGTTTTCTTTCTTTTCTATGTACTTTTGCCCACCCAAAAAAAAAAAAAGATTAACGATGCTAGATCAATGTCGGAACCGTGTTAATTGGAGTTATAACTAGACTTGGTTGCGAGGAGACTTTGTTGAAAGCGTAAGAATCAGAGAGGCTACGGTCGACTGTCTTGTCGTGTAAGTCCTGAATGACCGTGGAGCCATTTGGAGAGAGAGAACTGTTGATGTGAAGCCAATGATTCCATATCCTCGAGAAATCTTGGAGGGTCTGTTTTCAAAGACCAGGAAAGGAATTTGGAATGAGCACATTTCTTCCTACATCCATGATCTTTAGCTACTTCTATTTTTAGATTGATTGCACAATTGTAGGCATTGCTTTCGGTCCGATAACCATAAGAATAATTCTACATATCATTCCTATATACCACACATTTTATCTATTTTATTTTATTTTTTATTTTTTCTGTAACAAATATGTGGTATATAGATAATAAGTAGGATAACTTAATTAATTTAATAAGAATAAAATTAAAATTAAAATTACAAAAAATTAAAAAATAATTTTAAAATATGTAAAATATATGACGTGGGATAACGAACATTCCTCTAATTAATTGTAAACCAAAGAAATGACTCACGACTTTCAGATTTAGATTTTTTACTGGCTTACGGGGCAATAATTGCAACAAATGAGCAAAACCAAAAAACAAATAATATTTAATTAAAAGACAACAACAACCAACAAAAAGGGGGTGTAGCTCATATGGTAGAGCGCTCGCTTCGCATGCGAGAGGCACGGGGTTCGATTCCCCGCACCTCCATTACCTCAACTTTTCCTGTTCTTTTTTCAATTTCAGTTCCTCCGTCCTTCCCAGTACATTGTAACATTGCCACGCTTCCCGTTTAGCAAATTCCATGAGAGGAGAGGAGGAAAGAAGGAGATGACAATTGAAATTTAAATTGACACTTAATTCACTAAAATTTGTAACATATCCTGATAAATTTACAGCAACAGTTAAAGCTCTCTTCAAAATTTGACACACAGAACAGAGACTTTCCTGCTTCCTTTTACCAAATAGGAGGACATGAGATTCCAACTACTTTTGATGCAAAACGTGTAGTGAAGGAACTTTACAAAGTTGGGAAGAACAAGCAGCTCTCTACAGTGCCAGATGTAACAAAGGGACCTTAGATAAAACACTTCCCTTCTGAACATCCAGACATTCTGGCCTCTGCATGAAAGATTTTGCTTTGTTTTTATGTCACTGAATAACCATTGAAGGTGATCTACACTTTCTTTTGTTCTCCCCATCAAAGAGAAGGTCACTCTGTTCTTGGTCAAGACTATGAACGTCCTCACAAATCCAAATGAACAGAGAGAAGTATTACTGTAGTCTGTAGCGCAAAATATATACAACCTTCATTAAATGTCCTGCTTTGAAATGGCAATATTATTATTAATTGAAGAAAATCAAAATATTGCGATCTTTACAAAATGACTTCTTTATATAAGAGTGTTGGGAATTTGGACCTCCCAAATTCACTTCCTTAGGATCTACCCTTTGCAGGAGTAACAAGAAAAATAAAGAAATAATAACAACACAAGAAATTTACGTGAAAATTTCAAAATAGGAGAAAAACCACCAGACCCAGATAAAAAAATCCACTATGTGAAAAATTGTTACAATCACACAATTTCTCACCTCACCCCAAACACACCCACAAAGCTTTCCCCACTAGCAAAACTTTAACTCACACCTCTTCCCATTTTACAAAATGGGACAACAGAGGAATTTAACTAGACTCAAAAGTTACTAGCTAAGCATTTGATTGGTCCACTTAAACTAAGAAACCCAAGCCTCCTCATATAGGCTTGCAAATGTGCTCCTCCTTCACTTCCCACCCATGTGGGACTTAAGTAAAGGAGCAAAAAGTCCAACAATCTCTACCTTGCGACTTTGACTGGTCCCACAGCCAAACTTCACCTCAATGAAGATCTTCATAGCTTCCGCTATCATGCTTCACCATAAAAGCATACTCACTCAGAAGAAACCAATTCCAAACATTTCATTTCGGCCCATGTCGAAAACAATTTTGCTAAAAATTATGGTGTAACTTCCACGTTTGGCTTTCCTGAAAGTTCATCAGCCATCGACATGAATTTCCACCACACACCATGCATCAATGCCAAACCAATGCCCATGTGTAAACTTGTGGACTTGCTAACATTAACACATCATCTATCATGGCAACTTTGAGAATTAGCAGCACGCCATGAGGATGAACATGTCTCTTTTTTCATGGAGAGAGACACAACCTTAGCATCAATACCAGTATATCCATTTACTGACTTGGAGCCATTTGCCGAATCCGCTCATTGTACTAGCCGTTCCACCAGTCGCTAGTATCACTGCTGATTTCAGGGGTTGATCTGCCCTTCAACGCTTTGTGTAAACCAATTTTTCCATCTCAAATCTGACAAGATTTGAAGGCATACTTCTTGACATCACTTTGATGAATTTACTGTAGAAATGAATAGTACCTCACTAAGTCAGTTCCTAGGAAAGATTGGAGGGTCACAATGGACACACTTAAAATTTCCAATCTCCTAGACAGAACCTCCTTAGACTGTACGTATTCACACTACCACACCAAAACTCCACCCCACAAAAAGAACCTAATGGCTCTGATACCAATTGTTGGGAATTTGGACCTCCCAAATTCACCTCGCTAGGATCTATCTTTTGCAGGAGTAACAAGAAAAATAAAGAAATAATAACAACACAAAAAATTTACGTGGAAATTTCAAAATAGGAGAAAAATCACCAGACCCAGATAAGAAAATCCACTATGTGAAAAATTGTTACAATCACACAATTTCTCTCCTCACCCCAAACACACCCACAAAGCTTTCCCCACTAGCAAAACTTTAACTCACACCTCTTCTCATTTTACAAAATGGGACAACAGAGGAATTTAACTAGAGTCAAAAGTTACTAGCTAAGCATTTGACTGGTCCACTTAAACTAAGAAACCCAAGCCTCCTTATATAGGCTTGCAAATGTGCTCCTCCTTCACTTCTCACCCATGTGGGACTTAAGTAAAGGAGCAAAAAGTCCAACAAAGAGGAGACACAATTTTCATTAAGAACCTTGCATGTATGTTTTTTACGCTTATCTCATTCAATTAATTCATGCAAGTATCGAATCTGTGAGGGGTGAAATATTCAGGCCAAGAACAGCTTAGCCCACCAGGCCACAACTAAGATACAAGAGGAAAATGAGGGAGGTAAGGAATAAGAGTGTGTCAAGAAGGAATGAGACAGTGTCAAGAAAAAGTGGAAAAGGGAGAGGTCATCAAATATGCAAAGTGGATCATGCCTCACCACTATAGGCAGCATGCGGAAAGAGGTATCAGATAAAAGGGGACGTCTAAATGACTTCAGATGGGTTTTCTTCAACCTCTCAAAAGGGAGCTCTAGCGAAGGGATATTCTTAAATAAATATATTCAAGATCTCCATTGCAAAGTGAGAAATGAGAGGCTATGAGAGACTATAATAAGCATATTATAATGGATTTCTCCTACTCAAACTTCCATGAACATAGGCATTATGCCGAATCACACAAATCTGTGTGTTCATCTCTCTTGATTTTCTTTGTACATATTTTCTTTTTACTGCCATGGATGTACGCACAGATACCATATAACTGCACCGAACCAATAGGCGACAGACCACACCGATCGAGGCCCGAATCATCATAACAAACAAAAATGACTTTTTCTCCCCTTCTAACTTGTGCAATTTTTCACGCATCAACAGAATCATAGGTTGGTATTGTGTTCTCATGCAGCTGTCATGCTCATTTATGTGGTGATCAAGGAATAGTATGGCCTCATGGCTAGAATTAGGTAACAAATATCCTCAATATCCACGATTTGTTATTATCTTGATGTTAAAGATTAACTAAATTAGTATCCAACAATTTTAACGTTTTTAGATGGATCAATAGTTGAGTTTTTAACAATTGTTATTATTGCAGGGATGTCACTAAGTTCAAATTAGAGAGTAACCTAAAAGCTCCATTAAAAAAAATTTGTACTATTTATGAATATGGCGTTTAAGTCATTGACTATAAGTAGATGAATGAAGACATCAAAAGAAAAATGGTTATCGTCGAGTCAGTGTAGATATAGTAGCTCGCCATGAATGTTGAGTTCTAAAAGTGAGAAGTCAAACTAAATTAATATGTAATTTAGACTTGAGCTCATAGATAATAAATGATAATCAATCAAGTTCTTCTACTTATTATCTTTATACCACAAATATGTTAAAGAAAAAAAAAAAAAGCACTTATGTAGAATAGAGATTATGAGTATAATTTTTTTTAATTAATATATCATATTACAAAGAAAAAAAAAATCACTGTTTACAACATTATGTGAACAATAAACCATCTCTCATTCGCTTTTTTAAATTAAAACAAAAAACAAAAAACAAAACAAAACAATCTCTTATTCCAAGTCATTAATCTCATACGAGAAAATGAAGAAAATAATCCGAAAAATAAAAACAAAAACCTTGAAGTGAAGGCTGAAGTGGAGAATCTCAACGAAATCAATAGTATCAAATATTAATTCAGCTTAATTCATTTATCACTGTATGATTCAAGCAATTGCGCACTTTACGTGATGGATGATCAACATTTACTTAAATTGCATATTTTATTACCATTTTTTTCTCTTGATTTTGAACGAAGCATGCAGAGTCCCCAACTCCAATTATTTTCATAATTTGAGGTGCCTTGGACTCGACTCTTGACATGTTAAAAAGCATAGCCATGAATAAAGAAAAATATAAAATATTATATTAAAATAATTATTTTAATCAATCACATCATAAAATATATTAAAAATAATACAAAAATGATTATTTATAACAAACTCTTTATTTATTGTTCTCAAGGATAAAACTAAGCAAATCAAACCAAAACAAGTAGAGTTGACGAGCATTACGCAAGCTACGCACCGACCTTTTCGTGACGAGACGCGGACGCCTTTAAAGGAGGGTGGAGGTGGTCGGTGCTGTATGGCATGGATGCTTGACACGTATGTAACCGCCCCAAAAGACTACGAAGTCCACCGTCTCTGAATTGAATTCAACATTCCCGCTTTTACAGCAATGGCACCGGCATTCATGGGCTGCCATAAAAAGATAGATTCGTCGCTGTATCTTTTTACATTTTTGTTGCCATCTTAAAAATCAAGAATATATTCTTGAAAAAAAATTAAAAACTCTTTTAACTTTTTGTTGCCTTTTTTATAATGCTTTTGTGGGAATATCATTTCGAATCCAACCTTTATTTTATTTTATTTTTCCGAATAAATAAATAAACCAAAGTATTATATAAAGTATTATTATATTGGCGACGGAAATCCGTCCCTTTCAACAGAAACGGATACGTTTCTTATCTATTTATTTATTTTCATATAGTTTTTCCAAACATCATTCATAATTTGGATTCAAACTTGTCCGATGACTCGATAGGATTAGGATAAGCCTCCGTTTGGATAAGCCTCCGTTTGGGTTAAGAAATACTTTCAATTCATCTTATATTATTATTATAATTTTTTCTATAAAATATAATAAATAAATAAATAATTTTTTAAAAATTTTAAAATAATAATATTATTAAAAAATAATTTATTTAATTTTTTATTTTTTATCTAAAGTCATCTTATCTTATCTTACTAAACGGTACCTTAGATGAAGACAATCACCATTATGTGATTTATGGCCAACATTTAAAAAAATAAATTAGTGAAAAAAATCAAAAGAAGACAAATAATTATTAACTGGCGATTTCTTTCCTTTTTTTAAAAAAAATAAAAGCTAAAAGATTTGTCATTAAATATTTTATCTTGCTTATGAAACATGAGGCAATTTAACTGCATTCGTAATTAATATAAAATGGGTCATGATTATAATTTAACGTATAATATTAATAAAATTCAATTTGTAAGTTATTTTTATAAAATTTATTTATAAATCAAATATTTATCATTTATCTATTAACTTGAATTTAAATAAATAATACATAACAATCATGCAAATTGATTGTGGTATTAAAAAAATGGAATTATTTGTATAAGAGATACGCGCAAATCCTGCGTAATCTCTCTAAAAATATGGACAAATCTAAAACTCACAAATAAAAATTTACTATTTATGGTGGGCTTTATTATTTTTCAAAAAAAGTATACAAGCAGCGTACAAATGCTAAAATTGTATTTGTATTAATCTAAAAACAACTAATTTCATTCATTCTAAAAAATTTACATTGATTTTATTATATACAGTCACTTTTGTGTACTTATAACGCATCATACTAATATGATTAGTCAAAATAGTTATTTTATATTAAAAAAATGATACATCTAATCACATTAATTAAATATGTAAAAGAATACGTAAAAATGACTAGATATAAAATTTTTATTGCAATTTATTTAAAGTGTGTACCTTGATAATTTTTTTAATAAAGATATTGAAATACACCAAACTATGAACTAGCTAGGTTGTAGACTCAATAACAAAAAATTGAATTCCTACCATTCTTAATGATCAATTAGGTAATTTAGGGAAAAAAAAAAAACCTTCCATAGCATAAATATAATTAATTTATAACTGTCAGACTTTAATGACTGAAGAATACAATGAACGAAAGAATAGTCACAACTTTGGAAATTAGTTATTAATTTATGAATGTAAAATGAATTATTTACTAACTTAATTTATAATTAAAATATATATAAAAAAACAATAATAAAAAAGAGAATATCCCGTTGATTCGCTAATAGAGTCAAAAAGGCATCCGCAGCGCGTGACTTCCTCTTCCGAAAATTTGGTCCAGATCCACGAAATAACGAATCTGAACGGAGCACGTACAAACAAAGAAAGACGAACGGATTAGGTTAAAATTATCGATAACGAAAATTCTATAAACAGTGTTACGTACTCGAAGTGTATTTTATTAATATAATTAATTATATATTAAAAAAATTAATAAAATTAATCACATTAATAAAATATATAAAAAATATATAAAAATAATTATATATAACATTACTCGTTTATTGAAAATCCTATTCTCTTAATTTTTTTCTATTTTCTTTTCTCTTAATGGCCGTGTAAGAGATGAATATTATTAAGTGGAAGTATCAAAGATTTTGATTTGACCGAAACGAGTGCAAGGCATATTAGAAGAAAAGAAATAAAAATTTTACTCGTCATCTCTATCATCATATATTATATATAATTTTTTTATATTTTTTGTTAAATATGTAGTGTATAAATAATAAATAGAATAATTTAATTAATTTAAAAATAATAAAACTAAAATTAAAATATAAAAAAATATATAATATGTAAAAATGATGAATATGACGCTCCAAAAAAAAAAAAAACAAAGGAGGGCTGGGTTAGCAACGAGCAATACTGGCGTTAGTTCTTTAAAAGAGTTGTCCTGTTCCTTTTGCACAGGAAAGAAGCCAGACCCACTGTAACTATATCGTTATAAAATGGGGTAAGCACAACTGCAGAAGAAGGTACTTCGGTTGAATCAGTGGGACGACCTGGGAAGACCCACATATTTCGTCCTCTTCCACTTACACAGTGGGCAGAATCGAATCCATGGCCGATATCACCGGACAAATACCGAATCGGACCACGTGGCTAATCTGTTCCTTAAAATATACAAAAAAAAAAAAAGAAAAAAAGAAAAAAGAAAAAGAAATATTCATCCCATTTATCTAGTTTCCTATTTTATTCTTACTTTATTATTTTAATTTCTTTAAATTTGTTCGGTTTACCAAAAACGAACGACTCTGGCGAAAACAGCCACGATTCCTATAAGTACGCATTCTCTTCCTGTTCTCGTTCCAGTTGCAACTAGCAGTCGCTTCAAACTTCGTTACTATTGTCGTTATTGTGTTGCTTTTCCTAACGCTTCGATTACCATGTCCAAGAACATCCTCGTCACCGGTGGCGCCGGTTACATCGGCAGCCACACCATTCTCCAGCTCCTATTGGGTGGCTTCAACACCGTCGTCGTCGACAACCTCGACAACTCCTCCCCCGTCGCGCTCCAGCGCGTCAAACGACTCGCCGGTGATTTCGGCGACAATCTCTCCTTTCACCAGGTTCTGAGCCCAACTCGTCCTATTTGCTGAATTTTCATTCTCTTTTATAGATATTTATAAAAAAGAAAATTTTGTGAACTCTACAAAGTTTTTTTTTTTTTTTGTCGAATCGAATTGGTTTGATTGCTGTTTAATTTCCGTATGCGTTTTAAAAGTTTTTAGGCTTTGGTAAAAGAAATCTATACACCATACGATTGAGGCACCGGATGTGTGTCTTTATACATTATACGTAGTTACTGGTGTATATTTATACGTATCCCATATACGTACATCTATGAAGTATATTGCTTTATTGAATTTTTTGTTCAGAATACAAGCATGAAGTTTCTGATTTGTTTTTAGTTCCACCTTGTTTTCTGTGAAGTGCTTTTCTGATTTTTGTCATTGATTATGTTTTCCTTTTGCTTTTTGTTTTCCTTTTTGTGGGGTTTTGTTTTGGAATTTTTTTATTTATTAACTTTTTTTGTAAATGAATATGTTATCGAGTTAGATCTTTTTTATGGTCGTTAGACCAGATATCATCTCTTCCCTAATAAATAAGAGGTGGAGGAGGGTCGGGTCATTGGGTATATCCTTGGGTTCGTGAGTCTTCTATTTACTTGCAAAAATAGAAAGTAAAACACATATTATTGGGATTTTTTTTTTTCTGAAAACAATATTTCAATTTTATTGATAAACTTGGACAAAATATAAAAATTCTATATCCAGTCATTTTTACGTATTTATTTGTGCACTCCACTAATGTGATTGGCTATATATTAAAAAAAAAATTGATGCAACTAATTATATCAATAAAACACACAGATAATACATAAGAATGCTAATTTCAAAAGACAATCATAAAAGCTTTTAACATCACAGTTCCAAACGAAATTAAAACTAATGTCTAAAGGCTAAAGCTTAGAATCCCCTATCTGTCTAAGACATAATGACCTATAAAGAAGTCTGGGGACTTGGGCTTCAAATTTTGAAGTTTCAATTGAAGTAGCGGAAAAAATGGATTTTGTTTGATGTGAGCTGTTACACAATAGTTCAGACACTTGCTGTCACTATCCTATTGTGTCATATATCACCTAAAACTTCACTTTTTTAACGTTGTGGTAGACAAAGTTTACTTAGTAACATCTGATGTGAGTAAACACACATGGCTTAGCATTTATCTTTTCATTTTCTGTTTTCACTCGCAGGTGGACCTCCGAGACAAAGAAGCGCTCGAACAAATTTTTGCTTCAAAACAGTAAGTGCTTAATGTCTATGATAAAACTTACATTTTTACCACTTATTTAAACTCTTTTTGCAACAGGAGTTAAGGAAGATAGGTCCTTTCCACATGTTGGCCTCTGATTGTTATGTGGATTTTTCTTTGAACTTTGATGGTCATCTCTTGTGTTCGTGTGATTCATTTTCTGCAACTGCTGTAAAATATTGTAGCATTTCCCAACATCTTTAGAGTCAATCAATTTAGCTCCAGATGGTTTCCCTTTTGGCACATGAATTTTCAAGTGGAAATCACCTGGGGATTTTCATCCAATCAATTTCTTATAGTTGAATAAGTATTTCTGTCAAAAATAAAAAAATATAACCTCAGATGATAAGGCACGAGCAAGACTGTCACACCTGAAAAGCAATTCTTTGTACATTCAAAACCATTTTAATGAAACTGCAGATTGAACTTTGTACCATTATATTCTTAATTTGACTCTCGTGCTAAAATTTTCAGGCCCTGAGGATTCTTCCTGTTTTCACTGCAGATTTGATGCTGTCATACACTTTGCTGGGCTAAAAGCTGTAGGTGAAAGCGTGCAAAAACCATTGCTCTATTTCAACAACAATTTAATCGGGACAATTACTTTGTTGGAAGTCATGGCTGCGCATGGATGCAAAAAGGTATTCTGCCTTTCTTGCTATAAAACTGGGTCACGTCTGCTGAAAACCAAAGGTTTCTACTGTCTGTTCTCGTGTTCTTAGTTAATAGGTATATTGGTACTCAGCAAAAGAAAGCATTTTATTTTAGGGTGCCCTCCTTTAAAAACTGAGAATGCTTTACATTGTTAGGATACTCTTCTTTAAATTGTTGGCTTCAGTTTTGTTTTGGTTCTGCCAATGTTCTATTATTGCCTATACCTCAGTTGAAGTGATACATATGCCGTGTCTGACCTGTGCTTCTATTCTTTTCACCAGTATTAGAACCTCAAGCCCATCATTAAATGATAATTATGAGAAAAAATAAACTGCAATAACTGTGGAAAAATAGTATTACCTATCGAAAAAAAAACCTGTGGAACAATAGTACACCCTCTACTAAGGGATTAGAAACAAGTGCTTTATTTTGCAATTCAACTGGAGTCCAGAATCCCCTGCCTATGTGTTGAAAAGTAATAAACCGTGAAGCATTACTTCTAAGCAGAGGCCAAATCTATGAGCTGTTCCCATTGTGTTGTTATGTTGTTTTGTGGTATCGTTCTTTCAAGTTTACCCCCATATTCCCCCAATGACAATCCTCCTTATCCAAAATGTTATGTTATAAATGATTACCAGTGCACTTTACTTTACTTGACTAATTCCATATTCTTGAATTATTTCAGCTTGTGTTCTCATCTTCAGCCACTGTCTATGGTTGGCCAAAGGAGGTCCCATGCACCGAAGAGTTCCCTCTTTCTGCAGCAAACCCATATGGGCGAACCAAGGTATTTATTACATTTTTTATGCGCTTGGTAGAGCAAGCCAAAAATGCATCTGATAACTAGTCAACCCAAGGGCCACACTCTTTTTATTCACCCCTCTTTAATCCAACCCTTGGGCCATGCACATTTTATGCAATTGACAAGTATCTTCCCATCTTCTTACTTAGAATTTAGTAATGATCTTGTTTAACTTCATCTTTCAGCTGTTCATAGAAGAAATTTGTCGTGACATCTATCAATCGGACTCCAAATGGAAAATCATTTTACTAAGATACTTTAATCCAGTGGGCGCACATCCTAGTGGTGATATTGGTGAGGATCCCCTCGGAATTCCTAACAACCTCATGCCCTTTGTCCAGCAAGTTGCTGTTGGTAGGCGACCAGCCCTGACAGTTTTTGGAAATGACTATCCAACTAAGGATGGTACCGGGGTATGCTCTTTTAACTTGAGTCAATTTTCTCAGTACCGGCCTGGCATCCATCATTTGTGATCTGTTAGATGTATTGTATGAACCTTAAGTCACACGTATTTTGTGTATTAATCCTGCGTTGTTGTAGAAGTAGATTTGGGGCCATTAGAACTGCATGTATTATATTTTTTTTAATTAAAAATATTATATATATATTAACATCGATAGGAGTAACAAAGTACACTGGGTGTATACAATAAACACCTAGCCCATACTAGAGAGCCCCTAATGACCAATAAGCCCGTGAAAATTAGAAATCTATACAAAATATACCAAGCTTGAATGGGAAAATAACACATCTCCTCAACCCCAACCCCTTGTTTTCCTTAAGACTACTACTCTGCCCAAAACTCCCTCTACGAGGAAGGCTTCATAATGCCCTCCTTTTAGTCTTCCCTCGACTTGAACCACCTCCCCACCTCCTTTAGTGTCGTAGTTGATTGTCCAAAAAAAACGCTTTAACTCCCTGCTTTTCTTAAATCTTGATTTGGTTTCAAGCGAGTGGCCCACCTCAATTGCAGTGAGCAGTGCTGTAAATTGGTCATCACTTTCTTTATATGAAATCCCTACACACTGCTGAATCTCGTTAATCTTATGCAAAACCCAATCTGATGATGAACCCGCTATATTGTTTATCGGAGGAGCATGTATTATATTCCTTCTTAGTTTTTTGTCTTTTCTCTTGATGGAAAATTCATCGTGAAAGAGCTCATCTCTTTTTCAGGTCCGTGACTACATTCATGTTGTTGATTTAGCTGATGGGCACATTGCTGCTCTGCACAAGCTGGATGAACCTAGCATAGGTATGTGCTGTGAAATTGATATCTTTTTTTCTATGTTTATCTTGTGCTTGGGTAAAACACTTTTTCTGTGTTAAACCGTTGTTTGCATTACAACATTTGGTTATTGCTGTTATTTTTCCTATTGTCAGATACCAATTTGTCCTGAAATTGTTTCTGCAGTGCATGCAGATGTCTATAAATTGTTAACTTGCTCTTGTTCCAAGTGTAGTAGGGGTATATTTAGTAGGTATAAAAAAGTCATAACCTGCCAAATTGTTGATGAATAGATCATAAATCATGAACTCAATTTCACTTTATGTTCATTCCTTCAGTAGAGTTTCTTCTGAAGTTTTACATGTACCTGATCTGTAATATGTCTCCACAGGCTGTGAGGTTTACAACTTGGGAACTGGTAAGGGAACATCAGTTCTGGAGATGGTTGCTGCATTTGAAAATGCTTCTGGAAAGGTAAACGGAAGGGAATTCTACTCTTGCATTCGGTTCCCCAATTGTTCCCATACATTTTACAGATTTTTTTTTTAAAATTATTTCTTAGAATAATTGCTTGGGGGTTCATTTTGCTGAAATCAATAGCTCATCTGAGGCACCTATTACTTTGAGATTTCTGAGTTATCGAGTTAGGCATCCACTGTATTTGGGTGCCTGATTCATAGTTTTCAACTGACAGTGGAATTCCCGTCCTTACTAATTCCGAGTGTGGCCTTATGTATGGCCTTTGAATTTGGAGAGGGGGAGTGTTGCCTGCATATACCAATAATCCTATATAAAGTGTGGAATGCTACCAACATAACCCCCATCCGAATGAATGCAATTTGCCCATCTAAGCATTAAAGTTTTGATTATGAAAGTTTTAAAATTTAGATACATTACTCTTATTGAATTGGAGAAGGCCTTGCTGCGAGGGCGGTCCTTGATGTAGGCCTTGTTAATTCTCTGAAATGACATTTGTTTTCAGTTTAGTCCTTTGATGTATTAAATATTTTACTGTTACCAGAAAATTCCACTAGTAATGGCTGGGCGGCGGCCTGGTGATGCTGAAATTGTTTATGGATCAACAGATAAAGCAGAAAAGGAATTGAATTGGAAGTAAGTTCTAATTTCCTAGCTATTCATATACAGCTCATGCAGTCAATTCTAGCTAATGGCATTCTGGATATTTAGACACTCTTTTTCAACTATTTAACCTTATGAACTTAATAAATTTTGTGTTTTGGGAATAAATTGTTATAAAAAGTGAGAAAATGTATCGTAATCGTTTGATTTCCTTGCAGGGCAAAATATGGAATAGATGAGATGTGCCGGGATCAGTGGAACTGGGCAAGCAAAAATCCTTATGGCTATGGATCTTCCAACTCAAACTAAAACAACATTTATATTCTTTTATGTGTTCGATCATCGATATTCTGTTATATGTACTCGTCACCCGTGGTGTCATGCTTATGTCGCCTTCTGAGAATAGGTGTTTCTTAACTTTGTTGGTGGAGATTTAAGCTGATAATCATTGTGGTGTATTATCATTCTAGGTTACTAACCTAGTACTCTGCTTGGTTTATAATCACATTTAACTAATATAATTGAAGTACTCTTGGTCCTGAACATTGTGCTGAATGTTAGCCAGCTTGATTGTGGATTGGTGGTGTACTGATGTTCTGGGGAGTCTCTTGGCTTGCAACCATAACATTGTAATCTTCTTGGCTAAATGGTTTGTGCAAGTCTATAACATTGTAATCACACTTGTAAGTCTCGCGCAAACTTCATGAAGAAGGAAAATAAGTTATATAGTCTTTAAGTGTGTAAGTTTAAGCATTCTTTTATTAAAAAAAAAAAAAAGTAAAATAAATCTTGAATTTACGCGAAAATATCACATTGCAAAGTGTGTGATTGGCGTTTTGACGTCTTAATGTGCGGGACCTTATTGAGGATGCTGGAACAACAACATGACCAAAGTGGAGAATGGGTCAGGGTCTTTTGACGTTTGGATGTTTGCCTAGAACAGCAACAACGACTGTTTCATGTTCTAATGGGACAATAAACCATTATGATAACCGGAGTTGGTGGGTCCCTGACTCATGCTTTGTTTTTAGGAGAAGGTTGGAACATTTTTGAAATTTTGAATTGTAATGACCGTTGGACACATTAGGGCTTCAATAGCTTGGGATATGAATTCATATGGGGGGGACTCTTCAGGTGTCAAACTAGTCAATTCTATTTCAAATCTATTATTTTTTCAACTTTTATATAAACATATCTTAACATATTTCATACATTTAAATAAAATTGTGATTTATAATTTTTTATAAATAATATTAAATTCATCTTAACATTCAAATACATCTAAACTCATTTTAAATATATTCAAATACTTAACTTACTATTATTCATAAATAGTTTAGCTCAGTTTAATATCCAAATACAAACTTAGAGGCCAATGTTAAATTCTTAAGAGGAGACAACGTTGGAATCCATTAACCATGAGCCTTCCTTGGAGGACTTCAACATTGCCAAAGCAATGGCAAATGTGCCGTTTGCGCATCTCCCACTTGGAAAGATGGTGGGCCATTTTTATTTAAATAGTAGTTCAACTTTTGCTAGGCACCAAATGAATGGTAAGAGCGAAAATAGTATACAGATGTTAATAGGAGTCATTGAGCACATCTAGGAACCTAATAATTAAACTCACTTGTATATGATGTAAAATGATAAATATATTATCTTTCTACAATTCTTTTATATTTATGCTCTAATATGTGTTGATGTGTCAATTATAGGCTTGCAATTTTTATTTTATAATTCCATTTTGATCATTATGTTGTAAAAAGTTAGTATTATAAAATATGAAAGATTTATTATTTTTCAGATACTATAAAATATTTAAAAAAATTATATATTATTTGTTAAATAAATACTATAATTTCAATTAAAAAAAAGGAAGAAAGGAATATTATTTCCATCCACTATTATAATTGTAGATATCAAAAGCACGGTAATGGCAGACAATGAGTTCAAGCTCAAACGGCAATTTATTCTGTCCATGTGGCAAATCCAACGGCTGTGTGGCGCCCAAAAGGACCCTGCGTATAACAGCCGGGCTGACTCGTGGCCGGTCACCGTCTGGTTCAGTTGTTCTATTGTAAGTTAGGGGCCGAGTCTCTTTAAATTCAAAACGTTACTTCTATTATTCTACTAAAATTCTGAACTTGCTCATTCAAATACGAGCTTCATCGCCCAACCTCCTTCACTAACTTCAAACTCACACATCCATTCAGCTCTCTCTCTGAGAGAGCCGGCTTATCATTTCCTCAGATCTCTCCCTCCCCGCCTCTCTCTCTGGACGTCGGATCCGTGGATCTAAACTGACGCCGCTGTGAGAGGCTCGGGTCCGATCAGGAATGGAGAACTTGATCTCTTTGGTCAACAAAATTCAGAGAGCTTGCACCGCCCTCGGCGACTACGGCGAAGCTAGTGCATTGCCCACTCTATGGGACTCCCTCCCCGCGATTGCCGTTGTCGGTGGCCAGGTCAGCTCCCGATCTCCCTCTCTCTCTCCTCCTCTTTATTTATTTGCTTAGAGAAAGAGCTTCGGCTGGTGAACTTAGCTGATGTTTATCAAATCTGTAAGGTATTTGTGAAAAGTACTTATCTGGCTATTGGTTTTGAAGGATTTGATATAGGTTTGTTCAAGTCTGTTCGTGTGCTTTAATTTCTTATGGATCTTATTAAAACTTTTGTTCTGTTAACTAAGCTGCATCAATTAAATTTCGTGTTCAATATAAAATGATTTAATTATATCTACCTGGAATCAAACAAAGACATTTTCCTTTATTGGTTGGGTTTTGAACGATACAACTATGATATTCATATAACGATCCCAATTCAGTATGGCTTTTGAGTTTAAAATATCTCTTTTAGTCCTCCGTCTTCAGTATTTTTGTTGTTGTCGGGGCGATAGTGAACGATTTGAGGATGGCATTTATGTAACCACTCAATTCTTGGTGCTTTCCTTTGACATATTGCAGTAGAGCTGTAAGTAAGGTTTGCGGCTCTATTTTACTTAAAATCTATGGTTAATGAGTAATTTAAACTCATTTAGAAATCAACGTATGAGTTATATTTGAGTCTGTAAGCTTATGCACTTGATAATCATCTTGTAAGTATTGAGTGAAATATGATGAGCTAGGAGGATGCTATTTGAATGAATAGGAAAAGATCTTCATGATTTCAAACGCATTTACTTTAAACGTGATATTTTTATGCCTGAGCAAAAGTTATAGTTTCATTCTGCCTTTTCTTGTCTCACAGAGCTCAGGGAAGTCGTCCGTGTTAGAGAGCATTGTTGGAAAGGACTTTTTACCTCGTGGATCTGGTAAATTATGGCATCAATGCTCTTGGATAGACTTGATTTTTCTGATTTTTATGAATGTTGGCACAATAATGGTGAACATTATATGCAGGGATTGTAACTCGGCGCCCACTTGTCTTGCAGCTCCATAAGAGTGAGGAAGGAAGCAGAGAATATGCGGAGTTTCTCCACCTTCCAAGGAAAAGATTCACTGATTTTGGTACATTTATAATTTTCTGTTACCTGATTCATGTTTTTAAATTTACGGATTGGTTCTGATAGATGAGAATGCCACTGTAAAAAAGATAAATTAATTGCCGTCCTCAGTGCACAACAATATTTCGTATCATAATATGCTGACAGACACATGCGCACAAACCACTGATAGGGAGTAAGAAAGAGAGAGAGGAAGGGAGAGCAATGCATCCAATTATGATATTGTTTCATTTTACACATTCTCATTATTCATATTAATCAGCTGCTGTAAGGAAGGAGATTCAAGATGAGACTGATCGAGAGACTGGCCGTTCCAAGCAAATCTCCAGTGTTCCAATTCATCTCAGTATATATTCTCCTAATGGTAAGATGGGGATCTCAAATTTCTTTTGGTTGTTTCTTGCTTGACTCTGCCTGAATGAATGTATCACTTGCATTCATGAAAATTGTTCTAATGTGGTTTTAATATAGACCTAGATACAAAATTTGGGCCATCAATTGAAAAATTTGGGCTCATCTTCATTCTTCTTTGTGTGGTTATATGTCAGTCATCTTTGCCCAAGTGCGAACTGCCAATAACTCTCCAGCGGTTCTTTTAATTAATATTGCTCTGTTATCTAAGAAAATATTTTACTTGCTAGTCTGAATGAGATTAAGTAAATTTCAAATTTATGTTGGAGTGAAGATTGTAGTTTAGTTTCCTTAAAACAGCCATTGACACCATTATCTTTATTTTGTTCAGTGTCATTGTTGCAAGTTTTTATTTAGAAATCATCTTCATTCACGTTTTCTTGTAAAATGTTTCATGTCTACTGAAAATTGCTTTGTCACAAAAATTGAGTTTTGTGACTCCTTTTGCCCCTGGTGGACTCATGTCTTCTTTGAATCAAAGTCCATAATAGGTTTATTCTTGTGTTACCTTCAAGTCATTAAGTATAATGCCCATCCTTCAGATTGCATTTGACTTTCCAGTCTTCCTTTTTTTTTTTTTTTGTGGGGGGGGGGTTGTGGATTGAAAGATCTGTCGCAAACTTTATTTAACTAACGAATGTTCAGTGGCGTCACAGTGAAAGTTTTATACTCCTTTTTATTTATTTATTTATTCTGATTTCTTGATTTTTATGATCTGGTTTCTTTTGGCAGTTGTTAACTTGACACTCATTGACCTTCCTGGGCTTACGAAAGTGGCTGTTGGTAAGTTACATGTCTCTTAATTTGTCATGTGATTCATTTACTAACATTCTCCACTGTCACTTTTCATTCTATTACTGAGACGCACAAGGAAAATGAAAGGAGAGTAAATTTGAAGCCCTCAAGTCCTCATATTTAGTTTCCTACTTTTGAAAAACTGAGTTTTGTAGAATGCTTTGGCTGACTCATCTTTTGGTTGGAATCTTTTTAACTTTCCTTTATTTTTCTTGGCTTTCTTTGCAACAAACAAACCTAATTTTGTTTTGTCCATACCATAGAGTATTATATCTAACACTTTCTTGGGTGTTATAGAGGGTCAACCTGAGAGTATTGTGCAAGACATTGAGAATATGGTTCGCTCCTACATTGAGAAGGTAATATTTGTAACAGTTATTGGATTTTTTGGATCTGTGGAAATAACCAATCTTTGAAAGTATTAATCTCTGCAGTTTTATAAACTCTTGTCAACTGAAAATTTTCTTAAAGTAATTAGATAGATTACATTTATGTTTTTTAATCTCTGAACAATATTTAAGTTTATGTTTCATTATTATCTTGGAACTCCAGCAAACTTTATTGAGTCCGAGCAACTTTCCTAAAAGATTTTTCCAGGCCCTCAAACCTGTGAATATGTAGCTGCAGATGATTTAAAATTTCTTTCCTCTTTTGCATTTGCCTTCATCTCTGATCATAGGGAAAAAGAAAGACAAATTTAAAACTGAAATGGCACGTTATTTTCCTTATCTATTTATCTTGGTTATGTAAGTATAGCGCTCCTACCTCTTCTTTTCTAGCATCACATTTACCAGAAGATATTAACTTCTTGAAGACTTTAGTTCAGGAGTGATTCATCTTTCCTAAGTGCAGCATACAACTCTTATGAATACTCAATTTCTAGGAAACCAGAGACTCTTGTCTTCTTTCGTACTTCTTTCCCATTCTATGTAGACCCTTTGTTCTTTATTTAAATAATCTTGTGTAGATCAATTTGGCTCCTGTATTTTGCTTGTCTATTCTTGGTTAAATCTCCATGAACAATGATTAATCACCATTTAGGGTAAAATCATTCTTTTTTAATTTTTGGCTGTCACTTTTTATAATTTGTGAAATAAAATTTGTATGTTATTCTATTGTTTGTTTGTTGTGCTTTTTATGCAGCCCAACTGTATAATTCTGGCCATTTCACCTGCCAATCAAGATCTTGCTACATCTGATGCAATCAAAATTTCACAGGAAGTAGACCCTACAGGTAACTTCAATACTGTTTCTTTAGGCAGTATCATCTTTTCTTCCTTTGTTTTTCACACCTCGTATATGCCCCGATGGGTGCCTTCAAAGTTACAAGTGTTATCACTCACCATATGCTATGACAAATGGTTCTTTGAACTTTGTTATCATCACCATATGCTATGACAAATGGTTCTTTGAACTTTGTTATCATCACCATATGCTATGAAAAATGGTTCTTTGAACTTTGTATTGGTGACCATCTTGATAGCATGATTGCTCGATTATGAATACCTGAGGCTCTTTTGAGGTTCTAGTTCTTATTTACTGTTTTCATTTTGCAGGGGAGAGAACACTTGGAGTGTTGACAAAGATTGATCTTATGGACAAGGGTACTGATGCAGTGGATGTAAGTTGATTTGATCCATAACACAATGATTTGTACTGCTTCGGCATATTCTTACATTTAGAGAGAGAGAGAGAGAGAGAGAGAGAGAGAGAGAGAGAAGTAAAAGATGAACTTGTTCGATAAAGTTATGATTTTCTGGAATGTTTTCTTGGCTAAGATTGGTGGAATGGGATTCCAAGTGCTACATATGTGCATCATATCTGTCAATGCTTTTGTATCTTGAGTCACATTTCTTTTGGCTGCTTAGATGTTAGAAGGGAAATCTTATCGGCTGAAATTTCCTTGGGTTGGTGTCGTGAATCGCTCACAAGCGGATATTAACAAGAATGTTGACATGATTGCTGCTCGGCGTAGAGAGCGTGAATATTTCTCTAGTACCCCAGAATACAAGCACCTAGCTCATAGAATGGGTTCTGAGCATCTAGCTAAGATGCTTTCAAAGGTGGGTTAATCAATATTCTTTCCCTTTTAGTTCTTTTCTTGGAAAAATTGTAGCAACTTTAGTTTTGATATATTTATCGTGCTTTAGTCCTACTAATGCATTTGATGACATACTCAAATGGTTAATATTTCAGCATTTAGAAACTGTAATCAAGTCCCGAATTCCGGGTATCCAGTCCCTTATTAACAAAACAGTTGCTGAACTTGAAACTGAGCTGAGTCGTCTCGGAAAGCCCATTGCTGCAGATGCTGGAGTGAGTTTGATCTTTTTTACTTTGTTGGCTTTTTTGTCTTTTAAAAATGTGCAGCTACTTTTACAAAAAGAAAAAGGAAAAATCCCATTGTTTTTCTTTCGGAGTGACATTATTCCTCTTCACTCTTAGGAGGTTCTTAATTCTGCTGGCTTGCTAGTTAGTAATTGCTTATGTCATGCAGGGAAAGTTGTACATGGTTATGGAGATTTGTCGTGCTTTTGATCAAATATACAAAGAACATCTTGATGGCGTGTAAGTTTTATACTTTCATCAAATTCCTCAATACGTAATGTAGCTCCCCAAACTTGTCACAGTGTGGCTTCACTGTGTAATATCCCTGTTGTGAAATAAATCTAATGTGTTGTGTTCATTGTTGTCAACAGGCGTCCTGGTGGTGACAAAATTTATAATGTTTTTGATAACCAGCTTCCTGCTGCTCTGAAAAGGCTGCAGTTTGACAAACAACTTGCAATGGAAAATATACGGAAGATTATAACCGAAGCTGATGGGTACCAGCCTCATTTAATAGCTCCTGAACAAGGATATCGTCGCCTCATAGAATCTACTATAGTTACCATCAGAGGTCCTGCCGAAGCAGCCGTTGATGCGGTATGCGCTGAAATTTAGGAGAAGAATGCATTAAGCATCCAAAAATTCCATTTGACATTTGTTTCATGTCCTTTTATAATTGCTTCTTCTTTCTATTTGTTTTTTTCCCCTCTGCGCATTCACACGTAGATAAAACCGTTTTGGTCCACTTATTATAACCATCCATCTGAATGCAGACCCTTTAAAAATGGTCTGAGTATTCTGTTAGTATCATCATCAATCACAGTCTAGGATGTATGCCAATTTGAAGTTTTTGTCACACCTATCAAAGCCTGTTTTTCAATGTTTTCTTGCAGTATCAACCCTATCATAAAACAATCAGACAGGTTACCGTTCACCCTTAGTAGATGGGCTTGCCCATTTGTGTATTGTGTAGCATTTTCTCCCAATAGTTCAATTTACTGTTGCATGGAAATATAAAATCTAGATGGAACAGAATGGTGACAGAGGACATTTGGTCCCCATTTTTGGGTTATGAAAAGCCAACCCAGTGGATTTGTATATAATGCAGAACTTTACCTTTACAGCTTTTTTTAATTCCTTTATATTTAAATTCCAGATTCCTTGCTAAATCATGCTACTTGTGTTATGATTATGTGGAGTCATTTTTGTTTTCCATGATTACAGGTTCATGCCTTACTGAAAGATCTAATTCACAAGGCTGTCAGTGAAACTCTAGTATGTTCCTGACCCCACCATATTTTATTGCTTCCATCCTATTTGTTCTCTGTTTTATAATTTCTTAAAGTTTGTGTGATAAGTCTACCTAGATGACTTTTTATTATCTAAATATTAACAAAAGTAAGGTGCTTTCTAAATCGACTCCATCAAATTATTATACATGGCCATGGCTCTAACATTTTGTGTCAAGTGCTTCGCTTGTTTTAGCAACAAATCTGGCCATAGCATCAAAATGCTTTAGGATGTTTAGAAGAAAAATTAAAATTTGCAAGTACCGCTTCAAAAAACTCTGGGGTCACATTGAGGGCTTCGTGTGCATGCATGCACACCCACACCAGTCAACATCCACCCACCCTCACATGCACAGCACATGCTTCCACACCTAGCTCAAGAATATATTTTAATTTTTGCATCATTTGGTTTCAAGCTCATAAAAAATTGCAATTGGTCTTCTTAAAAAATTAAGTCAGAAAAAAGGTTTTCTTCATATCTTTCCAATTGTGTGAAAAAGACAATAGGTGCCCTTCTCTGTGTTTTAGGTTTTTAAGTTTTCAAGCTGTTTCTTAAGTGTAAGTTTGCTGGACTCACAGGAGTTGAAGCAGTACCCAGGCCTCAGAGTAGAGGTTGGAAATGCAGCTATTGAATCACTTGACCGAATGAAGGAGGAAAGCAAAAAAGCAACACTTCAGCTAGTTGATATGGAGTGTAGTTACTTGACAGTTGATTTCTTCCGGAAGCTTCCTCAAGATATTGAGAAGGGTGGCAACCCAACACATTCAATTTTTGACAGATACAATGATTCATATCTTAGGCGAATTGGTGAGTCTTGCTACTGAAATTTAGCCGTCTTACCTCTGTCTTGTAGCCAATTTATATGATTCATCATTCACAATCTCATGCTGATATTGTGGTAAATAATATATAAAATATACATGTATATATGATTATGAGGATTCTCTTCACAACATGTATAAACAGGGACAACTGTTTTGTCTTACGTCAATCTGGTCTGTGCAAGTTTGCGGAACTCTATTCCGAAGTCCATTGTTTATTGTCAAGTACGGGAGGCCAAAAGAAGCCTACTTGACCATTTTTTCACTGACTTGGGTAAAATGGAGGTGGGAATCGATCTCTCTTTGCGTCTCTATTACAAATTTTGTGGTGAAATTTGATCTTTTATTTAGTGCTATTGATTGACTCTAAAATTCTACATGCACAGCCCAAGCGGTTGTCATCATTGTTAAATGAGGACCCGGCTGTCATGGAGCGACGTACCGCTCTTGCAAAGAGGCTGGAGTTGTACAGGGCCGCACAGGCAGAAATCGATGCAGTTGCATGGTCCAAGTAGAGCATTAAAAGCATCATCTACTCTCTTTGTACGAGAAGTATGAGTAGATGTGAGCTAGTCATACATACTGGAGGAAAGGGGTGGCCGGGTGGGTCTATTTGTTGTGTATTTTATGAACCTTGCAAGAGCTGATTGTCATCGTCGATTGCTAGGGAAAATTATTCATTGTCTCTATACATTCAACATTATATAGGAATGCATCATATATTCCATACCTTTTCCATTAACTCAGTTGCTTGTGTTAGCATTCGATCTGGAAGTTCATGCGATTGTGTAACATCCTTACGGTATCTCTGAGTCTCTTGAAAATCTTTGATTGTTGATCTAGTCTCCTTGTTCACACAAGATGTATTTTTTTCCCTCGAAAATTCTTGTAACGATTTAGAGAAAATCACTGGTAGTTGCAGTTTTCGGACATTTAAAAGCCAATTTTGTAATAGCGTTCTGAAGAAAGACACACATGTAAGAGATGGAGGTTGGAACTTTAGAATAGCTTGATCCCCTGCATGAAAGTGACCTTCATAGGATTCTAACATGAAAGGGTGCCCCTTGGTAAGTAAGGAAAAATTTAGTTACAAGCATAATTGTGTACTAATATGTTGTACTAATCTAATGTGTTTGGTCAAAAAGTAGATTTTATTGAAAATAATATTAATTTAAATTTTAAATATTAAGAAATCAGTATTAGTACACATATTTGTACACAATTTTGTTTGTATATAACAAAACTCGGTAAGTAATTGATATGCAATGAGTGTGATGACAGCATTATTCGCATGAGTCACACTTGTTTAATTATTAACAAAAAAAAATTAAAATACCTGAACGATGAAGAAAAACATGAAGTATCACTTTCCAAATACAAGAAGACACTAGTCACACTACGACTCTCCGTGAGTGAACTTGCATTGTATTCAATGGTGTCAGAAAAGGCGTAAAATGCGGCTTTGTTCAAGGAAAGTGAGATTGAAGGAGGAGGAAAGGCAGGCAGAACCGCAGCATGACTTTCGTGGTCGATGATTGGAGCTTTTACAGTTTTACGGTTTTACCCGAGTGGTGAAATCATCATTTACCACAGCATTAAGTCAGCAAGAAAATAATTGGAGCCCAGCATTAAGTCAGCAAGTAAATAATTGGAGCCCAGGTTAAAGTTTTATCTTTTTTTTAATCATTGGATAATTTTGATGGGCCAAACTGCAGAGACAAGGGAAACTTGGGATCCGGTCCTTATATTTTTGACTTCTCCTATGTGGGTGTCCTCCCTCAATTATCTCCCCGTGATATCGCCACCTTCACTACAATTATAGGAAAGTTTAGCTCTCTCTCTCTCTCACCCTAAACTCGGATCAAATTGTGGGTCTCCGAGTCTTGAGCCTACTAAAACTGGTAATTATGACATCTAACTTTACTTAGCGCCCAATTAATCCCAACAAAAGCAAAAGCAAAAGCACAGAGCTTTCCCACTTCCCAGTGCAGCTTCCTTTCTGCACCAAATTATGATATTTAGAACTGGCCTTTTGAACCTGTTCACTACACCCAAAATTGGAAAACTACCCAAAACTGTTCCCCAGGGCTCAATTTTGATACCATTTGTAAAAGAAACTGAAAAAATCAAGTCCTACTACTTCTACTAGTAGCTGAAAGCACAAATTGCAAGAGTTTTTGCATCAGAAAATGAGTTTTTTATACAATTTTTTTAAACAATTTGACCCGTAAATACTACCAACCGGATTTCCCAGATACCAAAAACAGAAAATCCTACAATTACAACAGAAAGAAAAGAAGAAGAAGAAGAAGATGAAGATGAAGAAGAAGTGGAGTCAGCAGTGGAAACCCAAGACGGATCCATCACTCACGGCAATGACGACTTTGCAGTCAGCCTTAGTATCCACGTGGTGCGTGAAGAAATGCAGGACTCGGACCCGACCCGCCAACTCCATCCGCGACTCGATCTCCATGGTGGGCCCGATCCGGATCCCTCCCCCACCGCCACTGCCGGGGAACGAGGGCCCCACGATGCCAACCGTCTGCGGAGCCGTCAACGGGAAGGACTGGACGGCGAAGGTTGCGGTCATGTACACGGTCCTTCCGGCATCGATCTTTCCGGCGGGGATGTACATAAACCCGACCTGGCTGCCGGAGTAGAGGAGCTGGAGTGTGCTGTCGTAGTGGGAGAAGTCGGCCCGGTTGGGGTTTCGGACGGCGACGTACTGGGAGAAGGTGAAGCTGACGGTGGAGTTAGAGAGTGTGAAGGAGGGGAGCTGGACAGCGATAACGGAGATCTTGGGGTCGTGGGGCTTGAAGACAGTGAAGTAGACGATGAGGACAATGATGACGACAAAGATCAAGAAAATAGTAGCGACTATGCACGAAGCAAGATTTGTACGGCCGGAGGGCGGTCTCTGGGGCTTGCTCATAGCTCCCGAAGCACTAGGATCCGTGACTCTCAGTCGATGAAGGACAAAGGTCCAAGGAAGTGTGTCTGAACACTGCTTTGGGGTTTATAAGGCAGAGGCCCAGAAAGTCGTAGATTTTTTAAAGATTCTTCAGATTTTGTCTTTATAGGTGGTTTTTATGTACACACTCAGACCGACGATTAGGGGCAGACAGTTAGAACTTGCAATAAAAGATTCACAGGGCCTCAATATTAAATATTTATGAGAAATTTATAAAGTTTTAAAAATTCCCATACAATACTGTAAGATTTATATGATCTGACTTTCTCTAGAATTGAATTACCCAATAAGAGAATCTTAATTTGATAAAAAGTGATGCATTGTGGGTAAAGATTATGATTCTTAAGGACATGTTATTGATATGGATAGGTTTAGAATCATGAGTTAATCCCCTTTTATTCATCTTTATTGGGGCGGAATCATCGTTAATAATTATTAAGAAGACGAGTACGTGAATGTTACCTCTCAACCTATCATATGATGCCATGTCATTAACAATTAATGTTTATATAAGTAATTATAATGTCATAACATGTGATAACTTACAAGTACATTTCATATTCTAGAATAACCTAATAATTTTTCAGAGCTTGAGAGTTTCACTCATATAGCACTCAAAAAATTTAACAAATCACAAAAAAGATAAACAAAAATCAGTGGTGTATTTTATGAAATAAATTTATAAAAATTAACTTTTGCCTCCCCCAAAATTAATATTTTCTTAACTTTGCTCCCCCCCAACTTCAATTTTCTGGGTCGCCCTGCTCTTTATTGAAGAATAGGCATTTTTCTTGGAAATCGAAGATAAATGCCTGGCATGGCTTGTGGAAGAATGTTGGGGGACAATTACAAATGGCGAGGAAGTCAGGACTCAGGAGCGCTTGGCATGGCACCGAAGCCCACAAACCACTTGAGTGAATAACTCTTCGTCAGAGTTCAGTTTGCCAAGTTGCAATGATGCCGAAGTAACGACATTGCCATCACTAAAATGTACCTGAGGAGCATCATTGATTAATGTAAAATGCTGTTCTACAACCTGTACCCGAGGAGCATCATCAACAACATTAGTTCCTTCATATTCAAGGCCAAAATGAAACTGGTTAAGAACTCAAAATTATAGCTTTACCCTATCATAATACAAAGAATCTACTAAAAAAATGGACTATAGGCAGGATACACATATGGCAAGGATATTCTTCTGCTATATTCAGAAAATCAAATGCAGACACAGCCTGGACACATGCAAAACCTCTCCAAGGTCCGGAAGCAGTGGAACTTGAGCACAATATACACTCCAAATTGTAAGTCTTATTTGCTTCCAGTCCTTGGAATCTATTTTCTTTCGACGACATTGAATCAGTTCAGAATTACAACTGTCAAAAGAAACACCACCTACCTTGGTTGGCTACCTAATTTAACAACCACAGCCACTTAAGCCTAGGCCACTTGACTCTTGAGTGCTCTCTAAGACCAAGCAACAACCCTTTGGTGGTAGAAATCAAGATCAAAGTTTGGCATGTCTGTACAATGTATTTTAAGCACCCATCAAAGCTGCAAAGCATTGCAGACAGTCATGCAGAACACATCTTATTCATAACTGGGAACTTTTTTCAACATCCGAATACAACCCCAGGTAACAGTTTACAGCAGTTAGAAAAAAAGAAAGAAGCTTCAGACTTTTTTATAACTAAGAAAGAAGCTTCAGACTTATACAGAACGGATAGGCCATCCACATTTTGTATGGCATTCAGTCCATCAAAAGAAGGACCAGTCATTTGATAAATACATAAATATATAGTTATATACTGACAAATGAGAGGATAATTATTCTGCGAGTTTGTCAAGGTGGGAATCCATAATCTCGGAGACAGCTTCGAAGAATGCAGCCTCGCTCATGCCAGGGAGCAAGGAATCCATTGCTTCATGAACAATCTCCTCTATCTCAGATTCCTTTGTCACAGTTTCTCTGCACATGATGCTTCCAATGGCAAAGGGGGTGAGACCTCTCTCCACTCCTTTCTTCAGAAGCATGGTGGATATACGAAGTGTGCGGGCACACTGATACGGAATATTCCATCCATGAAATTTCAGTAGTTCTATATCTTGCTCAGCATCTAGTGAATTTATGTACTCAATGGTGTCAGGAGAGTATGGCTTGCGAGCTTGTGGCCAGTAAAGCCAATCAAACGTGCAGTCTTCAAACTGCAAAGAGGCAAATGGGCTTATAAGTAGAACCTAAATAATTTCAATTTTGGTGAAACAAGATGACTATTTGTTTACGTCAATCACACTGGCAGGTAATAACCCTTGCCACATAACAAGAAGATGTATCAATTGTACCACATCTTTCTATTTCAGTATTAATAACCTGCATCTCAAATTTTAAAAAACTCCTAAAAATCATTCTACAAACAAATCTAAGTGAACTAAAGCTGTTTAGGAAAAAAATGGGGTCAAAACATACTTAACAGAAAAATCAAAGTTTAAAAAGATCCCAGAAACGAAAATTAGTTACCATGTCAGTCAGTGGTTATACATGGACTCAACTTAAATCCTACTTTTGCCACCTCTAGCATGCACATATATTTTCAACAAGAAACGGACATTGAAATCCACCTTCATGGTCATTCCCATGAATTTCACCAACAGAAAAAAGGCATGCAGCCTGCAGGTGAAACCTATTAATTCTAGATTAACTTAAAAATTAATAGGAAAGTAATGGCTAAAAGGGGGAACAAACATACATTCTCAGGCAGGCAGTATCCGTGATCAATTGGAATGAGCACATTGTTTCCCTCCTCCCCTTTGCGGAACAATAGGTTCCCAGCATGCCTATCAGTATTCGCCAATCTAATATCAAGCACACTGATCTTATGTACCTCATCCACCGGGAAAGCGCCGGGACCAATGTCCTCACAACTTCCATCATTCTTCATGAACAACTGCAACGAGCCAATCTTAACATTCTTTGATGTACATTCAAACCCTTCAGGATGGTTAAATCCTTTGTGCAAGCAGCGAACCATGGTTGTAGGGGGTACACCGGCAAATCCCATCGTTTCACCTGATAGCGAGCGAGGTCCACTTCTCGGATGATCCAATATATATGCTGCAACTTCCCTCAATGCTCCTTCTCCTACCTTTGTTCCCCTCTTCAATCCTTCACCATTTGATGATATAGGTAGTCCCCTGGGATTGTGTACTGCCATGGGCTCCTCATCAATGGGCTTAAAAACAGAAACATACTCCTGACCCAATGAATCCTGCATGAAATAAGCTCCTCCGGTGCCTTCAGAGGACCTCATTGGTCGATTGCCTTTCTCCAGACCAGCAAATGAAGAGTAAATCATATCCCAAATAAATGTGGGCAATTCTGCTTTGGGATTAACAACGATCGGTTCCAACCAGAAATCAATACCTCGTGGCTCCCTCGTTACAACTTGAAGATGCCCAGGCTCCTTATCTTCTCCAACTCTGTCATCGCTCTCCTTCTCCTCACTTGTAGTTGCTGCTACAACCGAAATTTCCACATCCTTTTCGATATGCTTGGCTCTGACTTTTGCAGACTTCTGAACCACCAAATGAATCACTGCATCGTTGTCGTTGCATATATCATCAATGCGGACCTGGTCGTCGAGCTTCTCCCCGTTGAAGAAAAGTTCTTGATCCTCGAGATTAACGAAACCTTTCCCCTTCTCCTTCTCAATTCGTTGCTTGAGATACCAGACATTTCGATACCTATCGACTTGAAACTCAAACTCCTTCCCACAAATGGTCCTAACAGTGATGAGTAGGAGATCTAAGAGCCTTAGAACCAAATGCAGAACATCACCACCGGTGACACCATAGTCCTTGATGCGAGTGTCGTTACGGGCCAACTCCCTGCCTGCATAAACTAGCTTCTGCTTCTTCACTACAAACCCTTTACATTTCTGAATTCTAAGTTTCACTGACGTTATCGAATCGGACTCCAACACATGCATAGGAATCACAGAGCCGGCGACAGTGAGGAAAATTATGATTGATTCGCCAGAGCAAGGTCCTGATCGGCTTTGAAAATGCCCGGCAGCATTCACCAGCTCTTCGCGAATCGGACTCAGAGCAATATCGGCAATAGACATTGTTCCGATAACCTGAAAACCGACAAGAAACTTGGGGCCTGTTTCTTGTTGGCTTACAAAATGAAATTACAAAAGGGTTTTCGAACCTATCATAAATCCATCGATATTTACAAACCCAACAACGCCGTTTCGATCAAAGAACCCAGCTTTCTGAAAAATTTAAAAAAAGGAAAACAAAAAATAACAAAAGAACACGGAAACCGCTATGAGATGGAAACCCCAGAAGCCAAGACTGAATGGGAGCCAAATTCCTGGAGCTCCTGGGGCTGGCTTCAAAGATGAAAGATTTTCCAACCCCAAGAGATGAAAACATAAGCTTTGCAATTCAGGGTCTCACTCTGGGACATGACGGGATTTGTCGGCGCTTTTTGGGGGCCAAAATCTCTCGAGGGAGAAGGTGGATTCTTACAAGGGAAAGAATCGAAGGGAAATGGACGAAGAATGAGTGTTTAAAATGGGAAAAAAAAAAAGGGGTAGCCGATTAGTCGGCGATGAATTGACAATATTTCTCTCCAATTCTCCAATATTGGTGTGTCATCGGTAACAATCGGTGCGAGGTTTTCGCAGAGGTTATCTGGTCCGAGAAACTTGTCACCGGAGAGAGAGAGATACAGAGAGAGTGGAGCGGTTTTGTAGCCGTTGGCTTTACTTTAATAGACGTTTTGACCCAACGACTACCGGGACACGTTGACGACACTAATTGCTTCTTTAACGGGGGTTTGTTTCCTATGAAAGAGCTGAGAAAGTTGTAACTTCAGCAACTTCAGGGAAGGAGCTGCTATTCCAATATTTTTAGTTACTAAAATGCCCCTATTTTTAGTTGCTAAAATGCCCCTCTTTATTTGTCCAAATCTAATGATGCAGTTAATACTATTTTTTGAGAAAGAGTTTACTACGTATAAATAAAGTCGCGTATTAATTTACGTATTAATATTAATTTTTTTATATTTAAAATTTAAATTAGTACTATTTTTAATAAAATTTAATCTTTGATAAATTATATTAAATTGATATATATATTAATACATAATTGTACTTACAACTAGATTTTTCAAATCCAAAAATCATAAACAGATTTTATAAAAAATTATAATTTGATGTGTTTCATTTGATATATTAGATTTAATTTATAATAAAAATAATTTTAATTTAATGTATCATATCAATTTATATTATTTTATAAATTTATTTTTATGAAATCTTTTTGTAATTAAAATATTTCTCCTGATAGTTTACTTTCAAATGTTCATATATAAAAAATAATAATATTTATAATCATAAAATAAATAAATACTGTATTTTTTAAAAATAAATACTGTATTTTAAATATAAATATTTATACAATCTATAATTATATTTAACTTTATTCATAATTTTGCTGAAAAAAAAAACCTGTGTTTGTTGTTGCGGGTCAGTGGCAACGTTCATATGCGAAACAGTACGGAAGACTTTAGTTTTCGTGTAAAGTGCCACACAAGTGTACGAGGACTTAAATATTAAAAAACTATTCAGCTGACGATGTTGATGTAAATGTCTTGATTTGCACGACAGATTGAAATAGAGAAAATAATTAGAAAAAATCTATTCAACCTCCTACTATTTACACAACCTCCCAACTCCATATTTTTTTTTTAATTTTTATTATTTTATTTTTTATTAAATATTTAATATATAAATAATGAATAAAATAATTAAATTAATTTAAAAAGAATAAACTCAAAAAAAAATATTAAAAAAAAAAGTGGAGTGTGGTATATGAGAGGTTGTGTAGCATACCTCAATTATCTCTATCCACGATCTTGATTACAGTTTTGATATGAAATTTTTTGTGTTTATTCTTAAAATAAATAAATAAATAAAAATATATATAAATATTTACATAATTTGACATAAAATGATATATCTATGAATTGTTTGGAAGTAAAATCTATTATAATTAGTAATTTTATACTCTTTCATGGTATTACATATCCCGTAATATAATTGAGGAATTTAGTTTAGGTAGGGAGAAGTCATCCCTAGCCTGTCGCGAGTCCATCTTTCATTTGTAGAGATCTCCTCATTTTATAAAGATCTGTTTTCTTATTTGAAGTGATAGAGTTTAATTTGTCTTGTGAAGTTTTTTTCTTGAGAACTGCTACAGATACAAATAAATTACACAAAATAAACCTACAAACTGATATAATTTCATAGAATCCATTAGATCTGCTTTATAATAAAAGTAACTTTACAATCTGACGTACAATATTAAGCCACATTAGTTTGTAAGTTAACTTGTGTTTAATTTCTTTGTAGTTAAAGTATTTTCTTTTTTTTATTATTAGTGACAAGTTTTTAAAAGGTCGGAGTATTAGAGAGAGAGAGAGAGAGAGAGAGAGAGAGAGAGAGAGAGAGAGAGAGAGAGAGAGAGAGAATTTAAATTAGAAAGCATTGCTCAAAATCATAACCCTTTCGGCTCTGTCTGTATGCTTGTGCGGAGAGAAGCTTTGGGTTGGGTTCGAGGTCCAACTTCATCGCCGGGGCACCAGAAAAGGGTCCCCAAATCCATAATGCAAATCTACAAAAGCACTGCTCTCCACAGACTCCACTCTTTTTGCTCGACTGTTCATGCCCACCATGCTCTCGTGTTGCCCCGAATAAGGATACCACTTTTAACACCTTTCTCTTTTCAAAATAATAGTATCCGTTGTTGATATCATTCATAGAAATATTTTAAATATAAATAGATTATTTAAAAATAAATTTATAAGCTGATTTGTCTTGACATAGTATATTATATTATAAAATTATTTTTATTATAAAATAAATTTAATAAATCATACAAAGTCATGTCAGTGTATCGATTTATTTTTATATATTCTTTTTATATATGTAGTACTTATATATATATATTTCTTTTTCTATTTGTAAAAAATGTTTAAGTAACAAAATTGTAGAAACCGACTTTCTTAATGATATATTAAAATCTTGGTTTACCTTTATATTTGTTCTCAACTAGCAACATTAATTTATTCATTACAAGGGGACACAAAGATGGTTCCTCAAAAGAATAGCTGAGTACATGCACTGAATGTGGGTTCTAACTTCTGAAGAACTGCTGGGATTGGGTTTGAGAAAAAAGCAACAAGGAATCAAAAGATATGAAAGTAGTTAAAGAAGTTTTATAAATATAAAGAGATTTCATAAAAATAAACACACAAATTAAAATAGTTTCATATAGGGTTGTGCATCCGGATCTGGATCCGGATATCTGGTCATAACCGGATCCGGATCCGGATTCTAAAAACCGGGTGGTTTGGAATCCGGGCGGAAAACCTGATTATAACTGGATATCCGGTTTTTTTGCAAATTTTGCCTTAAAACCCGGATATCCGGGTTTAATCCAGGTTTTTTTTTTCAAATACTTTAAACTCCAAAAAAAAAATATATAGCACTTAAAAAAAAATAAAAAAATATGATATCTTGTTTCAATTTCCCAATTTGTTTTAAAAAAATAATTTAAACACATTTTATAAGTTTTTTTTAAAAAAATTAAATTAAAGAATAAAATAAATAAAAATGCAAAATAAATAATATTTTTGTTTACATCTCAATGCAAAACATAAATTTACAAAGAACAAAATAAATAATAATACATTATAACTAATTAAACTAATACAATGCTGCTACTATTTTTTTAAAAAAAAATACAATGATACTACTCTTCACATCTTGAAAGTTTAATATGGAATTGAGGAAGTTTTGCACAAGGGACATTGACCAACACAAGGGGCATATTAGCATCCTCCAACAAACTGATTACAGAAAATATAGCCATTATATCCATCTTAATATTTAATTAAACAAGAACATTCAAGCATCAACTGCACAAGCATATTGTTGCATAATATATGGTTTTATAATATAACGTACAACGTCAAGTTATATAACATAATATATGGTTTTATAATAAAATTAGTTTTATAATATAATGTACAACGTCAAGTTAAAAGAATTTATAAATTTATTTTTATAGAATCTTTTTATAAATAAAACATTTCTCTCTTGTATTATCATGCATCACGAAATGAAAAAGGGGCTGGTAGGTGTGGAGCTAAGCTCTATTATGAGTTTCCCTTTAGTGGTTTACATTATGGGGGAAGGTTATAGTGTTGATTTGATAATAACGAAAATGGTACAAGAAAAGATGGAGTGCTTTATGGGTCATTATAGCACTACCATGATTCTTCATGTGACCATGGGGCCTTATGCAATTATGCCAGATTAGACACCCCTAGAATATGCCTCATATTCTCGTATATTAAACTCGACAAGATCCAGAAGTATTTCTCTTCATATTATTACTAACCATATATGTTGGAACAATCTCTCACTTTCAATTCGTTATTGTCTCATAGTTGTATAAAAAAAATTGATATAGTCAATTACATCCGTGTGTAAAAAATATGTAAAAGTAATTACATGTAACATACAAAATATAAACACTGAAATTGATTTGAGCGGCTCGATAAAAATGACTCTTTAACTCTTTATAAATGTAAAGAGCATAAAGAAAGTAAATTTTGGATGACAGACTATAAAAGGTGTATGTTAATTTCAAGGATAGAGTAATGAGAGATGTAGAAATAAAAAGTTAAACCAATCACAATCTCACAGGTATACCATAAGCACACAAACTATACCGGTATGTGAGTCTCATGCACCGACTATTAAGGTGATGAGTAATCAAATTTTGAAGAGTCGAGGCCAAGAAATATGACAAGCGACATGTGCGACGAGGATGATAATGTTTACCTATGGAACAATGCTACCTTTTATCTTAATTATTATCATATTTAATCATATATAATTAGTGACGTACGATTTGACATGTGTCTCTTTAAAAAGTGCGACCAAAGGCTATAAAAATTAAAATAAAGGAGGTAGTTATTTTAATCTTATCTCCTTTATTTTAATCCTTAACCTATTTTTGAATGAATAGTACTAAACATAGTTGTGAAGTGTATAAATATCGTGTAATTATTGTACAAAAGAGTTAGATTCACTATTAATAAATTAATTTTATTTTTATGTAGATCTTATATTTATTTATTTTTTTAAAAATGATTACGTATCGTTTATATATTTACGATTATAAATATCATTTCTTTTATTAAATACGTGTTGTTGGTGGCTATAACAACATGCTAAAACGTTGGAAAGTAAACAAGAACAAAAAATAGAAAAAAAAAAAAAGAAATTAGAGAAGGATTATAATGCCTTTTATGTTGAAAATATTTGGATAAATTCAATAAAAGTGACACTACTTTTTTAGAATTGTGGATGTCCACTTTTTTTAAAAAAAAAAAAAAGAAAAAGAAATGTGCGACACTTGTATAATTTATAATTTATTCAATTTATCTATCTATTTGAGCATTTCTATACGGTTTCTGTAATATTTTTTTAAAATTTTGCTAAAAATCACACTTTTTATATATATTTTTTTAATTTTACTCTCCTAAGTTTTACTTTCTTAAATTTTACTCATATTTCAAAAACTTCCTAAATCTTATTTTTTATTATTTTTCTATTATATTAAATTAATCTCTTTTTATTATTTCTTTATTATTTTTTTTCTCACTTCCCTTTATATTCTTTCTTTATATTCTATTAAAATATAAGTTTGGAATAAAAAAATCAAAAGAATGATTTTACCCATCCTGAAATCAAAATTTACTATAGGGAATCGAATGTAGCTCATTTTTCTTCCCTTTTCATATTTTTTTCTTATAATTTAGTTAAGAATAAAATAAAAGAAACAGGATAGGATACGAGTGCTTTTATATTTATTATGTATGGTGTGAGAACGATGACCAAAATTTTTCTTCCACAACCACTCTTCACACATTAAAACATTTGCAGTGGAAAATGTACTGTGCAGGGGACTACGACGCTACTTCAATGGCCGTTGGCGTGATTAAATGGTCGGTTATGGTCGGCAAGATGGTTCAAGCGTGTCGTCGTTTGATTGGAGGTGGGATTAAAAATGGCTCAATCTCATCAAAGTATGTGCTTTTTTGTAATTAAATATGATAGACGGTATTTTTTTATTTCCCCTAAAATAATATATTCATAGATTAACTAACCCATACAAAATATAAATTTGATAAGATGAAAGTCTCGTACAGTCTTCTCAAAATTAATATAAATTACATAAAAAAAAAAGAATAAATGGGGTGATCAGAGCTAAAAAATTGGCTCCCACCTAATTTCTTTAAGGGACAACTGCTTAGTGACGGTTTTAAAATAGTTTGATGAACAGACTATAAAATTGTAGCTAGAAGCTGCATTACTAAGAGGTGTGCTGCAACATATCGGTCTGGACTAGCTAGAATGAACTATCACATCCACTTTTCACTTGATCATTGGTTAAGGAAAGCGGGAACATAGCGTAACAATTGAAAACTATTACGAATTGCTGGCAAGTGGATGGAACTGGTGGTGGCGTGATGTGTAGGCCACATGCCACAACTAGAGAGAAGTGAACAGTCAAATATGGAAGATTCAAAACTGTTGATCCTAAAATTGCTGCGTGTGGCAACGAAAAGCTTTTCGAAGCACGGCGGCGCGTGAAGACCACACGCAGCAGATGTCGCACGGGAGGCATACGCTCCGCTTTAATGGGCGCATTTCTTCCACCATCTTGATGATCGGCACCTAGAGAAGCTGATGAATGGGCATGTGTCTGCCCTAGGTCGCCGGAAAGCAGCTGATTGGCAAAATTGAATGGTGCTAACGGAATAAAACTAAAAAAGTAAGAAAAATATATAGATAACTAGAAATAAAGGCTTTGGCCAGTGAAGAGGGGAGGTGAGTGGAGCCGAAGCATCGACCCCCCTCCCCTATTGAAAGAAAAAGTTTTCTAGGTGGGGTGATTTGAGCGCTGGATAAACTATGTTGGAGATAGAGAGAGTCTACAGACTAGATGAGAAAATAAATAATATGATAGAGTGTTAGCCACACCTATCCATTTTTAATAACCATCAATACAATTTGTTTTAAGCTTTATTTTGTAAATTATTGCATTTTTTTAATAAATGATATTTTCGTTTAAGAAAAAATCAGAAAAAATAAATAATTTCTTATTGATAATTGTCAAATTTAATTATGAAATTGGTCGGGTACTTCCTTTTTTGGTTGAACGATATTAGCACTCTTGTGCTGTTCAAAATGATTTCTTTGAATTTTAATTTATTTTATATTTTATTTTTCAGAAAAGACCCTACCAGATTTTATAAATCTCACAGTCAGAAATGATCCAACTTAATCACTATGAATTAGCATTTTTTATATGTTTATTGAATAAATCAAGCTTGTTCATGAAATACTCTTTTATCATACACTAAAGAGTACTGTTACTCTTTATCTTTATTGGTCACTTATTTTTATAAATTATATAAAATCGATTTTTATAATTAAAAATGATAAAATTTAGTTGAAGAATATGATTTATTATTAAATAAATAATAATAAAAGAGAAATGATATTTACAGTTGTAAAGTATGCAAGTACTGCACAATCTATTTAAAAAAAGTGAATAAATACGGGACTCATATGATAAAAAAACTAATTTATTATTATTAAATCTCACTCTTTTTCGAAATAATTACAAGACACTTATGTACTTTACGACTATATATAGCATTACTCATAATAAAAACTGAAGAAGTTGGATCATGGGCCACTTTAAAGTTTAAATTGGACTTGGGCCATTAGGCCCTGAAGCTGGCTCAACCGACCAAGCGATCTTGAGAAGGGTATTTTTGACACTTTGAAATACCGATCGTTATTTACCCGCCAAAGCTCCATTAGAGCTCCCCTTCATTCTTTCTTTCTTTTATGCGAAACAATGGCCTTCAATCTCGTTGTTTCTCTCGTCTCCATCCTCATATCCTCCATTTTCCCACAACCAAGAGCGTTCCAACACCCTCATGATTTGTTCGGCCTCCCGCCGAACTCCGCCAACTTCATCAGCTCCACAAGTTCACCCACTTCATCCACTTCAATTCCTCTTACCCCTTCAATAAGCGCCCCTCCTCTGGCCCCTGCATTATTTGTCATTGGAGACTCCTCCGTCGACTGTGGCACCAACAATTTCCTCGGCACGCTTGCACGTGCTGACCGGCTCCCTTACGGTCGAGACTTCGACACGCACCGCCCAACTGGACGGTTCTGTAATGGAAGAATCCCAGTTGATTATCTTGGTAGTCATTGGTCTTTTTTCAGATAATTTTGTTTGGTTTTTGAGTAAATGGAGAAAAAAAGAGTAAAAAACTGTGATCGAGTCTTGCGAGATGTTGCTGTTTTCTTGATTTGTTCATGTCTCCTTCTGCGTCTTTTTATTTGGTTGCTGAGAAAGATATAAAGAAAGAAAAGATAATGAATTTTGGTATTGCGGGTATTTTGGTTTCTGTTTATAATTCTGCGTATTGTTCTTAATTTTCTTGGCATTCACGGTTAAAATTCTAAGATTTAACGGTTTTTGTTTGATGAGATTGGGTGGAGTACAGGATTTTTCTGATATGGGTTTTTTCTGTTTCGAATTCTTTAAGCAGCTTTGCGTCTTGGACTTCCCTTTGTACCAAGTTATCTTGGGCAGTCTGGAAGCGTGGAAGATATGATCCATGGAGTGAATTATGCATCTGCTGGTGCTGGGATTATATTCTCAAGTGGTTCGGAATTGGTATGCTTTCCACTACTTCTTTCTGATAATCTTGAATTAGAGCACAGATATAATTGAACGTGTTGTGAATAAAACAATTGGCTTAAAGCTGTTCCATACAAAGTCCAATTCCCAACTGCAAAAGCATTCATTCAGGAACAGCCTTATATACCCAACTAAAGTTCTAATTGCACCCCATTTCTTGTTGATGATTCTGGGACGTTGGGTTCTTGTGTTCATGAAGTATCATGATGTATTAAATTGCCTGGGAGAGCCTTTTGTTGCTCTCCAAGTCATGGGGAAAAGTAAAATAGAACTAGATTCTTGCTGTAGCTGCTCTAAACCCAACCAGCAAACGAGATGTCCCTTTCCATCTAAGATTTTGGTCCACGTCTAGGACTTTGAAGATGATCTGCTGAAAAGATTAATTAGAATGCTTTTAAGTATTAATTCTTAGACATTGATAATCATAAATCTATTCAACAGGGTCTACACATCTCGTTCACCCAGCAAATTCAGCAGTTTACAGACACCTATCAGCAGTTTGTATTAAGTATGGGCGAGCATGGTGCAAATGATCTCATCTCGAATTCGGTGTTCTACATTTCTATTGGAATCAATGACTACATACACTACTATCTCCGTAATGTATCCAATGTGCAAAACCTCTTCCTGCCGTGGAGTTTCAACCACTTCATAGCATCTACAATAAAGCTGCAAATCAAGGTAGTTTTCTGATATATTATTTTTCCGAGCATGTAATTTTCCTGCATGACATCAACATGGCTTTTGACATCTCACGTTGGGGAAAAGGAATAACTCGCATTGAGTGGATAAGTTATTAAGGTAGTCATCAGCGTCAAGTCCCACGCTGGTTACTTAGTAAATGAAACTGAGCTTTATAAAAAAAATTATAATTGATCCCAGGAAAGTTTCAAGTTGACTAGTTTTTATGGGGTTATAATGCACAGATGAGACTGGTGCTTTCTCTCAATGGATACAGCCATTCTCATAAATCGTAGCAAACTCTATAACAACGCAAATATCCTTCTTTGCCCATAAACTGTCCCAGAACATGCATCCATTTTGTTTTCCAACTTAAATGTTTAGCCATTATGGTACACACAAATTTTTTCAAGTTAAATTAAAGGAATGCAAATTTCCACACCACTCCTGAACCAGTTTCTGAGCTTTGAATCTATCTGATCACTTGGGGTTTAATTTTCTTTGTATTGCTGGCTTCAGAACTTTCCTAACATATTAACGTTTATGGTACAGAACCTGTACACCATGAATGTCAGGAAAGTGGTGGTCATGGGGCTGGCACCTATTGGTTGTGCTCCTCACTACTTGTGGGAGTACAGAAGTGAGAATGGAGAGTGCGTTGAAGAGATAAACGACATGGTTAGGGAGTTCAACTTTGTCATGAGATACATGATCGAGGAGCTCGGTGAAGAGCTTCCTGATTCCAAAATCATATTCTGTGATTTGCTTGAAGGCTCCATGGACATAATAAAGAATCATCGACTCTATGGTGACAGATTTTCTGAGTTTTTATCTCCTTATCTTACCAGAAACTGTCTCTGCTATCCATTTCATGCTAATCATGCATTGCACTCTTGGTTCAGGTTTCAATGTCACTGCTGATGCTTGCTGTGGGTTGGGTGAGTACGGGGGTTGGATCATGTGCATATCATCAGAGATGGCTTGCAGTGATGCTTCCAATCATATATGGTGGGACCAGTTCCACCCAACTGAGGCAGTGAATGCCATACTTGCAGACAACATCTGGAATGGCCTGCACGCAAAAATGTGCTATCCCATGAACTTGGAGGAAATGGTTGTTTCTAAGGAAAAAGGATCCAATCCATAAGCTCCAAAGAATGGCAAACAGCTCCATATCTTGACAAACGTTTGGTCCTGAAATGATTTCTTTTCCTTGGTTTACCTCTGCATCTATGACTGACCCCAATAGGGTAGAAAACTCACTAGGATACATGAATGGGATTGTAAGATTGATTTCTTGCATAAGTTTGCAAATAATAATGCATACATGTCATTCTTTTATTAAACTGATGCTATTCTTTATAGAGATTGCTTATGCCATCTTCAAAGTCGAGTAATGCTACATACAATTTTGGAATGCACAAGCGTCATGCAATCGCTTTGAAAAAGAGTAGGGTCCACTATTAAAAAATTAATTTTTATTTTCTTGTAGTTCTCGTATTTATTCACTTTTTTTAAGTGATTGCATAACGCTTGCACACTCAAGAATGCAACTATCATTTTTCTATTAAATGAAATACTTTATATGGTTTTTTTTATTTTTTGTTTTTTTGAGAATTTTAAATCTTTAAGAAAATGCTTGATTTATACATAAATAAAAAAATTTATATTGATGGTTGAATATATTTTTTATATTGTAAAATTATTTTTATTGTAAAATAGACGTGATTGATTACATTGAAGGAGGAGTATTTAAACTTTCTTTTGTAAAGAACTCTTAATTCAATAAACAATTTTTTTCTCTCTAAAATTTCAAAGTTCCAACAGACCAACATCGGCCAATCACAGACATATTCTACGTAGCTTCTTCTCCAGCTGAAACCGGTCCTGGCGGCCCACACATCCTACACTCCAATACGTTTCTAATATCGTAAAACGTTTCGCCTAAAAGAAAAAAGAAAAAAAAAAACCGACAATTCTCGGTTCGTCTTCTTCATCGTCGCGCAACCCTCCCAAAAGAAACACACATTAACGGTGCTTTCTCTCAGTTACATGTAAACTTAAACTCCTAATATTTCTCTGTTGAACCTTTCGACCCATGAGATTCTTCCTCTTAATAACCAACTGCTTGACCTCCGAATTCTGTAAAGAAAAAAAAAATCTGATTATTTATATTTCGGTCACTATTTTTCTGCTCCTTTTTGTTTTTCTTCAATTGATTAGCCGATTTCATTTCCCATTAGCTTAACTTTTTGTTGTTGTAATTCCTTTGATTAGTATCTGATTAGGGCTGCCAAAGTTCTTTGGGTTTCACAATGGAGATGGATTTGGATGCTAGAGGCATTCCGGAAGAAGATACCTTTGAAGTTGATGATGATATTATCACTAATATTGTAAGCAGCCGAGTTACTGTTGTTTATCTAATCCCTTATTGTCGCTTTATTATTGAATTTTATAATGTACCAAAGATTTAAAAGTTTCCGTTTCTACATATTTTCTTTAAATTGTTGTTCTCTATTTCGAATCTATTGCATAAATACTTCGGCTACCAAGTATTCGCACAAGCTCGGTTAACCAATGCTTTCGATATTTGAGACAATGATTGAGAGATAAAGAGCGAAAGGAAAATGAGAAAAGATGATATTTTCTCAGTAGCGTTTTAAATTTCAAGAAAGAGTTCCTGAAAATTGTATTTCCATTGTACATTGTAAGGCAATCTTTGTTTCATGAATTAGGCCATACGCGAGCTCCCCTAAGCTGGTTTGCTTGTTACTATTCGAACACATGCGGTGTATGGAGGAATTTGTTAGATTATTTTTTTTTATAGTTAAGACATTTTATTCGAGGTAAGTAGGCATAGCCCAAGTGCACAGGAAGTATATAAGAGAATACATCTAAGTACAAGCTAAAGCAAAATAGTATTAAGTAAAAGCCTTACAAATGTTGATATACCTCACAAGATTGTTCACCCAAAAATTTAAAGTGCTAAAGAAAAAGTCCCTAAATTCCATCATTGTGCATTCACGGTCCTTGAAACACCTCCCATTTCTCTCAAGCCATAAACACCAAAATAACCATAAGGGAATCATTCTCCACTCAGCTGTACTGCCTCCACTTCCCGCTGCACCTTGCCAGCTAGCCAAAAATTCCACCACATGAAAAGGCATCACCCAAGCGATGCCTACCTTTGCAAATAACTCATTCCACAAAGCTGTCGCCATTTCACAGTGGTGACGAAACAGGTGATTAACAGATTCACCATCGTTTTTCCACGTGAAGTACCAGTCCATCACATATAAACTCCTCTTCCTCAAATTGTCAATAGTTGAAACTTTCTCAAGCGACACCAACCAGCAAAAAAATGCAACTTTACTGGGCACTCTAGCTTTCCAAATACTTTTCCAGGGGTATGTTATATTATCATGACTATTTATCACCTTGTAATAGGATTTCACAGAGAATCTGAACTTATTATCATGAACCCACTGCATCCTGTCTTCCCTGATCTGATCAATCTTAGAATCATAAAGTTTTACATAGAAATCAGCAGCTTCACTCACTTCCCAGTCCTGTAAATCTCTAGTAAATTCAACATTCCAATTCAGCATGTTGTTAGAAAACAAGTATGAATCCACCACAGCAGCCCCTTTGTTTTTAGCAGTCCTGAAAAGGCTAGGAAATGCTAATTTAAGAGCTGAATCACCACACCAAACATCATGCCAGAAAAAAAATATTAGACCCAGTCCCCACTTTGAAATTAGTGTTTTTGTTAGATTAAATTCTATATTCTGTTTCTTATGGATACTTGTATTTTAGTTTTAGCTATTCATTTATTATACCCTTGGTTTTATCTACCACTTATTTTTATTTTTATTTTTATATTGTGGAAGGATAATTCCAATTTTGAAGGTGAAGGGTGTGGGATATGCATGGATGTTGTCATTGATAGGGGGGTTCTAGACTGCTGCCAGCACTGGTATGTATCTACATTTTCTTCCATTCCTTTTGTCACTCAAGAGCGTGCATCTTGGTTAGTTGTGTTAATAAACCTTTCTTCTCATAATATCAAGATGTTACCAATCATATTCCTTTATTTGCTTTTAAGTTAAATGGAAGTGGGCACTCAAATACCTTTGATATGAGCATTAAACTGCAATTACTGATACTTTTATTCAAAATTCAACTATTTTAAAGCTAAGAAAGGAACTCAATGGACATCAACCCCTTACTGTACTTTCTTTAATGTTTTTCTGTAACCAAGTGACTAATCTGGCTAGAACCTCTTGCAACAGCTGCATTTGTTGTTGGAAATGAGCTCTTAAAGAACTTATAAATTCATTGGTTTGTAGATGTCTAAAGGTAAATTGTGCCTTGTTCATGGCCTTGGATTTTGTCAGGGTCGAGTTGAGTTGAAAAAGCCAAAAGATTCTTTAGTTGGATGGGTATTTTTATAGATTTAGCTTCCTTTATCCATCTATATTGGATTTTTTATATATGTTCAACCAATCAACTAGGTAAATTTATATTTTATTTATATCTGTTGTGCACGATCTAGCAACTAGTAACTATTTTTTGTAACATTAATTTGCTTGGACAGAGAGCAAGATTTGATTTCATAAACTGAGTTCATCATGTGATTTTTCAGGTTTTGTTTTGCATGCATTGATAACTGGGCTACCATCACAAACCTTTGTCCGCTTTGCCAGAATGAATTTCAATTGATCACATGCGTCCCGGTCAGTGTTATAAAACTTTTGAAGACCGTTTTCCTTCATTGTGCTGCATGACTTCTGCTGTCATTTATATACATTCAGAACTTACACAGAATTTGTTTCTAAGTATTGACTACTCTTGATGAGATCTGTTTCCCTATTCTTTGAGTTTCTATTGAAGCTGTAATTAGAAGCTGCTAAAAGGAGACTACCATTAGAAGTTGATACATAACTGATGTAAAGTTTAATAAGTTCCATTTCATTATGTAGGTATATGATACCATTGGTAGCAACAAAGTTGACGAGGACTCATTTTCCAGGTACTCTTTAACAACATACATATTTTCTTGTCTTTTTTAACTTTTACCTTGTTAAAGCCCTGTTCCTCTTAGTTTTGTACCTCCACGTGATATCAGCATTGCATTCTGAAAACTTAGGGTTTGGTAAAAAAAAATATATACTTGTTTCATTTATTTATAGCAGTTCTATTTTACCTGATATCATATTTGTCAGTAGTTACTTAAAGTTGATTCAAAGCCATATTGCTACACTTCAAAATCTGTTAATTTTGATAGAATTGTTACAAGTGGGTCTTCTCTAATATTTGTTTTGAAGCTCTCTGGCGAGAAGATATTAAGATAGAGCATGGAAAGAATTGTTACTCGCATTACTTTAAAAAATAAATGGCCTGCATTACGAATATGAGTACAAGTAGAATGTGGAGGATCTGTGGCCCATGCTTATAGTGGCACATAGTTATTTTGTAATTATGCTGATTAAATTACTTCTTTTATAGGTAAAAAAAGAAGAAGTAATGCCAACATTGTCACTATGCCTAGGTTTTCAGCAACGATTATTTACTACTTTTTTTTCTTCACTTATGCAGAGATGATGATTGGTGCATTGAAGAGAAGAATAATATGCTCTCTTTTCCGTCGTATTATATTGATGAAAATGTAATTTTCCCCTGATGTGATCTTGTAATACTCTCTTTAGTGCTGTTTCTAAAAGTCTGACACCCTCCTGGGGCCCAGTGTTATTTGGCTTAATTACATCATAAGCCTTTTATTGTCAATGGTGTTAGCCCGTATGGCATCACCCTCACTACAGGTAAGGGGTGGAGGGTAAAATCATGTGTTCTATCTCATGTGGATGGATGATTTTTTATTCTTTTAAATATCTGCATGGAGGCATGGGGGATTGAACACATGATTTTTTTTTTCCCTGCATGGATGCATGAGTTCTATATATTACATATATACCTATATATACATATATGAAATAATAAAAAGAATATAACCAAAACTCCTACAAATCAGAAAATGGCTGTTGTGTTTTCAAATGCCCTTAACCTAGAAGGCCTACTACTAGTGTTGATATCGGCATTGAGATTCTGAAAGGTTGGCCCATCTACATCCACATGTCAGGCATTCATAAAAATATGTAATTAAATCATGTCAAGGAAAAAAAAAGTAATTTAAATTGTTTCTAGACTATTTAATCGCCCCTTCCTATAATAGTCCATACAGAGTATGGGTATAGCCATGCAAGCTTCTCAAGAAACAAAAATCTTCAGGAAGATTAGTGCTATTCTCAAATTAAGAACTCAAGGCTGTTTTTCCAAATTTTGGTATTGTGTATGAATTTACATCTCAACATCTTTCTTATGTACTGTATGGTGTTGTAGGCAGTTATTTGCTTGGATGGAGATGGCTGCAAAATTCGAAGTGGATCAGTGACTATTGAGGGAGATTCCAATCTTGATACATCAATTGCTTGTGATTCATGTGATATTTGGTGAGCTTCAACCATAAAATCTGATTCATAGGGTTTGACATATTCATTGAATGTCATTTAGGAATTTCACTGCTCAATTTGGCTTAAGTGAGAGTGAGGGTTCAGTAGGTTGATTTTTCCAAAATATTTTCAAGAACAAACGGTGAAACTTCTTGTTGTCTGTGAAGGGGCCAGAAAAGGCTGATGGATTTTTTTTTTTTTTTTGCATGGAATCAGGTATCATGCTTTTTGTGTCGGATTTGATTCTGAAGCCACATCTGAGAGTACCTGGTTATGCCCAAGGTAAGTTCATGGACTATGGTTATTATTCAGTTGGTTTTGGCTGTTGGTTCCTCAGCTGAGTCTAATCCAGTGAATTTTCTTGAGCTGCATATGCATTATTTCATCCGTTAGTACTTGAATGTGCAGAACCTATTACTGCATTACTCAAGGTAGACTAATGATGTTTAATAGTGTTTTATAGATTATATTTACTGTTTAAGGACATTAGTTCTACTATGGCAGCATAACTGCTTGGATTATTTAGGTAACTAGCTCAATTATCCATACCACCAGGCATTCGTTAACTGGCTCATCTATAACTTTGGCACAATCACCCTGTAATTGTTCCACAATCATCTGATGTTGCCAAGAGAAAATCTTGAGTTAAATTAATCAATGCAGCTTGTATTCAAGGATTATAAAAGGATAAATGAATTGTCAAAAATTTTTCTTTTCCTAGAAGCTGACTTCCCTTGTCATTTCTTTTAACATTCTTACTTTTGGATTAATGTAGATGTGTGCCACTAGAATCAGGAGTGGTTTTGACTCAGAGACCGAACAATGAGCATTACCCAGAAGATGCTAATTGTGAAAGTTTTGTTGAGGATGCTTTTGCTGGAAAGGTGTCCATTTCTGTTGCTGATGCTGGAGAGACAGCTGTTGTGATCTCAATGGTTGGTGAAAATCAGTGGACTGAAGAACCAAATGAGAACTTTCTGTCAACTGTCAAAGTCGAAAAGGACTTGAAAACTGAAACATTTATATCATCTTCTGATGCCATTAGTCATAAGGCGGAAATGCCATCAATGGAGAAGACTATCATTCAACCAATCTTTGAGGCAAAGGAGCTGGAACTGTCCTTATCACATGATCCATCCTTCAGTTTGCCTTCTAATTCCCTGGTGATTAGTGAGTTGAAGACAAGTTCTGCTGTCAAAGCAATGAAGGAACAAAGTAGCTTTCATGGCATTGAAAATACTTCAAGAAAGCTGACTAGTGAATCCTGTATTGGAAACAGGCAGTCTGAAGATGAATCCACTATAGGCCTTCATCTTGGATTATCTGTAGGCGCTTTTTTGTCTGGTATTGGCATATATAACCTTTTTTGTTTATTTATTTATTTTTATAGCTACAATGCCATCACTGTCAATTTAATGTGCTTCTAGTTGATGACATAAAGAATGATGGAATTGGAGATCAAGTCGCTGAAGATGTCCAGCAGCAAATCCCTTCAGAAAAATCTTTGGCAAAAGGTATTTAAGTGTGGGCATCTTTTCTTTCTTTTTTTCTTTTCTTTCTTTCTTTGAACATCCCAAGTAGCCACTTATGATGTTGATAAGGCATTGATATGAACATCCTGATCTATTGCCTTGTTACTGAATGTTTTCTGTTTACAAATTTGAACCAGATGCTAATGAGAATGCTACCATGGTTGGTGTAAAGAGAAAGTCTATTTATTGCAGGTAACTTATCATTCAAATGTATCCTCTGCTTTTCTCACGTTTTTCTGCAGTTAGTGATCATAGCCATGTTCCCTAAGGATATATTACTGCTATCCCCATGCCAAAATTTTCCAGTGCCATTTGCTCACTTGCAGATCCACTTCCAATGTTGATAATTTATTGCAGGTCCAGTTATTCTGTTTTCATGGAAGCTCTTTGGCCTTTCAGCTGGCAAAACTTATGGCATTTTAGGGACATGGGTCCAGCAATAATTTATCTTAGCGTTGCTCACTGTTGTTTCCTCCATATTAAACATGCCATGTTGGATTTTAAACTCTGTTGTATGTTTTTTTCAGTTTCATGAATAGCACTTAGAAGCAGGTGGTCACCAAGTTTTTTAGTTTATCTTCAATTATTGTGTTGTTTGGTGCAGTGCTCTCATGCATATCCTAGGTAAATGTATATTTACTGTCATTTGGTTGTCTCACTTATTCTTTGCATCTATTAGTGATCACGAGTCTGCTAGTATTGATGGAAATCCGAAACCAAAGATTGTGACTGAAGTTTCTAGAAAGAAAATTAAAGCTGAAGGGAGGATTGAGCAGGTGCCTACAGAGGAGAACGGCGATGCTTCTGTGCTGGCTAATTCTAAGAGCTGCCCAACCCCAATAGTAGTTCCCAAAGATGAAAGGTTGAAACATCATCAAGATGACGATGATTTTGCTTCTGATATAATGAGCATAGTTCAAGGGACAAACCATAGACTTTCCAAGGAGATTGCATGCCCAAATCCTCCTGATAAATCATTGATAGAGCGAGAAAACACAGCTGGCTTGCGAGTAAAAAAGATATTGAGGAGAGCTTCTGAAGACAAGGAGTCATCCATGGCAGTTCAAAAACTAAGGAGAGAAATCAGAGAAGCTGTTCGTGAAAAATCTGCGAAAGATTTTGGGGAAAGCCTTTTTGATCCAAAGCTTCTTGCTGCTTTTAGGGCTGCTGTAGCAGGACCTAAAACTGAACCTGTTAAGAAGTTGGCACCTTCAGCTGTAAAGTCCAAGAAGTCAGTGCTACAGAAGGGAAAAGTGCGGGAAAATCTAACAAAGAAAATTTATGGAACATCCAATGGAAGACGAAAACGTGCATGGGATAGGGACTGTGAAGTTGAGTTTTGGAAGCATCGCTGCATGAGAGCTACAAAGCCTGAAAAGATTGAGACTTTGAAGTCAGTTCTTGGCCTCCTAAGAAAGAGTGCGGATGACTCAGATCAGGGGTCTGAATCACAGGCCACAAATTCAATTCTTTCCAGGTTGTATTTAGCTGATACATCTGTATTCCCTAGAAAGGATAACCTCAAGCCTCTTTCAGCTCTTAAAGCTGTTGGTAATTCAGAGCAGAATAAAGAACAGCCCACTCCTGCAGACACCTGTTCAAAGGCATCTCCTGATGGTAGTACTAAATGCACAGAATCAAACAAAATTGTGTCAAAGGCCGGGGTTTCTTCGTTTGGAATTACAGAAAGTAAGAATAATCCCCCAATTTCAAAGAGCGATGTTGCTTCTGCTCCTGGTAAAGTAACTTTAAGCACACGCCCAGCAGGGTCATCCATTTCTGCACTATGTGATTCTAAAGGTAGTAGTACTCAGAAGCAGCAGCTGGTTAAATCTGACGGTGTAAAGAGTGACAAAAGAAAATGGGCCCTGGAGGTCCTTGCTAGGAAAGCAGCTGTAGCAAGCATGAACACCAGCAATGAATTACAGGAAGACAATGCAGTGCTTAGGGGAAATTATCCCTTACTAGTATGTAATAGTTTGGTTTCTGAAACCCAACACTCTTCATTCCATCTTATTTTGTTTGATATCTGATATTTATACAATTATTTTTTCTGATTGGTGTGAGCAGGCTCAATTACCAGCTGAAATGAGACCAGTACTGGCACCTAGTCACCATAATAAAATCCCCTTACCCGTGAGGCAGGTATAGAGTAATTTGCTGTCTCCACCTCCCATAACCAGGCTGGGTATTTTTACTACAGTGAATGGATTAAATTTCTGCTTGGAATACTCTGTAGTTTTCTTTTTGATGTGAAAATATTTGGTAATGGAAGTGGAAGTGCTGAGCCTTGGATGAAAACTGAAACTGGGAAAGGCAGAAAAGGACCGTGCAAGGAAATGTAGAAAAAAAAAGTTTGTGCGCATAATACTTCTATAGATTTTCATGGTTGATGTTCTCCATTAGTCCTAGCAATGCCACTGCCACCACCAGCACTGCAACTACTATTGCAGAGTGCTGCAACACTGCCGACACCAGCTCAAACACCACAAGTCATCAATGCTAGCTCTATTGTTTGCCAGGTCACCATCGCCATTGACCAACACTGCACCGCATTTTATGTTGCAATAGTGCCAACACCAAATTGACTACCTTCATCAGACCATCGCCAATGCTTTTTGTTTTCCACTTGTCACCACTACCCCCACTGCAATTATAATAGAATTCCTCCAATATAACCATCCAAAAAGAAAAATTAGCTGTAGTTTGTTTTATTGGAATTGGAGCAATTTGAATCTGTGGTTTGGCTCCTTTATATGTCAAGAGATATAAAGGAAAATTTAGCAAAGACTTGTTTCACAGTAAAACCAAGATTTTTGGACACTACAGCATTCTTCTTTGGTATTAAACATGGTGTTGCTATTTTTCAGTTTACACAAGTTAAGGTTGTCATCCAGATGCATCATTCAAGTGCACCTTAAATGCTTTGGTTTTTCTCTATGGAATAATAATCTCTCTCATAAAAAAACGTTAAACTAGTTGATTTCTTTATGATCCTGGAGTTTATCTATCTGGTTGTGTGACAACTTTTTTTCTTCAGACACAACTTCACCGACTGACCGAGTACTTCTTGAGGAAAGCAAATTTGCCTGTTATTCGCAGAACTGCAGAAACAGAATTAGCTGTTGCAGATGCAATTAATATTGAAAAAGAGGTTGCCGATAGGTCAAACAGCAAAATAGTATACCTGAATTTATGTTCCCAGGAGATGTTGCATCATTCAGATAACAGCAAGTCCAGTAGAGCCACAGAAGCATATACTTCACCCTCAGCAGAGGCTCCCATCAAAGAATCGGACCAAGTTACCAATCAAATTTCAACTGATCCTGTAATCTTAGATGCACTGAGAAGTGCAGGCCTTGTGTCTGATTCTCCTCCAAATAGTCCACAATCAGAGAAGGAAGTCCTCAATAAAGATGACCCCTCAATAAGGGAGGAAGGGCCAGATGATGTATTTGATATGGATTCTTGTCCGGAACTGGATATTTATGGGGATTTTGAGTATGATTTGGATGATGAAGACTACATTGGTGCCAGTACAACAAAAGTCTCTAAGCTACCACCAGAAGAAGCTGCTTCAAAAATGAAAGTGGTTTTCTCTACTCTAAACTCTGAAAAGTTGAATAGTGGTACAGATATTGACGATCATGGAAAACCAGGGAATTTTGAAGCACCAAAGGACTCTACCCTGCCCCAGAACCATAGTGATGCGGGCATCAGCACTACCATGGAGGGTGAGACTGACAATTCTTGTGTTCCTCCAGAACCCTTGCCAAGTGAAAACGGTGAAGAACTTTCAATTGTAGAATGTGAAGAGTTATATGGCCCAGACAAAGAACCCCTCATTAAAAAATTTCCAGAAGTGGCATCAAGAAAGATATATGGACAGGTTAATGCAGTCACCAAAAACAAAGATCCTGTAGAAAATGAAAATAACATGTCAAATAAGGATGTAAATGCAGAGAACATGTTTGTTGCGACTGTTGGTCCCAACTCTTCTGGTGGGGAACATTCACCCAACCAATTTCAAACGGGGGAAAATGTCGAAATCCAGGAGAAGAAATCTAGCACTGAGACTAGCAAGCGGCCTGATAGCTTCAATCATGTATTCAAGAAGGTAGCAGATGACCTTCTTTTTATCATATATTTGAGTTGATTTGGTTTTCTTTACTTCCATTTTCTTTTCTTAGTATTTGTACAGCCTTATGTAAATCATTTCATACTTCAGTTCTGTCCAATACTTATCCCAAGCTTGTGTACGGCCTTTCTACTAGACTTAAAGCTTATCAGTCATACCATCTATCTCTAGGTGGAAGCCTACATCAAAGAACACATCAGGCCACTGTGCAAAAGTGGCGTGATAACAACGGAACAGTATAGGTGGGCAGTGACAAGAACTACAGATAAAGTTATGAGATACCACTGCAAAGCCAAGAATGCAAATTTTCTCGTCAAGGAAGGAGAGAAGGTGAAGAAACTGGCAGAGCAGTATGTTGAGGCAGCCCAGCAGAAGGAAAAAAGTGATCCTTTGTAAAGGCAACTTTTTCCATCTTTCTCAAGGGCCATAGATGTCTACTTCCCTTTTGACCTTAAGAATTTGTGGATAGTTATGGGAAATAGCCCAAAACACCATGATTTAGGCATTGTACAAGAATGAGAATCAGAGCACAGCGAGCCAACTTGATGAGTAGGTGGGTTTGGCCTGAACATAAACTACATATTGGTGTTAGGGAGTCTTAGCTCCATTACTTTGTGCGAGGGTTCTTGTGCTCCAAAAACAGAATGTATATACTAACACGAAATTGTTGTTGCTATTTTTGTTGCAATTGTTAGTACAATCTATTGAATGAACTCTGCAATGTCATTTTTACCCTGATTTATGGGGAATTCTATTGTATTGTAAAAGCAGCTAGTGTTTCAACTTTAAAAAGAAACTTTGGACACTATGGTTTCTCATAGCCTCAAGACCAAATTCCTCTCTTCACCGAAACCTCCCCTCCCACAAAACTCACTGGCGGAAGGCGGCAGGCCCTTTCTACATTTGGCTATACCTCTATCTTTTCCTCACTCTCTCTTTTTCTTCTTCATTTTCTGTAGTTTTTCTCATTTTTATCAAGCCAATGGAGGCTAGATTTATGATTCCTGGCAAACTCTCTCTCTATATGCTCCATTGCCAACCTCCCTCTCCCCCACGTGCCACCACCTACACGCCTTGGTTTACCGGCCCTGTTTGATGCTTTATTTTTTTCTATTTTTTGTATAGTTTTTAGGGGACTAAAAAAGATAACTGCCTAATTAAGAATGAAAAGGATGCTAAGTAAAGACAAGATATGTCTGGATGCTTGCGTAATCTAAACTTCATGCAATGAGGTAACATTGCAAACATAAGCTTCATTTTTTGCCCATTCAACACATCATTGAAGTAAAAGTGTTCTACAGTAGTTATTTTAAAAATTTATTGATATTTTATTTTTTTTATTTTAAAGTTAAGTGGATAAGTTTTGTGTTAGCATACCAATTTCTATGTTATAACACTATACAATATAAAAAAACAGGATTCAAAGAAGAGAGATGTAAATTGGGTGCATATGATAATCTAAACGTTTAAGGTTTTATATTTTTCTCTTACAATATCTCATTATAATAATATTTTATTTAATTTTTAACAAAATATCTCACCTCAATTATGTAACCAAACGTTTGAAAAGTAGCTAACTTTCCTCGGGTAAAATATTACAAGTTCGAATCAAAGCTGAATAGTCATATTTGCACTATGTGGTTGGATACCCAAAGTTCAACTTATGGGTGGCCATTATTTTTATTTATTTTTAAATAAAAATAAATTATTTAGAGAACTTTTAAAAGATCCTAAGAAGTGGTCGTCCACAAGAATTAAACTGTATTAACTTCTTTTTATGGGTTTTCTATCTGAATAATCCCTGACGAATCGCCATTCATATGGCACAAAACAGAAAGTAACTTACGCAAGACTAGGAGTAAGATGGCGAATAAAACACCCAAAGGCACCAGGATTATAGTACGTGTTTCCAGTTTCTGAGGAAATTCTCTCTCTCTCTCACAGAACGAGTGATCCCCACAAATTAAAACCGTCGACTCCACAGCTTCTGTCTGTACGGACGAAAGATGAAGACGCCGCGGAAGGTCTCCTTAAATATCAAATGCCAAAACATTAACGACAACCAAAGCAAGGAAAGCAACAAAAACAACTGCATCAGAGAGGACAACAAAAATACGAGGAGCTTTTATGAGCTTTCCGTGTCTTTCATCCTCTCGCTTTGGTGTCTTTTCTTCTTCTTCTACTTTCACCTTGGCCATGTCCATGGCATAGGCAATGGAGGTTAAAATTCTCGTTTATTCATGTTCCATTTTATTTGGGTTCTGCAGGCTTTCTCACCAGTTTGTTGCTTTTTGTTTTGTTTTTTGTTTTTTGTTTTTTTTTTCAGGTTTCGTTGATTTTTTAATTTTTTTAGTTTGATTGGTGTGGATTAGGAGTAACTTCCTTCTTTTCCGTTAATTATTCGCTAACTTCTCTGTTTGGTTGCCAAGAAAACGGAACAAAATAGTTGAAAACTTGAAAGTTGAAACCTTCATAACTGGTGTTTACCCCCTATGATAATGAAGAATCAATCTAAGATCGCCAAACAAACGTCCTAGGCTTCGTAGAATTAATTTGCTTTTTAATAACTCCTCCTAGACTTAGTTCAGTTAATTAGCCAGGTAATTATGCAAGTTTAGTTTAATAAATACTTCAAAATTTTGGGCCATGCCTATTCTTCAGATCAATAAAATTTTGTTTGTTGCTTGAGTAAAATAAAGTTCCATTTTGCCTTTCTTTTCCTGTCCTGCAGTTTTCTGCATTTTAGTTTTTGAGAAGACATTTAGAATAAATAGAACTTGGAGTCTTAAAACGGGTGGGCTTGGATATGATATACTGCCATTAGAAAAAAGCCAAACAGCTTACTAATTAAAGAAGATGTGAACTCAGGACCACCTGTTCTGATGCACGATAAACTACCGATCTAAGCTTAAGCTGATAGAAAAATATAATTTAATAAATTTGTCAATATTCTAGTAGTTCCCATTTCGTTAGATTCCATCGTTTGGAAATGATCTTTTTTCCGCTTTTGAATATAAAGAAAATTAGATGTAAAGTGATTAAACTGGATGATCTTTTGCATTTGTTAGTTGAATGTTGGGGCTGTACCATTTATTTATTTCTTACATGCTGTCATATTGATTTAAGTTAATGTGTTTCAGGCAATTCATATATCACAAACAGAAGCAATACCCACGCAGTCGAGGTGTTTATAGAGGGTAATAAGTCAACTAGCTGTAATAATTCCAGTGTTCATCGCAGATCTATGAATCCCAACAGTTCACTTCCAGAGACAAATAGAGTAGAAGTCGTTTGGAGCTTTTTTGGAAACGATGGTTTAGCGTGTGAAGTAGAACACCAAGAACGACAGGAAACAGAAAAAGCTATTCAAGCAGAACAACTTCCGAGTGGGAGAACCCCTAATTCCACCTATCTCAATCTTGATGAGTTTCGAAACATAACAAGGCAAGAAAAAGACACAGCCTCACCTAGCCGGTTTGTTAACATCACCCACCGGCTTGAACTTGACGGAACAGCATACAACTATGCCTCTGCATCTAAGGGTGCAAAGGTGGTGGCTCATAATAAGGAAGCAAAAGGAGCCAATAACATTTTGGGGAAGGATCATGACCAGTACTTGAGAAATCCTTGTTCCGTGGGAGATAAGTTTGTGGTGATTGAACTTGCAGAAGAGACTCTGGTTGATACTGTCAAAATTGCAAACTTTGAACATCATTCTTCAAATTTCAAGGATTTTGGTTTATCTTGCAGTTTAAGCTATCCAACTGATACATGGTCCCCTTTGGGAACTTTTGTTGCTGCTAATGTCAAACATGCACAATGCTTTAAGTTACCTGAACCTAAATGGGTGCGGTACTTGAAGTTAAATTTACGTAGTCATTATGGATCAGAGTTTTACTGCACACTGAGTGTTGTAGAGGTGTATGGTGTTGATGCAATTGATCGGATGCTTGAAGATCTCATCGTGGCTTATGCAGAACCGGCTCCCAGCAAATTGCCAGAGCCTAATTCAACCACAATGCCTTCTTTAAAACCAGAAGTTGGTCCAGTTAACGGGAAAGGAGAGGGTGAAGTTCAAAATGACACTGAGACTGGTGTAGGGCTAGGGAGCAGCAATAATGCCCAAAAGCTCAAAGTGGATGCAACAAAAATTTCGGCTATTTTGAACAGTATTCCTGATCCTGTAATAGAGGTTAGACAACAGTCAAATGGTAGAATACCTGGAGACACTGTCCTGAAGATTTTGATGCAGAAGGTGAGGTCACTTGAGTCAAACTTATCTGTGCTGGAGGAGTATATCAAAGAATTGAATCGGAGAAATGGGAATGTTCTACCTGAGCTTGAAAAAGAGCTATTGAGTATATCATCGCTCCTGGATAAAAGCAGGAGAGAGATCAAAGATCTGTTGGGGTGGAAGGAGAGCATGGTATTGTCTGGCTGCTCTCTCTCTCTCCTCTCTCTCTCTATAAGTAGCTTTCCGCATCCATGATCCACCTAATTGTTTGGCATCCTTCCCTTCTGCAGGAAAAAGGAATTACTGAGCTTCAGTTGTGGAAAGCTCTTGTCTCATCTCAAATGTATGAATTGGTCAGAGAAAATAACAAGCTAAGGTTGGGATTCGTTTACTTTTTCCTGTTTACCTTCTTTATTCCTTATAATCCTATCTAGAGGCTGCAAACAGTTATTGGTTCTAGTTGTTTGCTCTTTTTTCTTCTTCTTTTCAAATCTTTATTGAGAATGTGTTAATCACTTGATGAAATGCTTTTCCTCACTCCTTAGATGAGACTGAGTACCTAAAGTGGCAAACATCTCATGTATCTTGATCATAATAATGCCGAGATAAAGTTATAATTGCTATGCTTTCCAATTTCAGTGAAATGACCGCTTACTGCGTCAGGATTCTTTAGTATTCAACTCGAATGATTTGCAAAACCTTTACCATTCCTGTTATCATACTGACTGTAATAGGTAGGTTTGAATGACAATTGAAACAAGTCCCTTCTTGCAATAATATTTCATCTACACTTTTTCGATGACGAGGAATTCTAGAGACTGTGTAACCGCAACATGTCTTTAACCTGGTTTAAACCCTTGACTGTATAATGTGTCCTCGTCACACGGATCATGTAAATCACTAGCTTTTTCACTGATGGGACGTAACTCCTAGAAATTGTATGCACCTAGGGTTTGAACCTTAGACCTGGAGGGAGCATACCATCAAGATCAAGGCCCTTACCACTTGAGCCAACCCCTAGGGATTATATTTCGTCTACCCTTTTAACTTACTGATATAGTATGTTGTTCCTTATTTTCTTTCCATTTATTTTCCATGTTTTTCACTTCTTGTGTCTGACACTCCTATTCTCTTTTCCATTATCACCACAGGTTAGATATTGAAAAGGTTGCTAGTGATCAAGAAAATTTGGAAAGTAGAGAGCTTGCTGTTCTTGCAGGGAGTCTTTTGTTTTTGTGCTTTGCAATTCTCAAGCTAATTTCAACAAAGATTTACACATTTTTTGGAGCCCGCCGGTCTGATAAGGAGTGCCAGACAAGGAGAGGTTGGGTTTTGATACTTGTTAGCAGTTGTATGACAGTATTCATTACCTTGATCTATAGTTAGTCTCTCATTTTTGCAGCTCTAGTAAAACGAGATTATTGGCGTTTAGGTCTCTTTGTAATGATAGCTTATGTTTAAAGGAGACTGGTCTTGAGGAAACAGCTCAAGTTACTTTCTTGGAATGGGCTTTACCAAACTGTATACATGCTGAAACTGGTACCCTTACCTTTATTTGCCTATTCACAGTCCATGCATGTTGGTAAACGAAAGTAAACAAATCATGATTTATTTTTGGAATTGGCACAAAGTGCAAGTAATATAACTAACTACATTCAACCTTGGATGCTGTTCGCTATGTCACATTGTTTCTGTTCCTTGAAACTAGCGAAAACGAAACCATAGACAGAGTTTGGTCTCCAAACTTGAAAGAACATCATCAAAGGTGTGGAAATAAGGCAGGATTCTGGTTCATGCACTACCTCTACAGCAAACTCAACAATCAGAACCATTGCAGTCTTCATTAAAAAGAAATACTTGTAGCATCTGGTGAATGACTGATCCATCTTGGGTTACCATCTAAAATCACAAACAGTAAAAAGGGGGAGTGATTGATATGAACAAACATGGCCTTGCGTGTGTGCTTTTGACTTCAATAATTTTCTTTTCTTTTCCTTCTTGGAAAAACAGATGGTTAATTCGTTTCTCCAATTGGAAAACACAATTGACAGGACATTGCCAACCCAACATCGTAAAAGCGTGAGAACACAGGAGGTTGTTTGCCTGTAGTGTGGCATAAACGATAAGATCATTATGGTTTTTATTATTAATAATAACCTCAAAGTTACATTTTCTTGTTTGGATACTAGAAATCTTTTATTTTATTTCATTATTATAATTTTTTTAAATTTTTATATAAAATATAATAAATAATTTAACTTTTTATAATTTCAAAATAATAATAATATTAAAAAATAATATTTTATTAAATTTTTATTTCATCTCAACTCACTATCCAAACCACACCTTAAAGCACTGCATCTTCAAAATTTGAAAGAATATATATAAAATGAGCTACATTGAAGTATTCAAATAGTAGGATTTTCAAATACGAGTTACAATATTTCCAATGCTTTCTTCATAGTTGGAGATGCACGGTTCATCTTCAAAAATTTAAAAGTAATATTTTATTCCAAAATATCATACCCTATTACTCTATAACATTTTTCATTTTCAAAAGTGATATTTATTTCAAAATGTCAGACTCACTTTTCCCGCAAACGATTTAAGTAAAAATTAAATTATTAATTAATATATAGTTAATGTAGTTGTAAAATATGAAAAAAAAATTAAAAATATTATTATTAAAAAATAATATTATATTATTAATTTAACTAATCAAATGTGAAGTTATGTCATCAATTGTTTTGAATTTATGAAAAACTTATACTTTTAGCTAACTTTTAAAGATGACTTTGACAAAACTAATGCTGCATGTAATTTACTTTCTTGGTATCATCAAGGCCATAACTTCTTGTCACTCGATGAATCATGTAATATTTATTATTTATAGTTTTATCCAGAAATATTTATACAAACAATAATAAATATTATAAAACACGAGTTATGTATTTATTAAATAAAAATTACAGGTACAATCATTTTTGTTTATTTTTTATGTACTTATTAATGTGATTGATTGTGTTATTTTTTTAATATAAAATAATTATTTTAACCAATTATATCAATTAAATGTATAAAAAATACACAAACATAATTGCATGTAACAGTTTTTTTTTTTTAATTTAATCTAACAAGGTTGGCCATTGAGGGTCCAAAACGAACTACACCCAGCACTAACGAATTACGTGCATGTGCTCTAAACTACTACGGGTACTAATGTATTCTTTAAGTCAATGTTTGAAAGGCGAAATTACAAAATTGTCCATAAAAAAAAAAAAGACGGAAAACCAGAACAGTAAAAAGACGAGACGTTCCTTCTCTGAGAATTTTGGTTTCGGGGGGGTCAAATACGACGACGCACAGACAATCCAACCACCACCTCAACCGTCTTCTTCCTCCTCCACTGCAAAACCTATGTTAGGGTTTCAGAAAACCACCGGAACCCGAATATACACCTCCCGAAAGAAATAAACAGAAATCTCTTACTTTCTTCTCAGACGACGGCGTACCGGTGCATATCTACTCTAGGGTTTCATGTCCTTCGTAGCTTTCATGTCTTATGAATGGAGATTGCCTCTAGTCTCATTACCTTCCTCTCGTTCCAACCGTTCCTTGTGGCGGCAATAGTCACCGTGCTCTGTCTGCTCCTCGCTCTTCGTGCCGTCCGATCAGTGCGGTTCCCCTATTTGGAAGCCCCCCAATCGGACGGGGTAGACTCCGTCGCGTCTGCAAAGAAGGTTTGCAATTGCGTTTGCTCGTGTAACGGTGGTTTCGGGGCTCCCGATTCGGAAGCTACGGTTGCGCCGTACGTGAACGGCGGGACAGCTAGTATGGTTGAGAAGGCTTCTTCAGTGGCGGTGGCGGAGAGACTGACGGGTGCGTCGATGATGGAGCAGCTGGTGCCGGAAATTACAACGCACGCGCTGAGCTATTTGGACTTTCCGAGCCTGTGCCGCCTCTCGATGACCAATTCACTCATGCGTAAGGCCGCCAACGACGACAATGCGTGGAAAGCGCTTTATCACAAAGTAATTATATGCACTTACATTTACCTAATTTATCCAAAAAAATATTATATGCACTTATATATCGAGAGTTTTTGTGTTGGATTTGAAGTAATTACTCATTTTGCTGATATTTTTGGTTGCTGAGGAGTATAGGGGATTCAGAGAAGCAATTTTTCGTCCTCAATTGGGTTGAAAATAGCTAAAATCATGTTAGAAACAAATGGAAAACGGAATGCTAAAATTACAACTTTTGGTTGTGATGAATGTGGATTGGGTTTTTGATGTAATCTGAAACGTGCTATGGATGAGTTTTGGGTATTCGCAATCTGGAGGGAAATATCCCTTTAGATCATTCCATCTTGATTACCAAAGACTGTGTTAGTGCATTTTTGTCACCATACTTCTAAATTACACAATGTTGAATCATGGGATTTTCGTTGGTAATTGCTAGGTTTTGATTTCTTTGCATGTCATGATTGCAATCTGATTTGCGTTTGCCCATTTCTATGCCGTTGACATGTCATCTGTTGCTTATGTAGAATCACTTTCTGGAGGATCTCTCAACTGAAATTTCTGTTTCTCAATTTCATTTTTAGGACTTTACATTAGAACAAGATAGCGTGACGCCTGCCAATGGGTGGAAGGCTTACTATGCGGCTACAAGAGCCATTGTGACTATTAATGCTGATTTCTTTAGCATCATCAAAGAAAGGTCTCTTCCAGCAATGAGTCACTTTTGGCTAAATGCAGATTATGTAAAGTGTGTTCACGCCTCAGGAGAACTGTTTTCAGGGTATGATTTTTAGACTCGCTGCAAAGACATGCTTAAGATGCTTTATTCCTGCTGATAGAAAATATAGTTTTGTACGCGTGTCTCTGTTAAGTTCATCCATGATACGGCTGTTTTTCGTATACTTTTGACCGCTATTTTTTATTTTTGGCCTGTTTATGCTGCTAGCCTATAAGCTCTGAAAGTTTTTGTGGTGTGCTCGCGTAGTGTCTGTCTTGGTATGGAAGATATTGACCAGATATGAACATTATACCACCTTTCAATAATGCTAGTTTGTGGTTCCATAATTGTGTGCAAAACCACCCATTCACTTTCTTATGCTACCCACACACATGTATATACTTGTCTTCAGCTGGTTTGATTGTTTTTTCTAAGGGCAGAAAGAGACTAGATATCGCTAACATTGTCTTTGTTTGTGGATTGCTCAAAGTTTCAAACTGCACTATAGCTTGTCGCATGTAGTGGTTATGACAGTATTCTACTTGGCCCAGGACTGCCTGGTTCTGATTGAATATGATGCTTGAATTTAGCCGAGAATTGGCATGGTGTTTATGTAGGGATTTGGCTCAGTGGGTGAGCAGAAAGTACCGTTTCAAATCTGCTTTATTTACCAAACTGAGCAAACTGCCCTTGTGGTGAACTATATAAACATACATGTTGGAGGGGATAAAATATCCCAAGCCCATAATGGGTTTTAAGGCCCAGCCCAAGGGGGGATCTCATCAGGAAGGAAGGGACAAAAGGCTGAGAAGGGGAAAGGTGTCAGGAGAAAAAGTGAAGATGTGACAAAAAGCAAGGGAGGGGCAGAGGATAAAGGGGAACTGGAACTTCTTCGGCTTCTTCAACCTCACGACAATGACACCAGCGGCAACATTTTTCCATCAGAAGATAAAACTTTGATCTCCATTGTACAGTGAGAATAAGAGACTATGAGAAACTGCAAAACAAGCATATTATAGTGCATTCACCCCCCCCCCCCCCCCCCCCCCCCCCCCCCCCCCCCCCCCCCCCCCCCCAAAAAAAAAACACCCCGTGGACGTAAGCATTATGCCAAACCACGTAAATTTGATTGTCTGCCTCTCTTTTATTTTCCCTGCATATTTACTTTCCATTCACTGCTATAATGTACGCACTGACACCGTACAGCATCACCAGACCACTGCCAGGGGCTCCACCCCACACCGGACGAAGCCCAAATAGTCTCAACTGGCCGGGAATAACTCTTTCTCCCCTTCCAGCCTGTTTGGCTATTTTTAGCCTTTTAACACATGTATATAGGTGTTAACCTCTCAGGCATACACATGGATGCACATGTATATAGGTACTTTTGTATGTACGTGTATAAATTTGTGCATATTCAATGCTAGTTGGGATTATTGCTGTCCCTTCTCTTAGTTTTGTTCATCTGCAGAATGGTACCCTTAGACCTTTAGTATGTCCAACATTTGGTTTTTTGATGAATTTAACACAAGTTGATCTTTAGTTTCTAAATAGAAAGGTCAATTTAGAGCATTATGACAGTTTTGGTTAATCTGCTATATGTTGGCTTGGTTTGAAATTTTGAGGTTTTTTAGCCCTGCTTCTTGAAGATTTCTGATGGGCATTTTAATTTCCAAAGTCTTAAAAACTTTATATTTAGTGATTTGATATATTTATTGAAACTGGGATGGAAGAGAGTTGTTCTTTAAAAGCAGGTTGATTTCTTTTAATGGTGGAAATATCTAAACTGCAGCGGCACTGGTTATAGTGCGATCATGAGAGAGGATCTTGAGCCCCTTCTTTTGGTTATTAACTGAGAATGGGGTAAGGTGGATCTAGTTTGTGGCCATGGGCATTAGATTTGTTTTCTTGTCGTTTCTTTCAGAAGTGAGAACGTCATAGCAAAATTCTACTGGACTCCAAGCCCTGGTTCAATCTTTTGACCTTTATGTTCTGATGCACTATAAATGTCAATGTTGCTTCCAACAGAGAAAGACACTGTTACCTGATGGGGTTTTCATACATGCAAAAGCTGTTGGGCTTGCAGTGATTTTGAAATTTTGTCTGATCTCTAATTTTTGGTTTGCCTTTTCATGTTTGATTGGAATTAAAGTAGAGCTGAATCATCTTTGTTCCCTCGTTCAGGTATAATGCTGTAATACAGAGTTGGCAGCTTGCATTCAATTGGGAGCATGGATTCAACTTCCAAGTTCGGGATGTGCGGGCACGGGTTCTGACAGACATGGCTTGGGTTACCATGAAAACGTATGTTGACATCGATTCTGGGCCATTCAACGTAACTAATGTATTTGAGTTGCATAATGGGAGGTGGTATATGGTGCATCATCACAGTTCTGTGATGCTGATTGATGGTGAGGTGGATGAACCAATTGTGCATGCATAATAGAAGAAAAAGAAGAGATGATACCAATGAGATATCTAACACTAGTCACAAAAAAATAGTGCTATTTGTTAGCTGCAGCAACTTGGTTGAAATTCCACTGTGATTTCTTTGGATTATCCTTTTTCAGTTGCCAACCTCAGTTTTGGTCCTTTCGTGATTAAAAAAACAAAGGTCTCCTTTATTTTTTGTCTACATTTTTTCTAGATCATTTGCATAGGAATGAGCACGAAAAGCTTGAAGGGATTAAATTAGAAAAAATAACTTATTGTTCTACCCCCAGAAGAGAGCGGATTCAGGGATTTTGATATTGTAATTGCAAGAAAGTATTGGACGGATGAAGGAATTATACTACAGCAGTTCCATGTTGCTTGGCGACTGAGGGTTTTGTTTGGGTGGCAGCAAATATCATTCGTTCTTGCCTCCTGTAAACATGCCTATATTCCTCTGGTTTCTTGTTTCCGCAATGCATTTTCTTTCTGCTACCCATTTCCATTTGTTCCCGAAAGAACTCATTCAGTCCAATCAACCAGGCATGCCTTCGTTTTGTGGACGAATCCGTTGTGACCTTCTAGGCTTATTGGAGTGTTACTTTGAATTGATTGTAATCTTCACCGAGCTTTCGTTGTTTATAAATAAAATTTTAGTTATTATACACTAATCCGCAATGGATGGATACAGAGATGAGATATAGAATCCTTTGTTTGTGGACTTGTTTACACTACTTCCACTAAGGCTGTGTTTATGAGCTTAGATTCTCTTAAACTACTTCACTACTACTATTATTTACTATTATTTATAAATTATTTTACTATTATTTTTATAGAAAATTTGAGATCGACACGCGTTAGGGCACGGGAGATGGATGCGTAAAACTTTATTATTTAGATTTTAAATCAGTTCAAGAACGTCAAGGTTCCATGGTCTAGTGGTCAGGACATTGGACTCTGAATCCAGTAACCCGAGTTCAAATCTCGGTGGAACCTTTTTCTTTAGCTTTTCATCGTATTTTTTTAAAAAAAAGTTGGTCCTTTTGTTTTCCCGTTTTCACAGCACGGGCACTACTACGAGGGGCTATATCATAAATACAGGATAATATGGCGGCAAAGTTATGAAGCTCAAACATCTACTGAATAACTCTCTCTCCAGCTTTCGTTTGGAAGAGAAACGAGGTTTTCGTGGTTATCATCTTATCCTCACCCGCTTCACTGAGAGAGGGAGAGCAAGGTGGGGAGAGAGAGAGAATGGGAGTATACCTAGTCTCAGTTCCAGCACCTCCTCATCAGAGCCTAGTCTCACAACCTCCTCCTTTCATTAACAGCAGTAGCGCACGGTTGCATGGCTTAACAACGACTCCCATTCGATACCCTTCTAAGCTCACCATCCCTCACTGCTCTTCTTCAACTTCTTCTGCTGTTGTAGAAGAGGGCCCTCCTCCTCCTCCACCTGATGCACTTCCTGACCAGTCAGAGTCTCTCACTAATGACGTTGACAAGCTCCCTCCGAGGTACCACCATTTTCTTCTCTTCACTATAACCTACCCAGATAAAAATGTCGATTCGAAATCTGAGTCCTCGTTCAATTACCTGTTCTAGAGGGGTAAAGTAAAACAAAACATGAAAGTAAAGATTTTGGTGCTTGGCTATGAATATTCATTTTATCTAGGCCCAGGTATTTCTCAACAAAATTGACTATTCACTCATGAATGGGGGAGTTTCAAAATTTACTAGAGGCTATTGTCAACTGCATTTTGGCTATTCAGATTTCATTAGAAAATTGTCCAGTTCGTCTGTGTAATTGAAAAGGGAATTCAACGGATGAGGTTCTTCTTAAATCACCAACTCAAACGCTTAAGCTCATATGAAGACTTGAATCTAATCATTGAATTACTATTTCAACGGTTCTTGAGGTAGAGGAAGAATTAGGTAGTGATTTGATTTTAAGGAGCTCAAAGATTCGGGGGCCACTTTTCATGGTCCCTCCTTATGCATCGGACGTATCGCAAATTATGCGTAGGGGGGGTTGGTTATTGTTATGTGAGATTGGTTCGGATGCTTGGCGTCGCTTGGTGTTAGATGTACTTTTTTATAGTCATGCGATAGGTTTCGGGTAGTCAGGGTTGTGCAACAGCATGATCAAATTAGGTTTTACTTTTCAGTATCCAGGTTTGAGTATGAACGGATGAACTCTTCATGTTACTGATTGATGCTCTGGAAAGCATTCCACATAGAGAAACTCCACCGAGCCTATAGGTTTCTCCTACCGAAACTGGTCTCATTTTATGCTCTCCTATTCATATCTTTAACGAGTATTTTGGATAACATAATTTCTTTTCTTATGCTTGCCTACAACGTAAGCATTCGATTTTGATAGGCAAGGAAACCGTTTTGCCTTGACATTTGTGAGGCTAGTGAGGTTTCTATATATTGATCTTATTTGGTTTTGATATAACTGAGTATAAAGTTTTTAAATTAGTGAAATCACTTACATGTTTGATGGCTGGCAATCCAAATGAAAAAATAAATAAAAGGTTCAATTCAAGAGCTGTTAACAAACAAAATTTTCTACAGGGGTTGTAAGGGCTGTGGGAAAGAGGAAATGGAGAAGGGATGCAATGGTGAGGGTAGGATTCAAGGTGGGATTGCAACAATTCCAGGCTTTGGCTGGTGGCCAATAAAGGCTTACAGACCTTGCCCTGGATTTTTGGCATCTGGTGGTAGATATAGGCGACAAGGGCAAAGCATGGATGAGGTTGCCTTTGGAAGGGGGGAGAGAAGGACTAGCAGTGAGGTTCAGTCAAGGTAAAACTTGGTACTTTTTTCTCCCTTTTTATTCTGTTTCCTACTCTCACATGAATCCGTCACCTAGTTTCTTGTGCAATGCCTTATTGTATTACAAATTACCAATACTAGATCCAAATGCATGACAGTTATTTGAAGGTGTTAGTATATAAGTTTTTTTTTTTTTTTTTTTCCCCCAAAATGATCTGATTGGAAGAGATTACAATGTTAAAAAAATATGCCACTTCTCTTCCACCTTAAATGAGAACCCCAACCAGATGAAATGAATCCATTGTATAATTCAATCGAAATCCATGCACTTGCATTGCCAATCCTAATGGTGGCATTATAATATTAGTTGAATAATAGTTTTGGCTCAGTCTACACAGAGATATGATTCAGTCATATGCTATATATCATGCATAAATTTTTTTGATAAGTTATATCATGCATAAATAAGAATCTTTGCACATATAATCCTTCATGGCTTATAGCAGGTTTTTCTTTACCAGTAGCATATCAGCTGGAAGATTTTAGCATTTATATTTGCAACCTATATATATTGATCTTAAGGAGACTTCTTGATGCATATCAAATTAGTAAGAACAAAGATGGCTGATTTTCTACGTATACCCGTCCTGGATAGCTCTCATGTTGGACATTTATAAAATGTTTTAATTTGTAGCTGTAATATATCTGTCTGTCACCAGTTATCATGTTTACCTTCAATTTTCAGACAAGTGCTTTATGCCACCTTTTGGCCTTTAAAGAATTGACAAATAGTCTAGTCATATTTAATCCTATGTTACTAACTCTTGCAGCAAGGAAAGCAAAGGAAGGTCCAAGGAGATTTAAGAAGTAACATTGTATTGCAAGGGATCTTGATTAGCACAAAGGGGATACTTTAGTATCATATTTATTGCTACTTGAAAGACAAAGGAAGAGGGAACTGAAGATAGAAAAAGAACAATTTCTAATCTCTTTTTTCTTTCACCCCAACATATCAAGGTATTTGAATGAAATTTGGTGCGTCTGTTCTACAAAGCCTACAATTCAGTATTCTGTATTGGATTTTGATGGGAGACGTTCAATATAGGTGCTTGATATGAAAGGTTCTTTACTTCATTTTTCTGAGTTTATCAGCTCAACCACGTTATAAATTCATCTTCTAAGGCTGAGAATTTGATGTTTGTTTTCTTCCCATTTGACCAAGTTTGAATTTTCTCTTTGTCATCTCATTAACTTTAGTATAACAACCATCAAACCATAGTTTACATTGACGAACACTTTCGGATGCTCATTCTCTCACCATTAGTTCCTGGTGGTCAACATACAAGACTGGTCAACAATGACCGAGTAATTGTAAAGAGTCTAGTTCAACTTCATCTTTTTCTCCTCGCTGTGCAATGAGATTGAAGTCTCTTTAATTGTTGTACCAATGAGATCACCACATATCGAGTGGAATTCAGCATAGCATGAATTTTGGGAGAGCCTATGCTGGCACCAAGCCCTTTTTCCTTTTTCTTTTTTTTTTTTAATATTTTTTTATTAGCACTTTGACACCTCAATTCAAGTTTGTGCAGGTACTCTGTTCAATGCAAGTGTCCCCTCCCCCAAAATCTGTTGATAATATTTCTCAACATGATGTTATTTTAGTTGTAGTTTGAGAATTAATTCTGGTAAGGTCTCAAGGCTTTATGTTAGTAACTTTATTTTATTCTCTCTTTGAAAATTGTTTATATGAGAACTTCAAGCATGCCTACAAATTTCCTAAAAACTGTTTATGGAGAACAACACATGGACCCAGAAAAAAGAAGAGGAAACACAGTTTTTCTTCTTATTTTTGGAGGATTTGTGCACAAAATAAAGTAACATTATTTGGATTCGGAAAGCATCTCATTTCATCGTTACAATTTTTTTAAATTTTCACATAAAATATAATAAATAATTCAATTTTTTCAATTTTCAATTCAACTTTTTAAAATTTTAAAACAATAATAATATTAAAAAATAATATTCTCAAATTTCAATACAATTTTTTTAAATTTCGAAACAATAATAACATTAAAAAAATAATATTTTATTCAATTTTTATTTTTCATCTAAAATTATCAGATCTCATTTTTTAATCTAAACCCAGCCTAAAGAACAGGCCAATGATGAAATAAATTAGACTACAGAAAAACTGAAAGGTATATGCACCTGTGCTGAATTGAAATAATGTGATCTTGGATCTCAAATTGAAGGTAGCTGGTGAAAGCATGAGCGTGCATGCACAGACAACAATTAACATGTCCGCGTGGGTGGGTGTTTTTGTTTGGAACACAAAAAAAAATTTGTTTTTTTAACATATTTTTATAAACAGATAAGGTTAGTCATATTTAGACCCATTTGGATACATAAATAGTTTCTTCTCATTTTTATCATTTTTTTAAATTTTCACATAAAATATAATAAATAATTCAACTTTTTAAAATTTCAAAATAATAATATTAAAAAATAATATTTTAACAATATTTTATTTAATTTTTTTCTAAAACTATTTCATCTCATCTCACTGTCCAAATTACACCTTAATGAACCGCCATTTCATAAAGTTTAGCTTGAAATCAAGATCAAGATTTGAACTTTTATGTCACGTCTTGAATGAACCAAGGTACTAGTGTGCAAGGTTTATATGAGATCTTACGTACGAGAATGAATAAGGGTAAAATTTGTTAAGAAATAAATTAAATAATAAAACTTACATCTTTAAAAAAGTTTAAACTTATAGAATGAACAATGATTTCACATAATATCATAAGCTTAAACTGATGGAAATATATAGATTTTATCATTTAATTTATTTCTTAACAAAACTCAATATTTAGAGGGAAAAAAAAATTCAAACACGGTTAGAATATCATTCAGATCAGTTTCACTCCTTGAGCTTAGGAGTCATCTGTATTTTGTATTTATTGAATATATTGCTAAGTACCACGGGTTTAAATAGCGAGGGGTATTAACTGAAAAGGAATTTATGTTATGTGAACCCACATGAAAAATAAGATAATTCCCGTTTGCCATGCATGATGGCATTGTTTTCATTCTGATATTGTATTGAAAATATACCCTTTCAAATTTTTGTTCGAATGTTATGATTTCAGAAACTGTGGAAAAACATCTTTAATGGGTGTTCTAATACGTGAAATATTTAATTAAACAAGATAAAATGTAGAATCAAAACTTTTTACTCTGATATCATGTGAAATTACTATTAGTTCTACGAGTTTAAATTGATAAAAAGATGTATATTTAATTATTTATATTATATTCTTAAAAAAAAAAGATTTTATTGTAGCTATTATTAATTCTGGGTTTTTTTTTTTTGTTGGACAAAAAGTTATTGTATATGTTTCCCACTTCAGATTCTTGAGGGAATCTTTATTTTATTTATATTAACTTTCTTGTGAACGCATATCTAAGATTTATTCTTAATGTGTTTTTAAGCCATGTTCTTGATGTCGAATTGTCGATACACTGAACCTACGGGTAAAAATAAAACTTACAACTCTTATTAGATACCCTATTGGATGAGAATAGAGTCAATCAGATACAAGTTGTACAAGCCCTAGGCAAGAAATTCCAACTTGGGTCTGCTTCTCAAATGTCGTTTCCTCCCAATTCTTTGAGAAAAAATTTTCGCAACCTCCTACTATTCACACACACTCCACACTCTACATTTGTTTTTAATTTTTATTATTTTATCTTTTATCAAATATTTAATATATAAATAATGAATAAAAGAATTAAATTAATTTAAAAATAATAAATTCAAAAAAAATATTAAAAAATTGAAAAAAAGTAGAGTATGGAGTGTTGGGAAGTTGTGTAACATTTCTCATTATATTTTTTTTAATTTTATTCATTTTAAACTAATTGAATTCTTTTATTTATCAGCATATATTTGATAAAAAAAATTAAAATTAAAATATTATATATGATATATAATGTAAAAATAATGAGTAGAATTATCTTATTGATAAATAATATTTGCAGTCGTGATTGTGTAAGCGTCGTGCAATCTCTTTAAAAAAATAAATTAATACGAGACTCATATGGAAAAAAAATTAATTTTTTAATCATGAATATCACACTTTTTTAAAATAATTACGCAGCATTTACACATTTTTTTAAAAATAAATTAACGCGAGATCCATAAAAAAAAAAACTAACTTTTTAATCATAAATCTTATTTTTTTTTCAATCCTTACGTAATATTTACACATTCCCACTGTTCGTATGATTAATCTATATTCTATTTCACCCACCTTCGATCATTTCAATTTCTCTTGAACAAACCTGTCCCAACGGTCCAGTTTCACATGGCGCCGACCCAAGTTTTGAAAAAACTGGCACCCATAATCTGTCTTTTCTGACACCTTCCCCCCTACTGTCTGTCCCCTGTTTCTTTGCTCAGATTCCAATGCCACAGCTTAAATATTTAACATATCCCAACTTGGGTTTCTGAGCTAGAAGTGTAGGAGTTTTTTGCCATGGGAAATTGCTCTCTCAAAGGGGTCACTCGGGACTGTCACAACTCCATCAGGATTCTGACCGATTCCGGGGCTATACTACAATTCAGAGGCCCTATTACAGCTCGGGAAATCCTTAACGAACACCCCGGGTATGGAATATTCCGGCAGGGTCAAGCATCATCATCGGTGCGGGACCTCGAGCGCCTAACAGGCGGCCGATCGTACTATCTACTTCCAGTTGTTACGAAGGAGGAGAATGTGTTATGCAGCAGTGAGGACACTGAACAAGTGCAAAACAGAAGGGCCATTGAGGAATTGGAGGCCGAGTGGTTGAATGTGACTGAGTTAGCCAAAAAGTCTCTGGGGGCAGCATCCAATGCTGTCGAGGATTTGGCAAACGGTTCGGCAATGGAGGTGCTGCCATCGGCCGGAGATGGAGTTTGGAGAGTGAAGTTGGTGATTGACACAAAACAATGGGAGGAAATATTGTCGGAGCAAGTGAATACTGAGGCTTTGATCGAGAGAATGAGGATGGCTGCAAGCTCAGCTAGCCTAACACCAAAGAGAACAAAGGTTGCTGCTTGGGGAATGGGTTTGAAGCCAACATTTTCCAATCTCTTCAAAATGCCATCTTGATCATGGAAAGTAAAAGGGACAATTTCATTTGGCTCATTTTACTTTTGGTATTAGTTATGTTTTCAAGTACCTTGTTTTGTAGCATTGTACATATTGTAATGAAAATGAATGTGTCCTATGGCTGTGGATGACAAAAGGGAAACACTTTCTCATTATTTTTATTTCATGTTCTATTTACCACCATTTAGAATGCTTCGTATTTTTGTAGAAAAATATTATTCATCATCTTTTTAATCATCAGTTTATGATGCTGCGTGATATGATTGAAGAACTATATATCAATTTTTTTTATTAGTAAATCATTTGATGTCACATAAATGATATTAAATAAAAATCAGAAGTGTATTTAAACCTCGGACGAATAATAGGAAAAGTCATAAAATAATTGTTAGAACAAATGCTTTTATGTCATATTATTCAAATAACCAATGGTATCCATTGATCAAGTCCAGCATATCTGGGATTTCCAGTACCTGGAGATAGCTTGAAAACGATGGAACACCACCCAGTCTTTGTAGATTGTAGACTGTAGTTGGTTTATTGAGTTAATTGAAAATTGGTGATCTGCTTGTTGACCAATCAACCCTTTTTGATTTCAAAGCTTGCAGCCTTTCTCTGTTCCCTAACCAGTAGCTGCCAATTTGGCTTGATAAATAGGGGACGATTATCAAAGGAATAAGTGAATTCAATACATAAGAAGATGATCTAAAAGAGGCAAAAATTGAAAGTACATTTGGGATATCATCAACTACATGGAAACAGCACCTAGCAATGATGTTAGGAATGAATGCTTTGCTTCTTCCATGGAGGATTATGAAATTTTATGTTTAGATGAGCATAAAAAAGTTTTAAAAAAATACCCATCCAAAATTTTGAGGGAGTGTTGATTCCAATGATTTCAAATTACTTGTTCAAGATCGAGATTGTTGATCTTGTTGAGGAGGAAACTATAGATACCAGACGAATGGATGAAGACCCAGATAGGAAGGTATCTCATCCACAACCTACATTTAAAATCTATTTTAACCCCACCTGCCTCGAGGTATAGGATAGACAGATTTGGCGGGCAACGCGGGGCGGGGCCAGGGGATCCGGCCCCCAACCCCTATAGGAGCTAAACTATAGGATTAGAAACTTTTATGCATCCTCAATTTATTATTACACACCATAAATAAAGTTTTATCTTTTTGTCACTTTCACTTATGTATACAGTATACGGCAGGAAGACGAAAGAGGACAACCTTTAACATCCTCTACAAAGACCAGCTAATTAACAAATCACACAGGCAGCATCATCTATGTAAGTATATTTTCTCTCCAAATTCCCTTCGAATTCCGAAATACTAGTGTCCCACCAACTTTTTATTCTGCTACTCTTTCACCAGCTCTTTTCTGTACTCATATCAGTGCGCATGCATATGTAGTCTGTTGCTCAAGCGTTTTGTTCTGCAAATATATCCAGGAGAGAAAGTGCCTCCGGTATGCTTAGTTCGAGCCGGAATTTAGGGCCATCATAATGGTGAAGAATTGGCCTGAAGGAGTCCTCCTCCAATGGCTCACAGAGTTTCCTGGTAAGAACTCGTACCTGTCCCAAACATAGCAGCAAATGCCAAATATAAGAATGTCGTTTGGTTCAATCAGTATCATAATTTGACATGAGAATATGGGTTCACTGGGATACCTGAGCAGGGAAGCGTGATTCGCCGGGGCACTTCTTGTCCTCCCAAGCCGTTGGATCAATGTTTGTTCCTCCAAAGCTTGCAGCCTGGACAACCATTTGAGTTTTAGCCAAAATTACACCACCAAATCTAGAAAAAAGAAAATTGAAACTAAGTTGGGTGGAGGAGCCTGGTCCATAATATATGACCCTGATTATTCTAAATATAAGTACATGAAACTTGGCCTTTGGCTACAAGAGTAAACAAGGAGAACAACAATTTCATCCTAATAAAGAAGACAGAAACCTCAAAAATTCCATGGAGTTGGTGAGTGGAGTAATTGTAAAGGAAGAGTGGCAAGCCCGGAGTTATAGCCCGAACTGAATCTCGGTAACGTGGAGGCAGACCTGGAAATATATTGAAGCACAAATTTAGAACATAGTACGGAAAAAAGATTAACGCTTGGTCAGAGCAAAATGGATAAACTCCTAAAAAAAAAACCCGATCTCTAGCCCCCAGAATTGAGAAAATTAGATTGATTCTCCTCGTTGAAATGTTCAGGCGACAAAATTCTAAAATAACTTTTGTTCTGAAAGGGTATTCTTTCATCCACGGAAGAAAAGGAATATTCACTAGAAAAATCACATATAATAACAGAAGATTAACGCATACAGCCCTTTAATTGCAAATGGGAGAACAAATCCATGAAAAGAACAAGAAAAATTGCAATCTAGACAATGATCCAAAAACATCAAACATCTGCCAAAAGCCTGTGTATATATATATATATACACAGCCTCCATAAGAGAGGTCTTAGGTTCGATCCCCATCCCCAAATATAAAAATATTATATATATATATATATATATATATCAAACATCTCTAACATGTCTATTAAGATCAGGGTTTCTGTCCTTGAGACCGTTCATAATCATAGATCTTAAACTTAATCATAGATCAATAACCACACTCAACCAAACACCCAGAACTTGTTCTGAATAAAGGGAAAAGGAAAAGTTAAAATTTAAATAGACAATAAATAAAAAAAATTACTCTCCATAGCAAAAACATAGAGACCGAGAAAGGGGAACATACCAAAGAGCTGTCTTTTGAGATTCTCTTGCATAGTATCGTTGTTGCAGACAAAGATATACCCACCGACGGTTTCATTCCTAGGCAGAGACTCAGATTGCGGAAGTGTCTTGAACCTCTTGTCCAAAGCACCGTTACTGTCCTTGCTATCATTATTATTCTCACCACTATTCTTCTTATTACCATTGCCATTCTTCTTCCCAGCTTTTCCTCCACGATCATCCTCACCCTTAACAGCACTCTTGAACCCCTTCACATCAATATTATAAATCCCTTTGTTGAAGCCACCGTTAATCCCAGCAATCTTTTGAGATCCGCCAAATACTGGATCATTTCCAGTGCCGCTAAGCGCAGTCTTCCATCCCTCGTTGGACCCATTAAAATCAGTCATCTTCGGATTGAAACTGTTCCAACCACCATTGATCCCATTGAAATCAGACCCCTCTGACTTCAGATCGCTCCACTGATCTTTGATTCCGTAGAAATCATATCCCTTTGTCTTCAGATTACTCCAGCCATCATTGAAACCAGACGCCGCCTCCTTCAGACTGCTCCAGCCATCATTGACTCCATTGAAATCAGACCCCTTTGACTTCAGACTGTTCCACCCATCGTTGAATCCGTCAGATCCTTTTGGCTTGAGACTGTTCGACCCATCATCACATCCATTAAGCTCAGATCCCTTAAGCTTGAGACTGTTCCACCCATCACTGAACCCATTAAATTCGGAACCTTTTGGATTCAAGTTTCTCAGAGAATTAAGCTCACCACCAACTCTAATATCAAAATTCCTCCTTTCGTTGGGCATCTTCGTCCCTTGATTAGTGCTCCAAACGGACTCGTTGACCGAAAGGTTCGCCAAATTCGAGGCCCGTACCCGAAGCTGATCACTGAAGTGCCAAAACGATTGCTGATTATTCTCCATCCCAACTCGAATCTCCCCAAATTCCTTTTAAGGAAAAAGGAGAAATCTCAGTCTGGGTGTTTTAAAAGAGTATAATTCACTCACTGCAGACAACAAGCTGAAAATAATGTCCCTGTCCGACTACAACAGAAGCGTAAGAAATGTCCTAAGATGGAGGAAATAGATTATATTTTGTATTTTTTTGTTTTTTTATTTTTTATTTTCATTTTGGTAGAGCCTTTTCAAAGTTCAAACTCCATAGTCCATACCTCCCCTTTGAAAGTTGAAGTCTTTCGATTATATTTTGTGTTGAATTTTAAAAAGTTAATATTTAAAATGAGTATTTATTTATATCACGATTTTTAAGATGTGTTTTATAGTAAGGTTAATTTGTGTGAATGCAATGATAAAATAAAATAAAATAAAAAATTGTTTAAATAAAATTTTTAATATATGAGTTATTTAAAAAAAAATTGTTAAATTTATTTAGTCCATATAATTCTATTTACATAAATTCAAAAAAAAAAAACAATTTGATCTTTCTTCTATTGACAAGATTAAATTTGAAATTCTTGTAAGAAAAAATTGATTATTTTTTAAAACCAACATAATCAGTACTCAATAGTGAAAAGCAGGTAAAAAATAATGATAACATATTAAATAATAGTAGAGTGATCTAATTATTGAGATCTTCATATGCTTTCGGATTGTTGAGTATCTGAATTTTAGGTTATGTTTAGACGTTGAAATGAGTTATGAATAATAGTATTTTATGAATTTTATTGATATGAGTTTAATTTTTTAGTTTAAAATATATGAAGTAGATTGATACGAATTTAATTTTTTTATAAAAAATTTAAAAATAATTAATTTTATTAATAATTAATTTGAGATGAGTTGAATCCAATAAATATATATAGAGATAATTGGATAGAGCTAAATGGATAGGGAGACAACGATCCATGAAGTATGTCGACACAAATATCGCAAAAGCTACAGGAAATAAAAATCTTCGACACAAATATCAGAAAAGCTACAGGAAATAAAAATCTTCTAAACATAGTAATTTCACCTTATCCTTTACTTCACCTTCCTATTCCTTCTCCTATTATCTTGGGTGTCACCGCCATTGATGACTTTTATCAGCTCTAAAGCATCTCCTTCGATTTGGATTCTTTGGACTTTCAATTTCAGGCAAGTTGACGTGGCAGGTAAAGTAATGCAGCCAGGGACCTTCAATTTTGCATTTAGAATCTTGGTAGCACAAGGCGTAAGTCAACTCAAACAATATGCATGTGTATTTAAGAAATTAATCAAGATTATAATTAAAATCTTTTGAAATTATCATAAATGCTAGTTCCAACCTAACATAATGATATTTCCTTTATAATTTTTTTTTTGTTTTTATAAAAATAATAATAATTGTGACGCCCTCAGATTTCCGTTTGGGATCGGACGGACATCTGAAGCGTCGGGACATGTAACACAAGGTTACCTGCCCCCGTACATGACATATAGGATGCAATGTTCCTAACATGCATCTAGCATTATGCAATATTCGCAGCGAATAATTCTTTTTTTTTTTATATACTATGCACCGAACTTATAACATCCCAAATAATTAAAACATAATCCATGCATACTTAACAAAATAAATAACCACGATTACAGTACGGGTCTCAGAAGACTGTAATCTCAAAACATGGGTGACTAGACTCTATATTACAGTACCAAAATACACTTATTGAACCAGTTCATCGAGTAACTCGCGTAACTCAATTAACAAGGTTAGAATACTGTCCCAAAAGAAACTAACTATAGAAGCTGAAAACTCTGCATCGCATCTGCGGCGTCTAGTCAACATCCTCCAGCCTATCGGTATTTGCTCCTTGTTCTGAACCTGACACATCGCCTACCATTCGGGGAAAAAATGGTAGTTGGGACTACCATGGTGAGATTTGATTACAAATCTCAGCAAGTTAACAGAAAACTTTCACACAGGTTAATGATGTATGCATAGAAATAAAGGTATGAATGCACCATCAAAATTGAAAGTAAACATAACATAACTTGACATAACATGGCATAAAATAATAAGCATAATGTGACATGACATAACATGGCATGAGTTGACATAATTGAACTGAAACAGAAGCTTAGCTTAACGTGACATGAACTTAAATCATAGCATGGATGTGAACTTGAAACATAACATGTACTTGAACTTTAAGTTTAACATGAACGTACACATAACGTAACGTGAAATATGACTTGAACATGAAATACATGAACTTGGAATCTTATTTAATTGTCTTGATTAATAACGTAACCATATGGGTGCTACACGGGTCCCCTAGAGCCGTGTGTCCCTGCCGATTACCGCATCACAACACAGGTATCTAGACCAGCTGTGAGTGCGTTAATACGTACTCCACAGTTGTTGTGGCCCCACGTATTCTACGTGTCACAATTGCTGTGTCTCACGTAGTGTATGCTCCACAGTTGTTGTGGCCCCATACTTCATGCTCCACAGTTGTTGTGGCCCCATGAATACACGTAACATAAAATATGGCACCATCGGCGTTAGTGCCTGGCGCGCTCCGGTGACCAGTTACTTAGGCCCCATTCGCAACCTGTTGACTGTACTTCGTCAACCCAGGGAATTTCACACCTATTTAGACACTCCAGCGTGAACAAAGGAGTTCCACTAGGATATTACCCCATCCTAGCATTTAGGGTCGTGATTGACATGAATAACTTAACTTGAACATGATCTGAAACTTATATGAACTTTACATAAGGTGAACCACGCTTGAGTCCGTGGCACCGCATAACATAACTTGTGGTGAACATGCTTAGATCCGTGTCACCCTTAACATAACTTGTGATGAACACGCTTAGGTCCGTGCCATCCTTAACATAACTTGTGGTGAACACGCTTAGGTCCGTGTCACTCTTAAATATCTTATCTTTCTTAATACATGAGATATTATTTAATATCATGAACTTTTCTAACATGGCGTATACTTGTAAATGGCACAATATGATTTAAACATAAACATTCCATGACATACATGTAACATATGACATACTTAACATGGCATACTTATAACATACAACATTGCATGACATAAAAGATTTTGTAACAGATAAATATTCATAAAAGAATAAATCATGCGTAACAGATAAACATGTAATGACATGACATATATGATAACATACATACATAAATTGTAGTTCCCTTACCCATCATACATACACAATAAACTGATAGTAAGTTAGAAGCTAACTTACTCAGATCGTCGGGTTCTACGAGAATAAAGTGTGAAACACGAGGAACTGTAAAAGGTCATTCTAAAAGTTAGAAATTTAATTACTAACAATTAGAAACATGAAAACAAGCTAACTTAGAGTAAAATTATCATTTTACCCTCTACATGTGGGAAAACGACCATTTTACCCATAACTTAAGGATTTCACATCCTAACTCCAAAAATTTCCAAAATTTACATTCCTCATGTAAATTTTGTCTTAAACTCAAATATTAACTCAGAAAAATTTAAGACAAAACACAACTATGAAAAACACACTATGGCCGAAACATCCATAGGCCATTTCTCTTGATTTTTGTTGCAATTCCTTCCAACTTCAAAACTCATGCTTAAACCAAAATTTTGCACCAACCATCTTCCAATCCTAGGTTTAAAACCATACTTAAAACATCCATTTAGAAAAGACTTATAATCAACACCAAACTTGTTTTTGTAAAAAGATCAAAACACTTGAATCACAAGCTTTGTCCTTAAATCAAAACATCACCAAGAATTCCAAAAAAATCAAATCTTACTTCTAACATATTCATAACATCATCCTCAGATAAACCATGCTTTAAATCATCAAACTAAAGTCACCAAAATCACAAAAATAACACTTGGAGTTTTTGATTTTACACTTAGTCCAAAAACAGAAACTTTTTCTTAACTAGCTTTGATAAATCTCTTGATCAATGGCTTAAGAAGGTGAGGTCTTTGAAATAAAGTATCACATGGTTTAAAAACGTGTCTTAAAGAATATCCAACCATCAAAATTAAAATCACATGGCTAAAACCCAACAAAACATGGATCTAACCTAAAAACATCAAATCTTAGGCCTAACCGAAATTCTCTTGCATAGAAAAATCATATCTTTTAAACTAATGCTAAATATCTCCAAAATAACATCCTAACATGAAAATAAGAGACTTATGATCATCATATAAAATATCAAAGCCATTAGAGTAAGATCAAACCACGAAATATTCAAACTTTCTCCAAATAAAAACTGTTTTTCCACTTCCAGTTTTCGAGTTTCTAGATCTAAGAAAATATATCATCAAAAGCTTTATTCATGCAACAAAACTTCAATGAAAACTCTTAAACACATTCTAACAACACTCCATAAAATTTTCGGACCAAGATATGCCCATTAGCTTGGTCAAAAACTCCAAAACATAACATACTCTCCAGATTCACGCCCAGAATGACCTTTCCATGGTTACAAATACTTTTGACTGACCAAATGACCATGGAATGATACGAAAAATATATCTACGGAAACTAGACTCAAAGAGGAACAACTTTTATGAAGGAGTCATTGTGTAAAAATACTTACAAAGGGTCGATAATCTCCACACAAAAAGACACAGAAATCTGCCCGAGAGAGCTCTTTTGGGTTTCTCTCTAAGAACGGGGTGAAGAAATGATTAAAGTGAAGTAAGTGAGTCTTGCACGACTCAAGCCTTCTTCAGGGGGAATATATAGACCTTAAAAATCATTGAGTGGAGGTGTAGACATGTGATAAGGTAGAGGATAGTGGGGGGCAAAGGACAACCTACAAAAGCTATGAGACATGGGACTTGATGGGGTGGGTTCCTCCATATTATTGAGTGCAACTTGATGCAATGAATGGTCTAACAAGTGGGGGAGGAAGCTTCTCCAAGGAGCTTTGCCAAGGTGGCCAAATTCGTGGGCCTTAGTGGGCCTCAACCAAGTGGACTTCAATTTAGGGTTTAAATGAGATTTGGTTAGGGTTTGAGATGCTATCAAGCCCAAATCCAATTTTTCTTGGCCCAAACAAATTTCCAAGGTTTAAAATGTTGGATAAAGATGTCATAATAAGAATTTGAGAAATTAATAGCATGTGGAAGTGATTTCATCAAGTGATTAAACACAATGCTAGAAATTGGATCAAAAGGGCTTGAAGGCCAACTTTAGGGTTTGGGGAAACCGTTTAGGGTTTCGGTTTCAACCAAGTTTTTGGAGTTTCAAATAGATTCCAATCATTGAGGGTTTCACTGACTAAAACCTATGCGATTAGTCGATTCGTGAAAACTTACGGAGTTTTCACGAGATTTCTAAAGTCTATAGAAATTTCACCATTGAATTTCTAGCGGGCTGTTACAATAATACACTTCACTCATTTATATAACTATGTTTTAAATTGATGGTGTTTATCTAAAATGATGTTACTTTTATAAATTATTTTATAAAAATGTTATTAATTTAAAATAGAGTTGTAAAAATGATTGTATGAGTATAATTTTCTTACAAAATAAGTATATCTTCATTATTTTTTGTGAAATTAATAATATACATATGGTATAAAAATAAAATGCTTTGATTATTATATTTGATAAACTTTTAGATTGCTAAGGGGTTGTTTGGATAGTAAAATGAGATAAGATGAAAGTTGAATAAAATATTATTCGAATATTATTTTTTAATATTATTATTGTTTTAGAATTTGAAAAAATTAAATCGAGATTTGAAAAAATTTAATTATTTATTATATTTTGTATAAGAATTTAAGAAAATTATATCAATGAAATAAAATGATATAGTTTATCAATCTAAATGACCTAAATAAAATAATACAAATATCTCATAATATTTTATAGTAAATAGATAAACTGTCGATTAGGATACTTCTTGATGCTCTTCGGATACTTTTTGTTGTTACTCTTCGAAAGGATGAAATCGGCATTGGGCAAAGGCCCGTTGGCCTATCCGAGTAGTTTTTAAAAGCAAGAAGCCAATAACTTTCCCATTAAAGAGCCGGAAAAACAGTTAGGCCCATTCAACAGCGGCCATCAAAGGGCAGTCTCACTGCAGCCTGCATTCAAGCAGTTGTTTCATTGCCTGAAACGGAAAAGGAAGAAAAAATGGGTAGCATTGCCTAAAAAAGGAAGCAAGAATCAATATCGGACTCTCCAACGCAATTTACAAAACCAACAACAACTAAGTTCCCTGACAACCCAAGTCTCTCTCACTTTCTTCATGTACCCAGAGTAATCAGAGAGAGAAATGGCTGCCATTGCTGGTAATGTTCCTTCAGGGGCGCTCTTTAGAGCTAGATTATCAGGAGATAATGATTTATCTGATTCAATTCAATGGCCTTAGGCCAGGGGACAATATGCAAACTGCTTCGAGGAGGCCGAGGTCAAGTTGGCTCATTTCTACTCAGGGTTAGCGCTTATATATTATTCCCCAGTTTTTGTAAATGTTTGCTTGGATATTGCAATGTCTGTTAAAAATCACCGAAGTTTACCGAGCAAGGAAAACTCGAAGTAAGAAGATAAAAAAGAAACTGCTCTGGCTTCCAACCCTACCATTCTATGAACATCGTAACTTTATTCTTTTTCTCCCTTTAAAGTTCTTACTATATTGTGTTTCCGTATTTTTTTTAAGGTGAACTTCTTGAGTCTGAGGGCTGTTATAGTTGGTACTGGGGACAGCAATATGTTCTTTTCACCCTCCACTTTGTCTCCTATTAAATCATAATAAAGCACGGGTTTTTTCTGCTGTTCTTCCTTTGGTATTCTTTACAGAAATCACTTGTTGCTATATATACTGTGCTAATCAAGCTAAAGTTTCCTACTTTTCATCTTTTATGGCCGAGAATGTTCTCTACTGATTTAATACAGCATTGACTGTTTATGGGGCATTATTTGGGCTAATGGTAGCTTGATTTTGATTTCTCATTCCCATCTCCAAAATGCAGAGCAATCAAGGCCATGGCTTCAGCATCTTCAGCTACCAAACGAGAAAAAGATCCCAAAAAACGCGTTGTCATAACGGGATTGGGCCTTGTGTCGATTTTTGGCAGTGAGATTGACACATTCTGTAACAAACTTTTGGAGGGAGAGTGTGAGATTCACCTAATTGACAGGTTTGATGCTTCGAATTACTCCATCCGGTTTGCAGGTCGGATTCGTGATTTCTCTTCTGAAGGCTACGTTGATAGGAAGAATGATCACGGGCTTGATGATTCCTGGCGGTACTGTTTAGTTGCTGGGAAGAGGGCCCTTGAAAATGCCAATCTTGGAACTTGAGTTCTTCAAAAAGTCAGTCAGATTTCATAAGTAGCCCATTGTGCGGTGAGATTTGAAAAAGTTAAGAAAAAGTTGAATAGTTTATTATATTTTATATGGAGATTTGGAAAAGTTATAATGATGAGATGAGAATTTTATATTTAAAATGAGAATTTATTGTGGCAAACACAACCAGTTTGCACATTAAGCATTAAGAATTTTCACGTTTTCATGCCTGCAGATGGACAGGACAAAAATTGGAGTACTAATAGGAACAGGCCTTGGGAGGCGTGAAATCTTTCAGCAATGGAGTGGAAGCTCTAATCCACAAGGGATGTAACAAAATCCCACCGTTTTTCGTTCCTTATTCCATCACCAACAGGGGGTCAACATTGTTGGCCATAGAAACGTGAGGTAGATATCATGGTTGCTGGTGGGACTGAGGCTGCAGTCTGCCCTGTTGGGATTGGTGGGTTCATCGCATGCCAGGCTCTTTCTTAGTGAAATGATGAACCCCAGAAAGCTTCCAGACCAAGGGACAAAGATCCTGACGGTTTTGTTATGGGAGAAAGATCTGGACTGCTAGTATAGTTACAAAATCTAATGTTCTTTAACTATAACATGACTCTGGTTCTCTATTTTCTTCCTATCCTAACAATGGTTTTTATAATTTTAAGGCTTCTAAGAAAACTTAATTTTGTAAACTAAAAAGATTATGCAGAGCTTGGAGAGCGCAATGAGAAGAGGAGCTAAAATATATGCCTAGTATTTAGGAGGTGCTACATGCGATGCTTATCACATAACTGATCCTAGATCAGATGGCCTTGCAGTTTCATATTGCATAACAAAGAGTTTAGAAGATGCTGGAATTTCCCCTGAAGAGGTAAAACTAGTCATTGATCTCAAGGATAAACTTGCCATCATATTTATCTGGAGAGACAGACACCATTTATAAGACCAAAATAGAATGTGACAAAAATTCAGAATTTATGATTTACAGGTGAACTATGTGAATGGTCATGCAATATCTACATTTTGCAGGGGATATTGCTGAGGTTAATGCAATCATTAATGTCTTTAAGGACTCGCTGGAGATAAAGAGGAACGGGACCGAGGCAAGAAACCTAAAGCCAACAACACACAAAACCAGTTCAGGAATTTCAATGAGATAATCTTTCACCATTTTACATGGTGTAAATACAACATAAAGTACTAATTAACCATCGTTTTTTATTTTTTCAGTCATTGATCGGACATTGCCTTGGGTCTACCGGTGGACTGGAGGCTATAGAAACCATAAAAGCAATCACCACCGGCTGGTTGCATCCAACAATTAACCAAGATGTAATCTTAATTATTAGTCCTTTAATATCTTTCTCGCATTCTTGTGCCTGCTTTTAGCTAATTCCACTGGTTTCTTAATGCGATTCATGTTGATATATTTCTACTATTCGCTCAGAACTTAGAACCTGATGTCACAATCGACACTGTCCCAAACGTGAAGAAAAGCACGAAGTTAATGTTGGTATGTCAATACCCTGCCTCTGAAAATATTAATGAAGGTTCCATGCAAATAACTTAATATATGTGACTTATAACTGAAAACAATTGAAAATCGAAACATATAGACATGTTGTTAGGGAGTTGCTTTAGCATGTATCTGTTTTAATGTGTTTGTAACATCTGATTGATGACATAATGGGATCGTGCAATAAGCCTCTCTCGACCTCCCTTTCTCATACGTCTTTAGCATAGATCCGGTCCATCATCAACTCAGTCATATCTTCTTGTTTGCTTGCTTTGATTAGGCCTGGTGCATCCATCCAAAGGTTGAGTGATCCAAATTTTCTACTCTCTGCAGCTCTCTTTCTAACTCATTTGGCTTTGGCGGGCAAAATTCGGTGGTTGTCTTTGTCCCCTTCACACCCTAAATAAAGTTAATACTTTTGTCTTTTCCCTTCAACTTTCAATCAGTACGACAATCATAATTTTGAGATGTTGAAGTTGTGCTAATCATAAAGGAGGTGATGTTAGTGTTGGAATCAAGCACGGTGTAACGATTCTTGAAGGCAATGTTGCCATTCGGCCAATCTTTATAATGATCATTTGATTCATTTCGATGGATAAGATCTAGAGATTATTTCAGTGAGTAAGAAGTTTGTCCCATTATATGGGCTTGTCTGCATATATAATGGGATTGTGGATTAGAAACCCGACACTTATCTCAAGAATATAAAGATATTATAGCTAAAGAAGATCATCTGTGCAAATTATCCAGAGAAACTTTTGTCAAAACTACAAGAACAGAAAAAAATAGATTTGTTCGGTGTATCTTTTACCTACAGGTAAATCTTTGATTGGATCGTGTTAAATTCACTGCTAGAGTTCTTATTTTGTTCATCGTGTGTCCAAAAACGCACCGAACTTAAAAGTGATCAGTCAATGAGGGTCCCAACATCTCATTATTTCCGGAAAATGTCTGGGGAGTTCATGGAAGTTGACTTCAAAGTCTTACCTTTTGGATTTTGGAATGAGAAAAACTACAAGGATGACTCGGCAAAGCTGTGATGGGGTGATTTGTGTACAACAACAGACATCCCCTGAGATCATTTCCTCCAGATTTTAAAAACTTCTATTGACAAGCCATTTTGATCCAGCAAAAGTTATAATACAAAAATTTTCGAGAAAAATAAAGTCTTTAATCCCGATTCAACTCCAACACAATCCTTCATTCAAAAAAAGAAAAAACTAACAAATGATAAGAACAATGTCATCACATGAAACTTCACGGACAAGGCATGTAGCCCTTTCTAATGAGCGCAGCCGCACTCTAGCCATTGTCGTGTGGGGCATCCTTTTGCTTTCTGTCCATTGATGGAATCATGGAATACCACATTCTACCAATTATTTATAAGCAAGAGAGTTAAATACTACCAAAGAGAATTGCGTACCAGCAGGTTCTACTTTTGCAAGCCAACCTTTGCAACTTGCCCACAAAAAAAGGTTTGTCAAGAACGTACTCTTACTTAAAAGAGAAAATTTTGGCTGGTTGAAGTTGCTCCTGCGATTCTATTTGTTGATAGAGTAGCACCAGATTAAACTAATCCAGTAGCTCTTTATGCACGTCTAAAGGTTGAAAACCCACTAGCTTGATTCTGATTACTGTACTGACTGCTGATCAATACCCTCGAGTAATGAATAAGCTTTTGATGTTAGGCCTTCTGCAACTTTATATATCATCTCTTTTGTTACTGTTATTGTTATGCATTTTGGGCTTGAGATCTATCAATTTCTGTAGAAAATACTGTCATGACGACTCGAAAAATTCAGAAAATTTCATCTAAATATTTTGCTAAATCATCCATCCACAGGACTGGGGACTGAACCAGAGTTGAAAGAAAATGCCTATCTATCAGCACATGACTAGTTTGTTTGTTTTTTTATCATCCTATGGTAATAACAATAGATTAGGTTATCATTGGTGACATGACTTTTAAATATTTTTCTCATCCTTTGCACACATTTTATAAGGGGGGGCCCTGAAAGCTGAAGCATGATCATGTGCTTTTCTTACAAGTTTTGTATAATCAAATCTTCAAATTTTGAGAATATGCCTTGGAAAGATCCTGCTGAGCATACTTGATCTGCAATTCTACGCCATGATGTGCATACACTCTTCTGACTTTTAAACATTTTGTAATTCATTAATTCTTCAGTCTGCTAATTTTTAATGAATCATTCTTTCCTTGTCCTTTGCCTTCTCCTTTCCAGTCCAAACTGGAAAAACCAAACCAACTTGGTTCAGACCTATGCAAATTACAACTCATGATCAAACCTCAATTGGTTTAACTCCTAGGAAAATAATATGATCAGAGCTTAATTGGATCTTTGAGCACCATAATAAGATATGTACGTTTCTAGTGGAGGGCCAACAAACCTGCTAAGCTCATCATCAACACTACCAAGGACTGAACAGCATTGGTTCATAGGATATAAAATAACATCAAAATTCCTCTAGAAAATGTTTCCATTACCAGAAATTCCACCACTAACACTGCCCAACAAAATTCTGAAACAAAAAACATCCATTGTTCTACCCCACAAACAAAAACTACAAAAGAATCAGATCATGATTATATTCAGCCCCTGAGCATCAGAAAAAATTGCAAAAGAATGAATGGAAACGATACAAATGTCCCTTATAGAATGTTGTCCAATTGGCAATCAGAACTTCGAGTTCCTTTAGAGAAATTGCTTGGAGGATAGAGATGACCCCAACCAAACTTTGAGGTAAATGAGCATATATTCTATGAGTAAGACAAATTCAGAGAAAAAACTTGATCTCACCCATCTTTGTTCCAGCACCCACATCGCATTTTCTTTTTTCTTTTTTTTATATATTTACATACACCCAGTACATCACATTAACAATATTAAATGCAGTTGGTCCACTGCGTAGTAGTACTGAACACATTAGTTGGTTTTCCTGTAGAGTCATCAACCTCAATTTGACTGAAAGAATATCAAATTCGTCCTGATTAATCTTTAGTTCAACAACTAATTATGTTTAATCCTCATATTGTTTGTTGGTGGACTCAATAATTATACTCCACATCCTCATGAAATGCACAGAGAAAACTAGCAACTCCATTTCCCTTCAAGCAAGAAATAGTACCATGGCCAATTTGATACAATCCAAAGCCATAAGCCATAAAATCAAGGAGGTTCTTCTGGTTGGAGTTAGTTTGAAAATCAAATTGGAAGCAATCGATTTGGCTTTATTGTGCACAATAAAATTGATGTTTCTTTGAATTTTCGAGATGTGAGATCAAAGATGTCTCGTTTTTCAAAAACTACAGTATATCTTTAATGAAAGGAAAAATCTTCCAATCTGAGGTGAGATATATAATCATTTACAAGCCCATGATCTTAATGTAAGATAATAATTTTGTGACAACATGCAATTTGCTAATGACATCATGCTGATCATGGCATGCCTTCATATGGTCTTAGATCATGAGAAAGCATCACTAAGAGTGTGTAAATCCCTTCAACTCAACTCAATTTATCTTATCTAATCATTACAACTTTTCTAACTTCCAACACAAAATATAATAAACAATTTAATTTTTTTTAAAATTCAATTCAATTTTTTCAAATTCTAAAATAATAATAATATTAAAAAATAATATTTTAAATTTTCATATCAACTCAACTTACTATTCAAACTGGGCTGAAGCCTCTTTTATAGAGCTCTGGTGATTTTTTCAAGGGCTAAGAGAGGGGAGAGGGAGGGAGAAAGATTTGGAAAAAGATAAATAATATTTGCAGTCATAGAATATGTAAATTTCGTGAGTTTTTTTAAAAAAAATTAGATAAATCTAGAATTTATATGAAAAAATTATTTTTTAATAATGAACTTCATTTTTTTTAAATAAATACACGTGACTTATACAACTTAAGACTATATCTAACATTACTTAATAGGAATACGAGATATTTATGTTATTTCTAAGAGAAAATCATAGTTCTACACACCTTGTTAATTTTCTGCACATGGAAAACTGTTGACATTATTGGCACGTGCATTACGTACTAAACATAATAGAACTGGACCATGTTGAACAAAATGAAATTTCTTTTAATTTGAGAAGAAATACAGAAAAACTTACATTTTGAAACCATCAAAATATCATGTTAGTTAGTTCGCAGCATAAACTATTAAAATTGATAATCAAAACATCAATAAAATTAAAGTACCGTCTTCTTTCTTAAAAAAAAGAAAAAATTACATTTTGAAACCAATAAAATATCATGTTAGTTTAGTTCGCAGCATAAATTATTAAAATTGATAATCAAAACATCAATAAAGTTAGAGTATCGTCTTTTTTTTTTATAAAAAAATAAAAATTTATGACAATCTACGTCCTTTTATTAAGAATTGAATTCCAGTTTGTTCAAATTCAATTCCGACCTAAACAAATCAATATTTAATGACCTAATGAATCAGAATATATTCTTCTCGCAGATAGGAAAAAGCTTCCCATTTTTGGAAAAAGCTAGTCACTTCTGAGTACCTTTTCTTGTTGTTTATGTTTTCATTATAATAAAAAAAAGAAATTCTTTATACACAAAAGAATGGTATAAAATTAATCTATATAATTTAATGTAATACGTCATATTGTAAAATAAATCTAATATATCATATAAAGTTATATCGGTTTATAAATTTTTTTTTATAAAATCTATTTATAGCTGTAATACTTTACTAAAAAAAAAATTGTTGTTTTTGCTTAATGGTTTCCTACTATATTATATGTATTTTTAGTTAGATAAATGATATTTGTAACCGTGGAATGCGCAAGCGTCACACAATATATTTGAAAAAAGTGAGTAAATATGAAAACTACACTAAAAAATTTAATTTTTTAATAGTGGACACTACTCTTTTTCAAAATGATTGTGTAGTGATTACACACTTCACGACTATACGTAGTATTACTCGTAAGAACACAAACTGTTTATGGCTGTACCGCACTGAACTAAATGAATTAAGAACTAAATCAACCAATAATTGGGTCACTACTGGCTAATTAAAATTAAGTAGCGTGGACTTTGACTTCATTACCCCGTAAGCTAATTCATTGCAAATTGAAAAATTAAGGGTAATGGATCTTTGCTTAATTGGTCACAAATTGATACTATTCAAAAAATTACACTATTTTTATTTTTATTATTATTATTTTGGTTATAATATAATACTGTTAACAATCAATTGATTTTTTGACACGTCTAGACCTAAATAAATGGGATTGGACTAAAGACTACGATATTTGATCATTGAATTCCTTTCGAAATCATTTGAAAGATTGAACTTGAATTATAGATCTTAGTATCTTTTTAAAATATCAACTCCAGACCTCAAACTATCTCAAATTAAATTAAGAAAAATTACATTTATAAATCGGTGGGTAGAACATATATTTCATATTATTATTGATGTAGTTTGATTTGATTTGTAAAAAAATATTTATAAATTTAAGTTTTACAAATCAAATCATACAGTATCAATGATATGGATGGTGTATTTTCTCACTAACTTTGTGCATAGAATGACTCTTAAATTAATAGTTGGATGTATCCAATAAATATATATGAGAAATGATCTATACAAGTTTCAAATAGATAAATCTCGCATAAGCCTGTTGAGGAAGAAATCTTATATTGCATGTGGACCCTTGTATTGGGCATATTTATAAGTAATGTGCAAACTTCTCTTATTGAACCAGTTTTATAAGATGGGTTAGATTTATGAATTTTTTCATGATATCAGAGTCTGTCATATGATAAATAGAGATCCATACTATTTAACTCGTGATAAAGATAAAAAAAAAATACTGACCTGCATATGAGGGAGTGTTGAGGAATAAATTATACATTGCCTGTAGAGAAGATCTTGAACATGTTTATAAATAATGTATAAATTTCTATAATTAAACTGATTTTATGAGATGAATTTAGCCATAAATTTCTTCAAAACATTTGTAAAATACTGGCGCCTAAACAAAAACTCTTGGAACTGCCAATCGGAATTATGTTAAGTTTTGGCTCAATGCTTCGATGAGAGCTAATCTACCTGCTTGGTACAAAGAAGAAAATGTGGAGGTTAGGTCATGTATGAACATGTCACGTCTCCAGTGGAGACTTCTGCAGAAAAGTTTTCCCTTCTGCAGAGGAAGTAGAAAAAAGAGGAGGGAAATGAGGGTCCAGTAGGTCTGCACATAACCCATCAGAAAAAAGTTGTAATCATAGAGATCCAACGGCATAAAAAGCCTCAAAATGAGAGTCAAAAGATAGTCAGAACTCGTACCACCTTTGGGGACCAAAGTCCCTCTCAGCCTCTCCTCCTCACACTTTGATCCGTCCTTCGAAGTAAATATATGGTTGCTCACATCACATGTAAGCAACAGTGAAGGGCATCCTCCACTAAATGGCATAAAATCTTTTCTTCCCCATTTCCACATTATAGTCCTCACATGGATTCCAACCCAAAATGCTTCATTTCCAATGTTATTTTAAGGTACTCACCTAAAATAAACTACTCTTAAACCTAAGTAGGGAGTCTGATTTTTAATAATATTATTAAAATGATTTTTGTAGGGTACCCTACAAACCCACATAAACAATGCCAGATCCTAGATGAGTAAATAAAAAATAAAAAATTTATTCATCATTTTTTTTCTTATCATTTTTTCATTATCTGATATTAAATGATAAGTTTATAAATAAAATATAATAATTAGTTTTTAATTATTTAATATCACATTATAAAATAACAAAATAATAATAATAATTTAAATGATAAATAACGTTATTCTTAAATAAAAAATAAAAACGCTGAAAATCTTGGTGGCAAATGGGGTGTCTAGCTCTAATTTGTGCAGAGGAGGCTAAGGGTTCGAGTTTGGCCTGTAGATCAGTAGATGGTGTGTGTCTGCATGCATATCACTAGCCCCGACAAAGGACCAATACAAGGAGGTTCTGTCGAAGTAATTTAATACGATGTCTTAATTTTTAAAGAATTTTGTGTCTTTTATTTATTTATTTTTAAAAGACTAGTTGTCTTTACTCTGCATTGACGACAGTAAAAGCATTCCAGATTTAAGGGGATGGTGGGAGAAATCCCAATCCCTGCCATTGCCCTTTGGAGGTCGTAGAGGGTCAAGTTCATCACAACTCTCTCTCTCTCTCCGATGATTATTTCTCAATTTCAGCCCTATCCGACCAATTTCATATGCTAATCAGATCCCAATTTTAGTTTTTCAACTTGGAAGTGTTAAGAAATCTAAATATTTTCTAATTATTAAATTCCCAAAAATACATCGAAGTTGTCTTTCTCAATGCTCTCTTAGTAAGATATGTTCTTTTACATGCTTCTTATTTGAATCATTATTCAAAACATTCCAATTTTCTTAAGTTCTTATCCTCAAGATTCATTTTTATTATAGATTAATCAAACCTCAAAACTCAATAATTGGTCTGTCCTGCTCACTAATCTCCAATCATTCGTCAGACCAATAATTTAAAACAGAATAATATAAATAATCTAATCTTTTTATCCAATTTAGATGATTTATCTCTTTTCATTTGAGCTGTTTATCCTTTTAATCTAGACCCTACATAAAAAAAAATATTAATATTTACATGTTATTAAGATATTATAACCCTTCAAAAAGAGAAAGGGTGACAGAGGGTCACTCCTAATTATTATATTATCATATGAAGCAAAGTTTCCAAGTATAGTATGTAGATTAATGATAATGGACAGGTGTCGGGCTATAAAGTTATGTATAAGAAATCTTAGTTTGGGGTCTTATGATGCTGGGGGGACAGGCAAACATACACATAACTCCATTGTAATTGGTTTGTCTTTGCCCTCCTCCATGTTCTCTGATTTAAAGCCTAAAAAGAGGTTGAGCGCCTAAGCTAATGATGCTTATCCACACCACTATGCTAATTATTATTTATTTATTTATTTATAGAGGAACCTTGCAGTTGCTGACATGGACTCAAAAGGAACTCGTATTTGACCCTTTGGTGTCTTGAAATCACACCAACATAAATTCGATCACAATTTGATCAAAAAGTGAGATCGAACAATTTACAGATCGATTCGTTTTATTTAAAAGTTAAATAAAATATTATTAAATATTTTTTCATATAATTTTTAGCTTAAAAAATAAGTTTTTCGTATAATTTTTAAAATAGTCTTTTGATTATCATGGAGTCAAAAGTCAAAATAAAGATGGCTAAGAAGTAACACATTTAGAATGTTCTTCTTGTTTAAGTAATCATTTTCTTTATTCCATATTCTAATTAGTACAGCTGATTTATATCAAACCCCAAATCAAGCATGCAGCCATGATTTACAAGGTCAAGCTATCTTCGTATTCCTCTTTTAACTTAATATTTCCTAGGGTGGACTTTTTAGATTCTCTAGGCTCCATGTCAATAATCCCAAAAATATGAAGTTATACTTTGATATATACTTTGTTCCTTCCTCCTTTTTTTTTTTTTTTGGGTCAAGATTTCCCTATGTTAATTAATAACTATTCTCCCAAAGCTCTAATTGGAGGATGTTTATACACGTATGTTAATTACAATCATTTTTACATACTCCTTATACATTTTACTGATATGATTAGTCAAACAAATTATTTTATATTAAAAAAATGATACAGCCAATTACATTAGTAGAGTGTGTAAATAATACACAAAAATAATTGTATATAGAATTTTTGTTTCTCTCAATTATAGGATAGATTAAAAATAATAATCTTACAACTATTTTACAACTCTACGTGAAATTGGATGGTAGTTTTGTAATATTAAAATTTATTTTTAATGGAGTGACATAATTTCATTGGTTATTTGAAAATGAGTTGTAAAATGATTCTAAAAAAAATTGGAGGCATATTATTACTCTAGTTTTTTTAAACTAATTAACGTTGAATAAGAAAGAAAAAATCATATATTCTTTGTGGGGAACATCGGATTGCTTAAGGTGCCAAAGATGCAAAGCATTGATAGAAAAACAGACATCAATTATTCCTAAGCTAGATTAACAAGTTCTCTCTTCCTTTATATTGTTCTCCACATGAAAAGCTGGCAAAAGCAAACCCAATCTGAGTACTTAAGATCACACATATCTTATTATTCTGGTTTTATATTTTACTCTAATCAACTTCGTTTTTTATCATGTAATATTTGATTTTGAATACAACTACAAGATCGTATCTCTATGCAAGGTTTGCGAATAATTAGATATATTAAATAAATAAATTATTATTGTTAATTAAGATTGACATAAATATAAATAGTGAAATCTACATATTTTTATCGGTTTAAGTTAGTCATAAGTCTCGAGTTCAAATCATAACTCTATACTTTACCTGTTAATTAAATATTATTGTATGTGTTGGATCATTTATTAGGAGAGTTATGCACCTTGATCTTATAATTTGGTAGAACTAGAAGTTAGAACACCTTGATTTTAAAATTTATTGCTCTCCTGTATTTCTATAATATGATAAAAAAGATTAATCATTTATTAATATATATATATATATATATATATATATATATATATTATATAATCGGCCAAAAACATTTAGGAAGTTTATGGGATAAAAAACTAAAAATGGCATAGAATTGAAATAAAAATGTAATAAGAAAACTAAAAGACTATGTTACCCTTAAATAAAAATGACTAAATTGAATACTCTTTTTTTTATGAGAAATTGACTTATTTATTAGAGAAAAGTTACATCTATGATCGAATACATACAGGAAAATTTTCAGATCACAAATCAACTATTGCATTTTTTGAAGCTCTACTAGTACACAAATTTCTTCGTGACAAATATGATATTAACTACTATTATAACTATCTATAGATAAATCGTCTAAAAGACAGTACTCTACCTAAATTGAATACTCTCTAGAACACAAATGTTTTTTTTTAAGACAAAAATTATATTTTCGCGACAGAAAATTTGGTCAAGAAAAAACATTTATGCTGGAGTAGTGATTAATATTTTTTCATTCAGCAAACTTTGGCATGACGTTAGATATAAATAATTTAACTTTAATTTAACATTATAAAAAAAATTATATAAATATTGCAATAATTTCAGAAGCAGCCTCGATTACCTCCCGAACCTAATTTTCCTTTATTAATTATTAGATGGGTACTGCATTTTTCTATCGGTGCAGTTGAAAGCACAAACACCGACACAAACAGTGGGTATAATACGATACATGAAACATGTCGATATCGTAAATTGTAAGAAACATACAGACCGAGACATGATGAGAATACTATGTTCACAACATTTATATTATATATATATATATATATATTTATAGAGAAAGAGACTCATATGATAGACTAATTTAATTAACATGATTCAATTATATATATAGATGATGTTGCAGTCAGGAAAATATAAAATACATGCACAAGTTATAACACGCACGTTACTTGTCATACACGTCCTTCTCGTGTTTAAATAAGCTAGTTATCTTAACATTATTGTTAATTTCTAATAATATTGTTTATCCGGATTCGGATCTCGTTGCCCGCTTATATTTGGATCTGAATTCGGATTTATAATGCAGTCAGGATATCCATTATAATTAATTCAGTTATAAAAATTCGGATATTCGGTTACTTAGGTTGTAACCAAATTTTTTCAAAAGAAACAAAATTAAAACTGAAAAAAAAAAAAAAAAAACTCACTCTCTGTTCTCACTGTTCATGTACATGGTGACAACAGTGTCACCATAGATGATTGAAGTTCGAACCATTCCGTGATGGTCAAGATCTAACATATAATAATGACTAAAGAATAGGACATGATATGATATCGAGACTTAATCCCCATTGACCTTAAAATTGGGTCCAACATTCAGGCATCTTTAAATATAGTCTAATTTTTGCTGGTTTTACCAAAGTCATTTACCTTAGTCGCATATAAACACCTCCATATTAACTATCAGAAATGCTAAATCCACCGATAGTTGGGCTCTAATAGTATGTCTCCATTTTTTTTAACTTAATGATGAAAAAAGTATTTTTAAATAATTTTGTAATTTTAAAAATATATATATTTAAAGATTTTTAAAAAATGCGTAAAAAAAAAAAATACACTTGTCGGGACTCAAATTTAGGTCTTGGTGGCTGTAGAGCCACTCATTAACTAGAATTTTGAAAGGTATTATTATTTTAAAACTTTTATACCATAAACTATTTACATAATATGATTTGATTTGTAATATTTAAAATTTATCTTTTAAATTAAATTATGTAGTAAAAATACCGTGTAAACTTGTAACAAAATTATTCAAACTTAAAAATTGGAGGAATATATAGGTGAGTGCACCCCCCAACTTTCATCTTTACCAAACTCATGAAAAAATCGAGGAAAATGCCTCCATAACTATACATTTACAACAGTGACTCTCATTCAAAACGTTACCACTTATATATATATATATATATTTTTTTTCCCAACTTGATCGAACAAGACAGGAGAAAACACGTTCACACTATTCCAAATCAATATATATTTAAAAAAGTTTGATCTGAGAAAAGAAATAAACATATAAAATAAATTATATAACGTTTTTCTATATTTAATATTATTTAAAAAATATATATGAACAAATATAAATATTACATTACATACTACATGTCAATCGCTCTCTAAAAAAGTTTAGAAAATTACTTTATCCAAACAATAAATAAAAAATTTCATTTCATTTCACAAAACTAGAAGGTTTAGTGCTATTTTGTGGCTTTTAGAATATGTTTAGAGTTGAGGAAATTTTAGATAATGTTAATGATAATGAAAATGTAGTGAATATTTTGTAAATAATAGTTAACTGTTTGTGAATAATAGTAAAATAGTATAAACCAAAACACAGCTTTAATGAACTTATATGAACCGAAAATATATTTAAATGGGTTAGTGCTATTTAAAGGCTTTTACATTAACATGACATAATTTAACATATGAGATTTGAATTTTAAAATTTATATTTTAAACCGGATTATGCTACTAAATATGTGTGATATAGAGGTTTGTACACATAGATTCAAATCAAACAATTATTTAAAAAAAAATATATTTATTATCTATTTTTTTTATATTTTGTAATGTGGTATTAGATTATAAGTTCATAATTAAAATATAATAAATAATTTTTAATTATCTAATATCAAATTATAAGACGATGATGGGAATTGGGATGCTGGGTGTTGTGACTGACTTATGTTAGGACTATCCGATTAAAAATTTATAATTCCTATATGCTTTCTATTTTTTTTTTTTTTAATTTCAATATATCTAGAAATGTCATTTTCTGATTTTTTTTCTATAGTCCCTAAATGTTATATAATTTCTATATATTATCTATTTTTAAGGATGTGGGCTCACCAAAATGAGATTAAAACTAAGTTTAGAAAAAATAATAAACCTATTAATACGAATCCTAAAATTTTTTGTTATACAATATTAGGCTTTTTAATATGGAATTTAAAGTGAAAATATAAAAAAAATTATTTAAAGTTGATGATTTATAAAAAAAATAGTCGAGAGACTTTATTCTCTATACTTCATTGAGCAAGAAAATAATTTATTTAAGTTATCAAGTATAGCAAATATGATATGAAAATATCTAAAATTTACATAAAATTTGATAAACTAGCTTATATATTTAAATAAAAAAATAACATTCTAAAAAATTACTTGATAGTTTCTATGAAGAAAATAAATTCTAAATATTTTATTATAAAAATAATAATAGATTAATAATATTTCATAAAATATTATCATTAAAAATTTGAAATATATATTAAGTTATATTTTTTAAAATTTTATTTCTATGTCCACGTAACAAATGGTTGAGATATAGTTTTAAATATAATAATGACTTTTTTAATTTCTTTTTATTTTATATAAACTTGTCACACGTTATAAAATTTGCCCACCTAAAATAAGATGCCGGTTTCGCCGCTGACGAGGAGTACTCTTATTTTAATTTTATAGAGTAATTTTATATACAATTATATAAATATTTTATAATCGTTTTAAAAAAGAGTGAAATTTATTATTAAAAAATTTATTTATTTTATATAAATTTCATAATAATTTACTTTTTTTTTTTTTTTTTAAGACTATGTGATGTTGCACAACCACAATTTAAATGAAATAATCAACCGTACACGCGGTATGGGTCACACGAGACCGAACCACGTGGAACGTCAGATTGGGACTATGCTGACGTGTGCACACGAGGACCACCGGGACCGCAAACAGGATAGTCTGGGAAAGAGGGAAAAAAAGAAGAAGACCAAGATCCAACGCTTACCACGTGTTCATGTGGGTCCAATTTCCGAATGGCATTCCACCGTAATTATTAGGAAGGAAGTAGGTCAAGCTAGAATCATCAATTCCAACAAAAAAACGAGGAGAAAAAAAGAAAAGAAAAAAAAGAAAATAGAAAAAGACTCTCTGCCGGGTTGGCTCGTGCCAACCCTGTTGCCTGCTCAGAAGCAGACAGCGACAGGGACGGCAGCCTAACGGTGACGGAACGCTTGCAGTTAACGGCTTCCGTTTCCCCAAGTTCACGCATCCCAATGCTCCGTACATCTCAACAACTGATTTTAAAAAAAAAACGCCACCCTGGCCCAGCCGTTATCACACGGCTCTGACCAGTTGGACCTGACCCAGACTCCTTTTAGCCTGTCCACTCAACTCCCTGCCCAACCTTTCCGTTACTATCGCCGTCCCATTTACCCGCCCCCTCCGGTTAGATCCTAACTACGGTTAGTATAGTTAGTGAGAGAGAGAGAGAGTCTGTGTTACAGTTAAAGCAACAGAGTCGCGTATTATAAGACGCGCGCAAAGCGGTTTTGGGGGATAATTTGTAACGCTGTTTTTTCGCCCTGAAGACTGTACTGTGTTTTGTGTTCTGTAGAGAGAGACAGAGACAGAGAGTGGTTTTGCGAGCTCCGAAGGTGGTTTCGTAACGTTCTGGTGGTCTTACGTTACGGTTTCGATTGCTGTCTTTACCGAGAGGGAGAGAGAGAGAGAGGGTGTGACTCTGTAAAAGCGCTGTATTGGATGCGAAAAGTCGGAGCTTTTGTAATAAATCGTCCTAACTGCTTGGGATTGATCTTAATTAGTGGTGTTATTACTATTAGCGTTTGTTGTTTGTATATAGCTAGGTGAATTAGGGTGTCGGAGAGATCTTTAGGTGAGCTTTTCCTTTTGTGTCTTTTTGGTTTTTTTGAATTTTTGGTGTTTGACTCGGGGGATTTCAATCATGGCGAATTGGGGCGGGTCGTTTTCCCAGTCAAATGTTTTGGCGGAAGGTGAAATGGCCATTGGATTTTTTCCCAAAATTTTCCTAGGGGTTCTTTTGATTTTCCGGGAAATGTGAATAATTTTCCTTTGGTTTCTTAGGTTGTGGAAGGGATGAGCTGTATGCCGAGCTATGGAAGGCTTGCGCGGGCCCACTCGTGGACGTGCCACGGTCCGGCGAGAGGGTCTTCTATTTCCCACAGGGGCACATGGAACAAGTACGTGCGTAAAATGCTATATTTTGTGTTCTGTATTGATTCTGTTAGTTTCGGTAGAAAGGGTTTCCAGGAAAAGTTCTTCTCGAGGAAACGAAAAGAGAGTATAGTTTTATTTTTATGGTCGTTGGAGTCTGCTGGGCCTTTCCTTTCTGAGATTGTTTTGTTATTGTGGGAAATTTTAGAAGAAAATTGCTATTATTTGCGTTATGGAATTTTAAAGGAAAAATGCTATTTTTGGGTGGTTGTAGTTGGAGGCATCAACAAATCAGGAGCTGAATGAGAGAAATCCACTGTTTCAACTTCCCTCGAAGATTCTCTGTAGTGTACTTCACGTTGATTTGATGGTATTTCTCTACTCGATTCGTCTTTTGTTTTTCTCGTTACCCTTATGTTTTTGTTTCTGTTTGGTTACTGGGAAAACGAGGGAAAGAAAATTTGTGCTTGGTTTGTAACTTATTATGTTTTATGGGTTTTTTGTGACCATGATAAACCCAGTTGAGCTGTACGCATTAGCTAACTTAGATCGAATTTTAGGTTTATGGGGTCTCCAGTGACTGGAACTGAAGCCTCTCAGGGCCAGAAATTAGGTTAAATTCGATTTAAAAAATCGGAACAAACTTTTTATTTCTCGCATTTTCTCATCAACCTAACGTAGCGCTGGAATTAATCGAGGAAAATTGCTACATAGGGAAGAACTTATTTTATTTTATTGATGTTTGTGTACTTCTTTTTTAGGCGGAACAAGAAACAGATGAGGTTTACGCACAAATTACTTTAGTGCCAGATGCAGACGTAAGGAGTTTGTTCTGATTACAACATCTCTCAATTTCTGGGCAGCAAAAAAAAACATCTGTGTTTTAATGATTTCAATTATGTTGTAATATGTATAGCAAAATGAGCCTACAAGTCCTGATCCCCGACTTCCTGACCCTCCAAAACCAACGGTTCACTCGTTCTGCAAAGTTTTAACAGCCTCTGATACGAGTACACATGGCGGGTTTTCTGTTCTCCGCAAACATGCTACTGAATGCCTTCCTCCGCTGGTAACGTCTTTTTCTGTACCAATAGTAGTTTGCTTTTATCTTTCTATGTATTTATTTTTCTTCATTTCAGATATATTGATTTCCATGTATGGATTTACTTCAGGATATGAACCAGTCGACCCCAACTCAGGAATTGGTTGCCAAGGATCTTCATGGTTATGCATGGCATTTTAAGCATATTTTCAGAGGCAATCAATTTTATCTTTTTATTACTCTGTTCCCTGCGATTATCATGGGTTCCATTAATCTAGGAAGAGATGGGGTTTGGGAAAAAAAAATTAAACAAGTTAATCTATTTTCATTCATGTTTCTTACTCTCTTCATTTTCAATGAACAGGTCAACCACGGAGACACTTGCTTACAACAGGATGGAGTGTTTTTGTGACATCTAAGAGATTAGTTGTTGGAGATTCCTTTGTATTTCTGAGGTATTTGCCCCACCCCTTTTACTCGTCCAATTTTGTTCGTATTCTTTCTTTCCTTTCCTAACCTTCCTGTTAAATATGTATATTCCCCATGGTAAAACTGTTTAATTAATGAATTGCTCATCTAGGGGAGAAAATGGGGAGTTGCGTGTTGGGGTGAGGCGTCTTGCCTGTCAACAGAGCAGCATGCCATCGTCTGTGATTTCTAGTCAGAGCATGCACTTAGGAGTGCTTGCAACTGCTTCTCATGCTGTTACAACCCAAACTAGGTTTGTAGTTTTTTATAAGCCAAGGTATGATACGTTTCTTCTTAAGGATGTGCTTGAAAAGATGATTCTGTTGAATAATTCTATATTGTCATTGGTTTTATTTGCTTTGGTTAAAATGCTCAGGACAAGCCAGTTCATAATAAGCTTAAATAAGTATTTGGAGGCTGTCAACAATAAGTTCGGAGTTGGCATGAGATTTAAGATGAGTTTTGAGGGGGAGGACTCTCCAGAGAGATCTCCAGTGAGAAGGTAGTTTATTTTCATTACGCAATGGCTATTGGTTTTTGTGTTGTATGAGTTTTCATATTATGATTCCCCTTCATTTTCGATTGATCAGATTTCTGGGCACAATAATTGGGGTTGAAGATAAATCTCCTCATTGGGCAGGTTCAAGATGGCGATCACTAAAAGTAATTTCTTTATTCCCTTCGTCCTCATTGTTTCAAACTAATATGGCGATCAAATTTCATTCCTTTTTTTTTTTTTTTCTAGGTTCAATGGGATGAACCTGCATCTATTCCCAGACCAGACCAGGTTTCACCATGGGAGATAGAGCCCTTTGTGGCTTCTGTACCTGTAAGCATGCCTCAACCTGCTCCGAAGAACAAAAGGCCCAGAACACCCATTGAAATTCCAAATCTTGGTGAGATAAACCTTTTTTAAGATTAAAAAAAACTATACTTTATCCCATTCATTTTTTTTTCTAGAGGGTGAGTTGGTGATATTCTAATTTCCTCTCTCTCTCTCTCTCTCTCTCTCTCTCATAGATAATGCCAGTTCAACTGGATCAAATCTCTGGAATTCTGCATTGATTCAGTCTAATGAAATGACACAATTTATGGCTGAAGGCAAAAGAAGTGAAAATCATGCTATGTCGCTTCAAAAGCAGACAGATGTTAACAGCAACAGCAACTCAATTTCAAGGACTCAGACCGATGGGAGCTGGTTATCTTCTCCTCGTGCATGTGTTACTCAGCATCTATTTCAGGATACGATGGATGACCGCAAAAGTGTCTATAAATGGCCTTCTCTCCCAGGCTATTCAACTCCACACTCTTCAAAGCCGAACAACGACCCATTTCCTAACCCTGTTGAGAAAGTGAAGAAAGCTGACACTGCTTCTGGTTGCCGCTTGTTTGGAATTGAGCTTATCAATCACTCTACAACCTCACTTCCTGTGGAGGAGGCAACCGCACAACCAATTAGTATGTCTAATGGCTCCACTGAAGGACCTAGTACCCTGTCAGCAATTGATTCAGACCATAAGTATGATCTATCAAGGGATTCAAAAGAAAAGCAACTGGGACAGCTGCAAGTACCGCTAAAAGACATTCAGAGCAAGCAAAATTGCTCCACTTCAACCAGAAGTCGCACCAAGGTGCTGAATGGGAAATACTTCTTAACCATTCGATAAATATATTCAAGATTAATAGCACAATCTGTCAATTACTGAAAAACTGCTTTTTATGGTTGTGTTTCGAATATGCAAAAGGTTCAAATGCAGGGGGTTGCTGTTGGTCGGGCTGCAGACTTAACCATGTTGGAAGGATATGATCAACTTATAGATGAACTTGAGAACATGTTTAACATCAAGGGACAGCTTCAACCTCGTGATAAGTGGGAAATTGTCTATACTGACGATGAAGGGGATATGATGCTTGTGGGTGACGATCCATGGCAGTAAGTCTTCTTCAACACTATCACACAATACAATAATATGACTCATAGTAAACGCTATCCAAATTGCATGTTCCGTACTGTAATGCTCTCATCCATCACAAAATTAGACTATGATTCATTTCATAGTGGTTGAAAATTTCCGCATGATCCTCAATCTAGCGTTTTTCTGATTTAGTTATATTGTCTTCCAGGGAATTCTGTAACATGGTGAGAAGAATCTTCATTTGCTCCAGCCAGGACGTGAAGAAGATGAGCCCAGGAAGTAAACTGCCCATGTCTTCCATAGAAGGTGAAGGGACTGTTATGAGCTTGGATTCCACTGAAAACTGAAATATGGAACTGTCATGATATTTTTTGTTTACTTGCTTTTATTTTTTCCTGGTCTTCATTATTGTCTGTTTGTTAGCTTTGGTGGGGTGGGGGGATTTTTGGTGCTTGGAAGATGTTTGAAGTTCTGGGGAGAGACATTGGCTAATTCATAGCTCGTTTTTTAGAGCTACCTTCACGAAACTCAAAAGCTCAGTATGCATTAGTGGGAAATATTAGAGGCTAGGCTTAGAGAAATCTTGTGAATACTTGTGGAAATTGCGGTGGTGTTGCTGATGAGCAGGACTCATACTTGCCGTGAGATTAAGCGTACTGAATAATTAGAGGGGGAAGGGGCTGGGTGGGATGGCTTCAGCGTGCAGTCTTTGTTTCTTGTGATTGTAAATAGACTTGTTTTGGAACTGTAATGTCACTCTTTAGCAAGTAGGAATTCGCAAGGTTCTGTTGCTACATTAGCTTGTGTTATTTTGGTCTTGAACTGTATCATTATCTAGTTGAGCAGTGATACTCAATCCTCTTGGATTTATTTGTTGTTATTAGTCATACCGGCTGATATGGTACATTTTAACTGGCTTCCTATGCCAACGACTTGACAAGAAAAGTTATTTAAAATGCACTATGTTAGTTTGGTGTGATTGGGAATGACAAATTTATGATGCACGTTTATCTAACTGGAATGTTGTAAATGAATAACCCGTGACCCTTAAAAAAGTCATGAACAACTGGCATCTTGTATTGCCTCCATGTGTAAATTAAAAAAAGAAAACATTCTAAACTACCATGATCAAAACCATTTACATTGTAATTTTGGTTTATCAGCTCAATCAATCTTCAAATGGTCTTAACATTCACTCCGTGTAAGGCCAGAGCATGCACAGCTTTTGATTCACTTTTCTATATGGATATCTCATCGAAATAGATAATTAGATAATGCACGAATGGCAAGAAGTATCCTTTCCTATATCTTGTATTTTCCTTTTCCGTATCTCCCGCGCTGCACCTCCCCTCGCAAGCTGTGACCACCAGTACTTATGACAAGCTATGAATCGAATTCGACCTCCATATCCAACAGATGCAACATGGCACAAAGTTGCAGACCACCCAACATTTACCTCGGCCGGCCCTAGTGTCGGTGGCCTCATCGTAATGGGTGTGCAGAAAGTGCATGCACGCCACTACAAAATTCTCCTCATGCATCCTATTTAATTATCACACCTCTACATGCAGGAGTACTGTCTCAGCCCTCAGGTTGCCAATACTGCTAACTATCATCCATGCTTGTTCAATTCAATTCTCCCACGTACGAATTTGTCTGGACCACTTCACCAATATCCTCAGTACCCTTGGGGCTCTCGTGGGAACGCATGAAAGAATCCCATTTGCAGTAAAACCAATCGGTAATCTCTTGCAAATGGACTCTTCTTTGATAACCATAGTCGAACCAACCCTAGCGGTTTGCCCACACCCCAAGCTCATTCGTCACCTACTAAATTACTGAGTATTGAAAAATTATAATTTATTGTCGGATAAGTGTAATTCAAGTACATTCAGATCACGTATATGTATATATTCGACGGCTAAGATCTAATCTCGGACTTGTGTTCTTGCTCTCATGCATGTGGGCTGGGGGCTGCCATACCCACACAGTACTCATGATCTTACTGTTTGCGTCTAATCCACGTAAAGAATTCCCCGGAAACCTCGGAAAGGTCGCGAAAGAACACCGTTTTCCTGCAGTAATAGACGTGTTCATTAGATGCACCGCCGACTTGTGCAAGTATCCGCCAGTGACTTTAGGAAATACGTTCTTATAAACATGGCGTATGACTATCCAAAGAAAATCAATCCCTTCAACTGATTTCATGGAGTTGGTTGCAAGCTACTTCTTAACCTTTCGTAGAAATAATGACGTAGCTAGCGGAGAGAGGAGCCCAAGAGTCTCTTTTGCTTTGAATATCTTGGAGCTCGATCCGAGGCTGAGAAGATCAAGGTCTCTTCATCTAATATTTATTATTATGCGTATTAATAATTTAAAAACCAGCACTTTGACATTGCCTTGTTCACTTTCCTAAAACTTTTCATCTCATTTCATATCATCTTTTTTAATTATTAGAACTTTTTTAAATTTTCACACAAAATAAAATAAACAATTCAATTTTTTTCAAATCCCAATACAAAAATAATACTAAAACAATATATTCTAATAATATTTTATTTAACTTTCAACTTTAATCTCAACTTATCTGATCTCTATAAAAAACGAGCCTGTTCCACACAAGTCACATTTAAAAAAAAAAAAAAATATATATATATATATATAGATCTTAAAAGCCAAAAAATAGTGAAACATGAATAGATGACCGATTTGGAATCAAGGTCTGATTTTGATTGGTTGGCACATGTAATGAGTTGTGCTATATATGGTTATTTTGCATATTTTTTACATACTCAATTGATGTGAATGATCAAAACAATTATTTTATATTAAAAAAATGACATAGCCAATTACATTAATTGAGTGTGTAAGGAGTACGCAAAACTAACTGTAAATAAAATTTTTGATATTTAATTAAGTAAAATAGTGTATATAGTCAAATTTTGGACTGAAGATAATATCATATATATATAATTACTTATCTTAAAAATTTAATCTAATAAAATGAAATAAATTTAAATATTTGTATTATATTCTTAAAGGAAAATGATAGATCCCCCGCTGGGAGCCACCGCTCCCAGTTTTTTTTTTTTCTTTTTCTTAGTGATTAAGAAAAAATTATTTAATATTATTTTGATTTTTTTATATTTTTTTAAAAATTTAAAAATATTAAAAAAATGATGTGAAAAAAAAACAAAAAACAAAAAACAAAAATTGGCCTAGCGGGCGGTGGCCATAGGTCTACTCATTCTTAAATAATTTGTTAAAGACTTTGATTAATTATGTAATTTTTTTAAACTAAAGATCTTTAGCAATTTAAAAATTAGACCCTAAAAGAAGATAAGAAAGATTCCAGACAAAGTACAGCGATGGCCAGAAAGCAGCTAGCTAGGTGAAAAAACTAAATATTTCAGCAGCTTGGATAACGCTCGATTATTGGAACCCTAACATGATTTTTGTCGTGATTGATTCATTTGTAGTGTACTACCAGTTGCCTTAGCAAGTGATCACATGTGCAAACTATGATAATTTTGATATTATATCCATTCTTTGGCTTGGAATAAGAGGCCAATTGATCTCAGCGTGAATCCAAGAAAGACAACAACGTACAATTTTTATCTTATTTTATTCCAATATGGCAGAACATTTCTTATACTGATCATACATCAGGGTGGTTGTCTGAAAAACACCGCCGGAAAATATGGAGGGCCGGTGCCTGATCTCTGCTGCCGAGCTTGCTCCTCTTCTTCACACGCTTAGACATGCACGTCGCACCGCCTTAACCGTGTGCGTGTTTGCTGCTCTGTTTACTTGTATGCCATCTTAGCATTGTTCTATGGACATGCACTCGAGCTGATCATCCATTCCACCAACTTGGCCTCCTTCTTCATCTCCCTCTCTTTGTTCCTATCTAATGCCGTCCTTAATTGCTTTCGTGTGGGTGACTCGTCTGGGTTTTCTCATGACCATCGTTTATCGAGATGAGCACCCTGAAAACCTCCAAAAGGTTCTGAAGAAAACGGATTCTTTTCCGGCGTTGGACGTCTTTATATGCACTGCCGATCCGTACAAGGAGCCACCCATGAGATTGGTGAGCACGGCATCATCAGTCATGCCTTATGGATATCCGACGGAGAAGATTTCGGTCTATGTATCGAACGATGGGGGCCCAGAGTAGACATTGTTTGCTTGCGTGGAAGCTGTATAATTTGCAGCTCACTGGTTACCGTTGTGTAGGAAGATCGAATAATATAAAGGAGAGGAGCCCAGAAGCTTATTTTGAATCAAATCGCTCTTGGTCATTAGATACTAAGCAGATTAAGGTAAATTATATTGAACAAAACCTTATTATTGAAAAAGGAGGAATCAAGAACCCTAAACATTAGCTTATTCATCATCCTCTTGCATGTGTACTATTCAATTAACGATGTTGAGGAAATGTATGAAAGCATAAAAGAGTACTATATCACTGAGGAGATAGAGCGAAGAGCTTTCAGCAAATGGACAGATGGGTGTACTCGCCAAGATCATCGATCCCACTGTCATTCAAGTTTGCTTTGTGCACGAATTTAATTTACAGATCGACGACTTTATTACTAGAAGAAATAGGTTTGTAAAGGACATTATAAAAGTAAACTTCCTCTAACAACGTAGTTTGATATGACACATTGGATTTATTTTATAATTTTTTTATATTGTTTTTAGCATGTCTAGCCAATTACTTTTTATATTGAATTTCGTAGAACTTCTCTAATATAATTAAGGTTTAGGGCTCAAATAGAACCAATCGTTGTCAACAAGGAGTATCCCAATCTTGTTGTGGCCGGGTATGCGTCGTACGTTGTCATAATAATTTCCTTTCTACATTAGTCTCAGAGGGAACCAAACCTATTGGCTTGAACAATGAGCAGGTCTTATTAGAGAGCAGCAAAAACAGATGAGACTTCAGTAACTATTTCATGCCAAACCTCATCTACGTCTCTAGGGAAAAGAGCAGCACTTCACCCCACAATTTCAAGGCAGGTGCCCTAAATGTCCTGGTATGTATGTTTTCCCCTCTCTCTCTCTCTCTCTCTTTCTATATATATATATATGTACACACACGCACGCACACACGGAAATGATCATCCGAAACACCACCAAGATGTTGCATATATATATATGTGTGTGTGTGTGTGTGTCATGTGGGTGTTGCTAGTGGCCTTTTCTATTAATTTATTATTTGTTTTCAGTAATTAGTACGTTGTCTTGTTTTTGCTGTGTATTGAAGCTTCGAGTGTCGGCTACCCACCAACGCACCCAAACCATAATCCTAACCTTGGACCGTGACATCATGTATTCTAATGACCCACAAACACCTCTTCTTGCATTGTGTTACCTATTAGATTCAGAACTTAGGTCCCAATTATCATATCATGTTCAGTTCCCTCAGATCTATTCTGGGATCGACGATACTTACAGTTGCAAATATAAACGGCCATTTCAAACTAATCCGTTGGGTTTGGACGGACTATTGGGCTCTAATTATATCAAAACCGGATGTTTCTTCAATCGACGAGCCTTCTTTGGAGGAGCTTTGCATCGTTGCTATTAAGTCTCATATACCATACATTATATAATTTTTTATTTTAATTTTTAAATTTTTTTTTTTTAAATTTTATTCTTCTTAAAATAATTGAATTATTCTAATCATCATCTATATACCACATATTTGGTAAGAGAAAAAAATTAAAAAAATAACAAAAAAAGTAATATATGGTGTATGAGGCTTGTAAATAAAATTTTCTCTTTAGACCCCCATCATATATATATATATATATATATTGTGCCGCCAGAAATCTCCCAACTTGGACCGAACCGTGTTGTGAATAAGCCCATCCAGTCTCGATCTATTTACAATTGTTTTGGAAATGGCACACATGGTTGCTGAAGGCAATTACGAGAACGGCACCAAATGGGGCTCTGAGGTAAGCTCTTCCTAGCTTACTACGTACTTTGAACAGTGAGTTCAACGAAGGTGTTAAGTAGCTTAGTTTCACATAAACAACTAGAGATATGATCTCACATTAATTAAACTAAACAGAATACCTTGTCGATGATATATATATATATATATATGATTCATAATTATTGAAAATGTCAGATTATTTATTTTTTTAATATTAATCCAAATTTTGAATATGTTGTCTCTTTCTATCAATTTAAACTTTTGAAACGATTAATGATTTAATATTATTATAATAATTATTCTGAATTCAAATTTTGATATTTCTCGTCATTCTATATTAAATATTTAATAGAAACAATTAATGATTTTGTTAATATTACATGATTTCATATTGAGATGAAAAATATGAAATATTCAGTTTCAAAACACAACGCATGCATAGGTGGGCTTCAGATATGGATCACTGGTAGAGGACTTCTACACGGGATTTCTGTTGCATTGCGAGGGATGGAGGTCCATATTTTGCAACAGAAAAGAGACCAGCCTTTCTGGGTGATGCACCTATTAGCCTCATCAATGCGCTAAACCAATTGCAGAGATGGATCATTGGTGCTCTTCAGGTTGGCTTCTCCAATTTCAGTCCCATGACTTATGGCATCAGTTCTGTGGGCCCTCTCATGGGCCCTGCCTACATGTATTACTCCTCCATCACCATATATGCCTTCCTCCCCCAACTAGCTCTTCTCAATGGACTCGGTATATTTCCAAAGGTATATTCACTAAACACGTATTGTTTTGATGTTGAGAGTGCTTTTACAAATCATGATCAGTGTGTCATAGAAGTCTACTTTGATAGAAAATGTTGTGTTCCTCTCCCTCCATCCAATTCTGGAGAGGATCTCTAATCATACTGCAACCAATATATGCTTCTAATTTTTGCTGATAAAACTATCTATTACAGTAACTCAATTTACACTTTCTAGTGATTGACACTTCCCAACCAATGAATTTGGAAAATGTGTTGCAGATATCAGACCCCTGGTTTCTCTTATATGTGTTTCTTTTCCTCGGAGCCTATGGACAAAATCTCCTTGAATTTATAGCAGCGGGAGGAACAGTTCAAAGGTGGTGGAACAATCAAGGAATGTGGATGAACAGAGGATTTTCATGCTGCGTATTCGGGTTTCTCGAGTACTTTCTCAAGTGTTTAGGCATTTCCACATATGGTTTCGGTTTGACAAGCAAAGTGGTTGATGATGAACAAAGCAAAAGATATGCCCAAGCTATCTTTGAATTTGGAGTCTCTTCACCTATATTGTTGGTGCCATTCACAACCGGAGCCATAATTAACTTAGCCTCTTTTTTAATGGGGCTCGTGCAAGTTTTAAGAGGGATCGGCAATGTGGAGGGACTGTTTCTGCAGATGTTCATAGCAGGTTTTGTGGTGGTGAATTCCTTGCCAATTTATGAAGCCATGGTAAGTCTAAGTGACTGAGGAAGAATGCCCCTCAAAACTACTATGATCTCGACAGGTCTTGCATTGACCCTTTATATGCTATTTTTGCTATTTTCTCTAATTCCTCTGAGGAATTGAGATTGAGAGCTAACATAAGAAGTTTATGAATTCATTGTACGAGTCTGGGTTGAACACAACATTAGTGGACTGGCAGCTTAGACACTGTTGAGGCAAAAATGAGTTGATTGGCATATTCTTGTGAAAACCTGTGTAAAATAGTGTTGTAACAAGTGTTGAAGCGAAGAGAATTGAAATGTGATGATCAATGGTCAAAACAGGTGTCACCGCTCGACTCTCGCTCGACACATGGCTCGAGCGAACTCAAGCAGATTGTACCGCTCGACTCTCGCTCGACACATGGCTCGAGCGAACTCAAGCAGATTGCACCGCTCGACTCTCGCTCGACACATGGCTCAAGCGAACTCAAGCAGATTGCACCGCTCGACACTCGCTCGACACTTAGCTCGAGCGAACTCAAGCAGATTGGACCGCTCGACCCTCGCTCGACACTTGGCTCGAGCGAACTCAAGCAGATTGGACCGCTCGACTCTCGCTCGACACTTGGCTCGAGCGAACTTAGACAGATTTCGGCGCTCGACCTTCGCTCGACACTCCGCTCGAGCGAATGTTCCAGATGACTTAAAACCTAGGGTTTTAATGCGCCTCATTTGAGTGGTACTATAAATAGAACAGCTTTTCTGCTGTTCTAGGTGTGGAAAATCAGAGCAAAAACCCTAAGGGCCTCCAAGAACATTTAGAGCAATCTCTCCCCACTTGATTGATTCTCTCTTGGATAAACACATCTCCACCACACTACATTCAACATCAATCTTCAGTTGAGTCCATTGGAGTGGACAAGTTCGTTGGCCGGAAGAGTCCGGAGCTGCTGGTGATGCAGAGATCGAGAGGTTCTCGTGGGAAGCTATAGAAAGGTCGGAGTTCCGACACTACATGCGTGTAGAGATCGAGTGGGTCGCTCGTGGTGTTGCAAGCCAAGTTTAGCTACTACAAAGGTTTTGTGAGTGTCTCTAAATTGGTTGTAACAAACTAAATTTTCTATAGTGGATTTGAGGTGGTGTCTTACACCCGGAGTGGTTTTAGATTTTGAAGACGTTCTTCAAATGAGTTTCCACTCCGTGAACAAAATCTTGTGTTGATTATTTATGTTGTTTATTGCTTTGATTAATTGTTGTTTAACTATCTTTTTAAAAAGACCATAAAAATCGGATTACACCTATTCACCCCCCCTCTAGGTGAAGTGTTGTGTAGAACCACTGCTTTTTCAATTGGTATCAGAGCGGGTTCACTCCGCTAGGATTCAGTTCCTGAGTGTGATCCTGCCGTAGTGGTTTTAAATGGATAGGTCTCAATCACTTACATCTCCACCATATTTTGATGGAAACAACTATGCTTATTGGAAAGTTCGAATGAGAGCTTTCTTGAAATCTGTTGATGAACGAGTATGGTTTTCCGTAACAAATGGTTGGACGGAACCAAAAGTTATTGTTGATGGAGTTCAAACTCCCAAAAGTGTGGAAAATTATTCCAGAGATGAAATAAGTGAATGTGGCTGGAATAGCAAAGGACTGAATGCAATCTTCATGGCTGTGTCCAGGAAGAGTTTAAACGAATATCAATGTGCCAAAATTGCAAAGAAGCTTGGGATATTCTTGAGATCACTCATGAAGGTACCAAGGCTGTAAAGAACTCTAAGCTTCAAATGTTGACCACTAGCTTTGAAGAATTAAGGATGAAGGATGATGAAACATTTGATGCTTTCTATGCCAAGTTAAATGATATCGTCAACTCTCGATTTAATCTAGGGGATAGAATTCCTGAGAATAGAGTTGTGAGAAAAGTTCTCAGATCTCTTCCTGAGAGATTTCGTCCTAAGGTCACAGCTATTGAAGAAAGCAAGGACGTGGACGCTATGAGAATAGAAGAGTTGGTGGGCTCTCTCCAAACATATGAACATACTCTTCCAGTAGACAAGAAGCACAAGTCCATAGCTCTCAATACTGTTAGAGAGGAGTCAGATGAGTCATCTGATGATTTGGCTATGGATGACAAAGAATTAGCATTCTATGCTAAGAAATTCAGGAAAATGTTTGTGGCTAGAAATAAGAAGAATCAGAGTTTTGAAAAGAAAAAGTTTGAAAAATACAACAGAGGCTCGAGTTCAGGGAACAAGGATAGAAACTCTGAGAAGCACACTAGAACAAATAGAGACAAGGGTCAGTCTAGTGTGCAGTGTCATGAATGCCATGGTTTTGGACACATTCGGCTGGAATGTGCAAACTACAAGAAGGCAAAAGAAAGGGCAAAAATGGCATCCCTAAGTGAGAGCGAGTCGGAGTCAAGTGATTCCTCAGGAAACTCTTCTCCAAAAAGAAATCTGAATTACATGGCATTCACTGTTTCGGTAGATAGCAAAAGTCAACACAGTGAAAACGTGTCGGATGAGGAGAACTTGTCTGAAAATGAATCTGAGTATGAAGAAGAGCTGCAAGAAGTATATGAGAAACTATACAAGGACTGTGTCAAACTGAGGAAACTCAACAAAGTTCACATTCAAGAGATAGACCTCATCAAACAAGAAAATGAAGAGCTTCAAGGGAAATTAACTGAAGCCATTGCTCTAGCTGATCAGTTTAAAATGAAGAATGTGAGTTTGGAAGATGAGTTAAAAGCTCAAGAAAGTGAGATAACTTTGCTGAAGGAAAAACTGAAATCCTTCTCCAATGGGAAGCAAAAATTGGATGAAATCCTAAGCTTTGGAAAGCTTCCGAGTGACAAGAGTGGACTAGGATATGATCCAATAAAATCTGAGGTTGCAACTAGCTCAAAGGTCTCCCACAAAAAGGAAAAGAAAACTGTGTTTGTTCGTGAATCAATCGTCAATGGGAAGACTCACCCATCTGAAAATGGCAAGAAATCCTCAAATATCCAAATGGGTGCTGTGTCTCACGTGAAACCAAGAGCTAGAAGTCCTATTTGTCACCACTGTGGTAAAATAGGTCATGTTGCAACGGATTGTTTTAAGCTGAAAAGATTCATCAAGTATGAGAATATCTCATCGGTCAGGAGACAAAGAGACAGCAAAGAAAACCGGGTGTGTCATAATTGTGGTAGGGCTGGTCACATCCGACCAAATTGCTATGAGCTTAAGAAGAATCCCATGAGAAATGGAGATAGACAGCCAAAAAGAGGGCATCTGAATCTTTGGAGTCAAGTCATGGCCTTGACTAGGCAAAATGAGATGCTAAATGTCAAGCTAGACCAACTGTCAACTACCAAAAAGGGTGGTTTTCCAAAAGTTAGAAAGATGTGGGTCAGAACTGGAGAAAGAAACACATGTCATGTGGCACACATTGCTCTAAAGGCTAGAGACACCTATGTGTGGTATCTTGATAGTGGATGTTCACGTCACATGTCAGGTGATAGAAGCCTATTCAAAGCTGTTGAGGAGTACAAGTGTGGAACAGTAACTTTTGGAGATGGTGGAAAAGCTGAGATAATTGGAAAGGGTGAAATTGAAATACCTGGACTACCCATCTTGAAAGAAGTGCTGTTTGTTGATGGATTAAAAGCAAATCTTCTCAGTATAAGTCAAATGTGTGATAATGGTGCTGAAGTTCGTTTCTCAAAAGAAATATGCATTGTTTCAGATAAGGATGGAAATTGTATGATGCAGGGAACAAGGACGTCTGACAATTGTTATGGCATCAGTCCTAGTCTTCAGCATAGTTGCAATAGTGCTAAGAGTGATGCTACAGACTTGTGGCACCAAAGACTTGGACATGTGAATCATAAAAATCTGTCCAAAATTGCCAGGAAAGAGATGGTGATAGGAATGCCTGAGCTGGGTAAAGTGAAGACTCCGGTGTGTGGGTCATGTCAATTGGGAAAACAAGTTAGAACAGCTCACAAGAAAACAACGGCTATCCTAACTGAACAACCATTGGAGTTATTGCACATTGACCTTATGGGACCGTCTAGGACTGAAAGCCTGGGAGGAAAGAAATACATTCTGGTAATGGTGGATGACTTTACCAGATATTCATGGGTAGAATTTCTGAGAGAAAAAGCTGAAGCTCCTAATGTGATTAGAACCTTGTGCAAGAAACTTCAAAATGAGCAAGGAAGGGGGATAGTCAGAATTAGGAGTGATCATGGAAGAGAGTTTGACAATTCAAATCTTGAGAGTTTCTGTGATGAAGAGGGCATTAGTCAAGAATTTTCTGCCCCTATCACCCCACAGCAAAATGGAGTGGTCGAAAGAAAGAATAGAGTTATTCAAGAAATGGCTCGAGTCATGTTACACAGTAAGACTCTTCCTGCCCATTTTTGGGGAGAAGCTGTAAACACAGCATGTCATATTGTGAACAGAGTCTATCCAAGACCAAGCACTTCCAAAACACCATATGAACTGTGGAAAGGAAAGAGACCAAATGTGAAGTATTTCAGGGTGTTCGGAAGCAAATGCTACATTCTGAGAGATAGGGAAAACTTGGCTAAGTTTGACCCTAAGAGTGATGAAGGGATCTTTCTTGGATACTCTAGGAATAGTCGTGCCTATAGATGTTACAATCTGCGCACTGGAACTATAATAGAGTCCATAAATGTGATAGTGAATGATGCTCCAAGAGAAGAATTGAATAAGGATGAGCCATCTCACTCAACAAGTGAAACTGAAAGAAAAGATTCTGATGGTTTACAAGAAAACTTGGAGTCCTTTTCAAATGAAAAAGTGAGTAGTCAAAAAGAGCCTTCTTCAAGAGTAAAGTTGAATCATCCCCAAGAAAACATTATTGGAAACATAGACGAAGGGATGAGACTAAGAAGGAAAGTGATAAGTCAACTGGCTCACTCCAGCTACATCTCACAAATTGAACCAAAAAGGGTTGAAGAAGCCTTGGATGACGAGAATTGGTTGGATGCAATGCATGATGAGATAAATCAGTTTGTGAGAAACGATGTGTGGTACTTGGTGCCGAGACCAGAAAGTCACAATGTGGTAGGCACAAAATGGATCTTTAAGAATAAGTCTGATGAGAATGGAACAATCGTGCGAAATAAAGCAAGATTAGTTGCTCAAGGGTATGCCCAAATGGAAGGTATAGACTTTGATGAGACTTTTGCTCCGGTTGCTAGACTTGAATCAATTCGGATACTATTAAGCATTGCTTGCCACATGTGTTTCAAGCTCTATCAAATGGATGTCAAGAGTGCTTTTCTTAATGGAATTCTCCAAGAAGAAGTGTATGTCGAGCAACCAAAGGGTTTCAAGGATCCAAAATATCCTAATCATGTCTACAGGTTGAAGAAAGCCCTCTATGGTCTGAAACAGGCTCCCAGAGCTTGGTATGAAAGACTAACTTCCTATCTGGAAAACCGTAAGTTTCTGAGAGGAAATGTTGACAGGACCCTGTTCATTAGAAAAGCTGGAGAAGACATAACAGTTGCCCAAATCTATGTGGATGACATTGTATTTGGATCTTCCATTGATACTCTGGCTCTTGAGTTTGCTAATGAAATGAAAAATGAATTTGAGATGAGCATGGTAGGTGAACTAACTTTTTTCCTGGGACTTCAGGTAAAACAGTTGAATGATGGGTTGTTCATCTCTCAATCCAAATATGCAAAGGATCTTATAAAAAAATTTGGATTAGATGGCACAAGCCATGCTAGAACTCCCATGAGCACTAGTGTTAAGCTTAGCGCTGATCTGTCAGGCAAGAATGTTGAACAATCATTGTATAGGAGCATGATTGGGAGTTTGTTGTATCTCACTGCAAGTAGACCAGACATAGCCTTTAGCGTTGGGGTTTGCGCAAGATTTCAGGCCAATCCAAAAGAATCACATTTGACAGCTGTTAAACGCATACTTCGTTATGTAAATGAAACAGTTAACTATGGGATTTGGTATTCACGAGACTCTAATACAGAACTTGCAGGGTATTCTGATGCTGATTGGGCAGGTAATGCAGATGATAGGAAAAGCACCTCTGGTGGGTGTTTCTATGTTGGGACGAACCTGGTAGCCTGGATGAGTAAGAAGCAAAACTCGATTTCCATGTCCACGGCTGAGGCTGAATATATTGCTGCAGGAAGTTGTTGCACGCAATTGTTGTGGATGAAGCAAATGCTATGTGACTATGGCATTGACCAAGGTGTGATGAGCGTCTTTTGTGACAATACCAGTGCTATAAACATTTCAAAAAATCCTGTTCAACATTCTAGGACTAAGCACATTGACATTAGACATCATCTTATTCGGGAGCTTGTGGAAACACAGGTTGTGACTCTTGAGTATGTTCCCACTGAACATCAACTAGCCGACCTTTTTACAAAACCCTTGGATGGGCTTCGGTTTGAACTGCTTAGAAAGGCTATTGGTGTATGTGCTTTGACATGAGCACTGAAACATGCATTGCATGAAGTACATACATACATGCATTTTTTGTTTTATTTTGGTGTTGGTGTTTATTTTGTGTTTGTTAGTTGTCTAGTTTCCTTGCTGCTGTTTGCTGTCCGTACATGCACTCCATGATTGTGCTATATAATGGTGGGGTTGTTAATTGTAAAATCTAAGGACATGCATCTTTTGAGATTTGTATCATATACTTATGGTTCACAAAGGTTTGAAACATGAGTATTTTGTGTAATTTATGACTTGCATCACACACTTCACTCCTGGCTCAGTTAATTGACATTTCGCCACTTGTGAGTATTGGGGAGGCAATCAAAGGTGGTAGGAAGCTCTACTTGCACACAGAATTGACCACGGGCTAGATGACCTCATCATGATTCTCTTGTGCAAAAATATGGCACATCAAAAGGAAAAGAAAAAGTGATGTTGGTAAAATAAAATTAAAAAAAAAAAAAAGGTGAAAAACAGAATATGCTGAAACAAGTATTCAAACAGAAGGATTTAGGTCCTAGCAGCATTGGGTTTGACTTTTTGTGTCTTGGAAGAGCTTCCCAAGCATTTATGATTTCTTGTTCAGCCCAACCCCGCTCACGCTTATCGGTTGAAATTTCTTGATTGAGCAAGGACCGGTTAAACACGCATGTCGACATTACTTGAGATACTTTGTTTTTACCTGCGTGTTTTGTGAGAATATGATGCTTCTCTGCATTTGATATGTATTCTTGGGTTGAAAATTGACTTCCCTAGTGTTTGTCAAAGTCATGTGAGTCTTGTGAGTGGTGTGTGTTTCAAAACTGGGCAAAATTGCAAAATCTGGAGGTCTCGCTCGACACTCCGCTCGACTCCGCTCGAGCGAACTTCGCTCGACAGTTCGCTCGAGGGTTTAAGTTCGCTCGAGCGAATAACTGGTATAAAGCCAGCGCCGCTCGAGCTACACGCACAGTTTTCTTCTCCCAAGCTATTTTCGTGCGTATTTTCTCTCATTCACTCAAATCTCCTCGGTTTCAACTCATTTTCTCTTCCGAAATCATTCCAATACAAGGTAAAATCATTTCTCTTGAATTTTATTTCGGATTCTTGCATTTTTTTTTGTGTTTTTCTTGCTCATTTTTCGTGGGTTTCGGATTGCTCCCTTTGGAGTGAAACCCTTGAAAAATCTCTTGTATTTTGGGTTGGTTGAAACTCCTATGGAGTTGTTGTGGTTATTTGGATGTATTTAGGAGGTTTTTGAACCTCCCATGGAGTGTTGGTCGATTTTCTCACTTGGTTGCACTCCAAGTGTTTGATAAAATGCCCAAATGAAGTTTATTTACTCTTTTTCATCATGCATTGGCATAGATTTGTTCATATACCTTTTTCATGCATATCCAAGTATTGGGTAGTCATTTAACTTGAAATTGCATTGGGTTTTATGTTAGAAAGGGCATTGGGTCACTTGAATTAAATTTGCACTTGGGTTGAGGTTTATCATGGTCGGCATGATTGGCTTTGTCGTGTTAGCATGTTCATGATCATGGTTGATTGGCATTGTTTGTTTGTCATGGTCGGCATGATTGGCATTGTCATGTTAGCATGTCCATCACATGGTTAGTTGGTGAGTTTTATCATCCTCATGCATTTGGCATTTTAGACATGCATCCATCAAGTTGTCACATCTCTTTTAGCCTTGTCTAACGTTACTGACTCTATCTACAGCCAAAAGCCATGTCGTCTCGACGTGTCCGTCCTCGCACCAACCCTTCTGCACCCGCTCACGCTCAATTCCATAGTGCACAAGCTCAGGAGCTGTACACTCAGAATTTTTCTCAACGTACACCCATTGTTGAGCGTGATGTCTCCCTCGGTGAGCTCTCTGAGACCATAATCCCTCATATATTTGAGTCTCGCCAGTGGCAGGCTTTGACCACTGGTCATCCCACTCCTTCTGTGGAGATGGTTCGGGAGTTTTACTCCAACATACGGGGTATTTCCATTGATGACTCCTTTGACGTGAGTCTCCGGAACATTACCTTCCGGGTGACTCCGGGCATGATAGCACACTTGCTGAATGCCCCTCGTGTGCCTTACCCTGACTATCCCTATACACGGATGCCTCCTCCTACTTCACAAGCTATTGCTAGCTGTCTCTGTGGTGGGATCAGTAATTGGGAAGGGAGGAGCCCTCTCCAAACCATTCTTTTTACGCCTGATAACCTCATTCTGAGTAGGATTGTTCTTACAAATCTATATCCTACGGGTCATCAGAGTGACGTGGGTCTTGACCGCGCCATTCTTCTTTATGCCTTGATCAATGATGTCCCTCTTGATCTAGGGGCTCTTCTGTGTCGGGTCATAATTGAGGCATTTCAGTCCTCCAAGAAACGGACTGGTTTGCCGTTCGCTTGTCTCATCACCCGTATAGCCCTCTCTCAGTCTGTTGCCTTTCTCCCTCAAGAGCCTAGGATAGCACTTAAGGCTCCCATTGGTCGTAGGACGGTGCAGCTTAGTCGTGCTCACACCACTCCGCACCCTATCCGTGTTGAGCATCCTCCCGCACCTTCCTCTCAGCCTTCGAGCTCTCGGCCTACCAGCTCTCATCCATCCAGCTCTCAGCCATCCAGATCTCGGCCATCTGGCTCGGCCCCATCTCCTTCGGCACCCGGCTCGACCGAGCCTAGTCTTCAGCTGGTTCTTGAGTATTTAGCCCGCCTTGATGCTCGGTTGGATACTTTCGATGCCCGGTTTGATACGTTGGATGCTCGGTTTGACAGCCTGCAGCAGCATGTGACCCAACGCTTCCATGACATTGAAGAGCTTCTTAATAAAGATGATGAAGATGGTGGCAGTCCTGTAGATGATTGAGACCATTTGTCAGCCTGTGACAAAAAGGGGGAGTATTGATTAAGGGGGAGTTTTGGTTATTTTGGATACTAACTCAGGGGGAGTGTTAGTTGGTAGCAACACTTGTGTTTTGGGAACAGCAGCTAGTTTTTAGTTTTTATCTTTTGATTTTATATATCTTATTTACTGCTGCTGTGTGACTAATTGTTCTTGAACTCTTTTACTGATTAATTGTTTAATGAAATATTTTGTTTCTAAAGCCTGTACGTGTCATATCTATTCATGAATTGTAGTTTGTGATTTGTAAACAATTCTTTGTGCGATATGTTTAACCGTTTGCTAAGGTTGTGCAGAAATATTTCATTGTGTTCAAGAATCTGAATCTAGTGATGGGTGTGCTAGGATTAGGTCATATGTATAGGTTAGAGGTTTTGTCACAGAAATGCCAAAGGGGGAGATTGTTGAGGCAAAAAGGAGTTGATTGGCATATTCTTGTGAAAACCTGTGTAAAATAGTGTTGTAACAAGTGTTGAAGCGAAGAGGATTGAAATGTGATGATCAATGGTCAAAACAGGTGTCACCGCTCGACTCTCGCTCGACACATGGCTCGAGTGAACTCAAGTAGATTGTACCGCTTGACTCTCGCTCGACACATGGCTCGAGCGAACTCAAGCAGATTGCACCGCTCGACTCTCGCTCGACACATGGCTCGAGCGAACTCAAGCAGATTGCACCGCTCGACTCTCGCTCGACACATGGCTCGAGCGAACTCAAGCAGATTGCACCGCTCGACTCTCGCTCGACACATGGCTCGAGCGAACTCAAGCAGATTGCACCGCTCGACTCTCGCTCGACACATGGCTCGAGCGAACTCAAGCAGATTGCACCGCTCGACTCTCGCTCGACACATGGCTCGAGCGAACTCAAGCAGATTGCACCGCTCGACTCTCGCTCGACACATGGCTCGAGCGAACTCAAGCAGATTGCACCGCTCGACTCTCGCTCGACACATGGCTCGAGCGAACTCAAGCAGATTGCACCGCTCGACTCTCGCTCGACACATGGCTCGAGCGAACTCAAGCAGATTGCACCGCTCGACTCTCGCTCGACACATGGCTCGAGCGAACTCAAGCAGATTGGACCGCTCGACCCTCGCTCGACACTTGGCTCGAGCGAACTTAGACAGATTTCGGTGCTCGACCTTCGCTCGACACTCCGCTCGAGCGAACTTAGACAGATTTCGGCGCTCGACCTTCGCTCGACACTCCGCTCGAGCGAATGTTCCAGATGACTTAAAACCTAGGGTTTTAATGCGCCTCATTTGAGTGGTACTATAAATAGAACAGCTTTTCTGCTGTTCTAGGGTGGAGAATCAGAGCAAAAACCCTAAGGGCCTCCAAGAACATTTAGAGCAATCTCTCCCCCACTTGATTGATTCTCTCTTGGATAAACACATCTCCACCACACTACATTCAACATCAAACTTCAGTTGAGTCCATTGGAGTGGACAAGTTCGTTGGCCGGAAGAGTCCGGAGCTGCTGGTGATGCAGAGATCGAGAGGTTCTCGTGGGAAGCTATAGAAAGGTCGGAGTTCCGACACTACATGCGTGTAGAGATCGAGTGGGTCGCTCGTGGTGTTGCAAGCCAAGTTTAGCTGCTACAAAGGTTTTGTGAGTGTCTCTAAATTGGTTGTAACAAACTAAATTTTCTATAGTGGATTTGAGGTGGTGTCTTCCACCCGGAGTGGTTTTAGATTTTGAAGACGTTCTTCAAATGAGTTTCCACTCCGTGAACAAAATCTTGTGTTGATTATTTATGTTGTTTATTGCTTTGATTAATTGTTGTTTAACTATCTTTTTAAAAAAGATCATAAAAATCGGATTATACCTATTCACCCCCCCTCTAGGTGAAGTGTTGTGTAGAACCACTGCTTTTTCAGACACATACATTAGGGACTTCTTGAATCTAATAATTTGTAAGACCCCATTTAGCTAAATCACAAGTAGAGGGGTAAAATATAGGCCTGTGCAAAAGGCCTGATGGGCCGATCAACCCGTGCAGCTCCAATCCGAAAAAGTCGGTTTACATCAAAAGTCGGTTTTGAATCCATCGGAACCGATGAACATTAGGCCATCCCTTCGAACCCGAAATTTTTCTTCACTTTCCCTTCAACATCGAACCTAGCCCCTGCCCCCATCATCTCCTCTCGATTCATAGTTCGCTTTTTGACATACGCTTCTGCAAACACTGACCGAGAGATCTGGAACTGAAGGTGAAGGATCTGAAGCTTATGGGTTTCCTACGCTTGGGTTTGTTTTGGAACTACGAGTCTGCGATGGAACCTAGCATTGGGCGCAAAGCAGAGAGACGTGGAGCACGGTGTTGCGACGTAGAAGTCATCGGTCTGTGAGAGAGAGAGAGAGAGAGAGAGAGAGAGAGAGAGAGTTGACCGAGAGATGAGCGAGAGAGAGAACGGAGAGTGAGAGAAAACGGTGTCGATAGGAAACAGAGAACTCACCGTGCGACAACTGGGGGTGTCGAGTTGCTACTCGGCGGCCCTTCTGCAGATGGAGGCAGCGATGTTCTTCATCGCCGTTCGTCTTCACATCATCCCCTTTGTTGCTTCTCCACGAGGTCCAGATCTGCACACTCAAGTCTCACGTTTCTCCTCTGTTGCTTGTAGGTTTACTTCAGTTGGGATTGAAATTCTTACCGACACAGGAAGATCTCGTTTTACGGTTTCACCACCCAAGCCATCGATCTACATAAGAATTTTTTATTTGGTAAAGGTCGGGTAATACGGTTCGACCCGATTTCATTTTATGCGGGTCTAGTTGGGTCGGTTTGGCGCCTTAAATGGGGTTGTACGGGTTGGGTCGGGTGTAAACCCGGTTGATTTTGCTCGGGTTGCAGGCCTAGTAAAATATGATCGAGTTACAATGAGAATGCATGAGTGTTGTTAAATAAGGTTAATTCAAATTATCTCAAGGAGCACAATTCCCACAAAGCCAAATCTTTACTTGTCTTACAGCCCACGCCACATTGTTGTTTACACTTTCAAGTCATTTAGAAGGCTACTAGAGTCTCCTAGAAAATTTCACTCTTCAAGATTAAGATATTTAGATAGTTTTTCTTGGTAATTGTAGAAAGATAAAAGTTTTTTTCTTTTTGATGTAGACTTTTTCCACACCTAATTTAATGCACATAAACCATTATTTAAAGAGTTTTCACCATGGGAAGTTAATTATCTTCCCTGAAGTTGTAGTAGTGGTGAGGAGTTAATTAATAACTTCATACCCATATGGACATAACATGGGTCATGGGGGGTTACCCACTGCCAACAAGTGTCAAGTATCACATCGGTGTTTTATTACTGTTGCAGTGTAGGTGACCTCTTACATCGATCATTTAAATGAAAAGGAACTTTAACATATGTTACATCAATTAGTACCACAACTGGTGATGATAAAATTCAAGATAAATAGCAGCATTTTCCCTAAGAATGACCCAATAAAAAAGCATTGACGCTTGAAGTGGAAAGCCAATCCTGACCATCGGTCAAAAGTATTATTTAGTTGGGGGCCTGCTACAGAAAATAGATCTCAAGATAATTGTGCCATGACAATGGCAGTACTCTTTTCTAAACTCTCAAGACATATCACCCAAATCTAAAATAAGGTCATCCAAAACTATGCCGATCTCCCCCTCTGCTTCAGTACTCCTGACTACCACCAGGCACCACCACCAATCGCCTTCAAAAAAGTAATTAGAAGAGGGATAATATGATAGGAAAAAAGAATGTGGATGTTTAAATGGCATGCGTATGCATTTCAGCATCTGTATGCCTATAGAACTTGTACGTGTATAATTAGTCACTTTATTCTATCATGGAAAGAAGGCATTGTCTTGCTTCATCTTTTATGGGGTTCTGATATGGAGAACTACTGATTCCTGATCGTGAACCATCTCATTCTCCCTGCAAATGGTAAAATCAGGTGATCTGCTGGAGCCTGTTAAGCATATACTCACACTAGATGATCCTTCAATCCTTATCATCGTCTGTTCTCTCGATATATTAGTGACGTTTGAGTTTACATCATCTGACTGCTGTTGTTGTTGTTGCTGTTGTTCCGATGATTGAGTCTGGGGATGCTGGTTGGAAGTTGTGCTATCTTGCTGGGGGGGTTCAGAGATACCTTGCTGAGCATGATTGAAAAGTTTGGTGGGGATGACCAAGCATCTACAAAGTGGACAAGTTGAGCTTGAGTGCAGCCATAGATGGATGCATTCAACATGAAACACATGTTTGCACAATGGGATTTGGAGCAACTCTTCTTTGATCTCGAATTCTCCTAGGCAGACACAGCATCTGCGAAAAAAATTCAGAGAATGTTTTTTCAGTTCAGTTCAGCTTACCCCCCCCCCCCCCCCGATGGTTAAAAAATAAGTTCTTCCCTTTCTATTTCTTGTGTTTTTGCTGCCATTTTGTTTAATAACTTACGGGAAAAAACTTCTAAAACTTGGGAAATTTAGCAATTTATAGCACTTCTGTAGCAATTTAGCTGACTATTCATATAATTTGAGATCCATGCATGAGCGGTTCAGGTTTCCCTAGACTCTACATTGAAGAAAATCGGTCTTCATGATCATGGTACGTACTCGATTGAGCTAAACAACATCGACCACAAAATTATTTAGAAAGTGCAGCAATTGTGGGTAATCAACATGAATCACAAATAGCCAAGAGAAAACTTCCATGTCAGGGAAAAAACTGTAGATTGTACTTTTAATACATGTTATTCTTATCCAGGTGGGGTACCTTTTCTGAAGAATTAATACAAAATACCAAAAATTTTCTGAAACTTTATTTATATATATATATATATATAAATATAGTCACCCTCAAAGATGCCATTTCTCATATATTCTACTTTGTCATCTACCTGTTAAAAAATAGTCGTTTGTAAAAAAAAATGATGGTGCTAGCACAAATGTGGAGATTGTTTTTTTTTTTTTATTATTATATTTTGTAAATATTTTTTTAACATCTTTAATCATTGAAAATTTTTTTTAAAAAAAATACACAATTTTACTAATAATCAATTCCTTTAACCATTAAGGAAAAAAAAAAAAATTAAAAGACATGAACGGTAAGATTGATCCGTAAGTTTGAGGGACTCCACTAACATCTAAAAATACAAAATAGCGGATGCCATTAAAGATTCTAAATGGAAAAAAAGTGTTTGACAGTTCTATGTAGCAAGGCATGTTGGGCCATAGCTGGTTACAGCCTTACAGGAACAACTCTATATGCAGGCTTTAAGGGGTTTCAAACTTTCAGAAGTATGCCATTATCTGAGGCCATTTGCGAAGTTTATAAAGGAGAATTTGATTCGTGGTCAATCTCTATCGTGAATAGTGCTTTCCGAATTGATGAATGTGATATCCCATCATTCAGAGCACATCTTGTAGGGCCTAAATGATTAAAGATCACTATGCTCCAAGAGCAAGAACTTAGCTCCTCTTCTTAAGATAAAAACCAGGAGAAAAATTATGTACATATAGGAATAAAAAGAAGAGAGGGAACGAAAAAAAGTACATACTGTGACTCCCTTGTTCTTAATTCCTCGTCGAATAAGATTACTGGAAGCTTATCCTTGATATATCTCTTCAAATCCACCGGACATGGCTGTAGAAAATATGAAGAAAATAGAGAACTAGATAAATATTTATTAGATTGATATGTACAAGCTGTCATCTAATCTGTGATAACTTTGGAAAAAGATGAGGCAGAGCACTACTGCAAAACTGTACGGTGTATGATTAAATTCACGTTGATGCTGTGCATGTCCAGTAACTTTCTTACTTTTTGGGTAATACAGAGAAACAGTGTTGAAGATCGACTCAACAAAAGAGCACAACTCAGTGACACAAGAAAAGCTTCCAGCCTTCTTAAAATCAACAAGGAAAAGCAAAGACAAACACACACAAAACAAAGCAACACAGTTTTATGCTCTAATCGTTTTCCTTTCTGCATGTCTTTGTGGAGAGCGAGAGAGAGAGAGAGAGAGAGAGAGGACTTACTGAGGCGAGATATGGACTGTTTGGATTAGAAGTAATTGGAAATTCTAATGGTGGAGGAAAAGAGAGAGTGGAAGCCCTCCTCTTGAGGTAGAACAAGTAAAAAAGTAGGAGGAGGATGATGGAAAAAAGGATAGGAATTGAGAATATGAAAGACTGATAAAGTTTAAGTTGAACTGCCGGAGAAAGGTGTGGAGGGTTTGGAGGTTGAGGAAGACTCATGATGGAGTCCTAGTTTTGGGAGAGCTAAAAAGATCTTGTTGAGTGTATTTATGGAGAAAAATGATCTTTCTGATCACTGTGTTTGCACACTCGGAGAGAGACAGAGAGAGAGATGATTAGCAAACGAAACCTTCGTTAATAAAATATAAGCAAATCGACGATCTTTTTGCATTATTATTTGTTTTTACATATGGTGGTACCGTGGTATAGATTCTCCCTTTTCCATGATGGGACGGAGCCAATGACACTCCACTAAATTCTGGGTCCTCAGACCAAAGCCCATCTGTTTGTGTCCTCCATGGATGAGCCCAATATAATCATGAAACTTATGTGCCGTTTGATTCGAAAAATATTTTATTTCATTTTATTATTATAATTTTTTTAAATTTTTACATAAAATATAATAAATTATTTAATTTTTTTAAATTTTAAAATAATAATAATAATATTTTATTTAACTTTCATCTTTTATCTAAAACTATCTCATCTTATCTTTGAATCCATACCAGCCTTTAGTGCATTGGCTGATAAGACAAAGAAAAAAGGAATATATATAAGATAAGAGAAATTAAGGAATTCCTGACCATCAAAGTTGTGGAGATTTGTTTTGAGTTTCTTGCCGGGAGATAATTGGAAAAGGGCTCTCACTTGCAAAGATGTTTGTGAATGTGGTAGGCCTGTCCTGCTTTTGGTCAACAAAGATCATTCATGGATGGATTAATTATTCTTCTAACTACTGTTGGTTGATCTTATTCAAGTTTGGCATTCTGGTTTAACTCTCAACTTCAAGAAATTGACACATTCCTTCCTTATGTTTTGTCCATTTAAGAGCAACTAATTATTAAGCAAAAGAAAATTATTTTGACGCGTATGTTCCTCAATCGACATGAGTTGATTTCATCGCATATAAAATCTTATATATATCAATATCCATCCATTGGCATGGTAGGGTTTTATAAGAAAAGTTATAAATTAAATTATGTATGCGCTTTTTATATCGATTGATAAATATATATATTTTCTAAGCAATAGGAGAGATGGGGGCGACAGTATAGTAATTCTCTCTAAACATGACCATAGGAACTACTTTCCACTACGAAATGTCTAGTTTGAGTCATAATTATTACCCCAAGTGCAAGTCCGTCATTACAACACCCCTAGAGTATCCAGTTAATCAAAAACTCGTCTCCTTATATCTTGACTCGAACTCTTGAGTCTTGACCTTGAAGCAATGAAATACCAGCTCGTACTAACTGGGCTACCACCTTGGTGGTAAATATATTTTTCTTATGTATTTAAAAGTTTTTATTTTACTGTAAACCCGATTCAATATTGGGAAAATAAAATTAGATAAAAACAAAAATACTATGAGAATAAATTTCTTATAAGATATTATCAAAGTTAAGTTAATGATGAGAGGAAAGATAGGGCACGAGAGGTGTTCCACACATTTGAGTGGTACTAGGGGCCACGCCTTTTCCTCTTTAGTCTTCACTATGATAATATAATGGAAGAATTTATTCTTCCTGAAAATGAAAGGAAATATTCGGCTATTCATTGCAAAGTGATGGTGTTTTACCTTTTCATCAGCTATCGAGTGCTGCTACGTACAATTAATTTTATTTATTCTTTACACGTTTTACTGATTTGATTAATTAAAATAATTGTTTTATATTAATAGAAAGTGACCTAACTAATCACATTAATAGAATGTATAAAAAAAATATGTAAGAAATACGTAGAAATAACTGTACAAAATATTTTTATTATATATCATCATTACATAAATACCGGAGCAGGCACTGACTGAGGCATCGAATAAAGCATGATCAACGGGTTTTTCATGCGTACTACTAATACCTTCCTTTTATTTAGTTCATTTTTCAGCATAAGTAATCAACCACTCAACCATTAGCCAAAAAAAAAAAAAACCATTAAAAGCATTATTCTATTTAAGTTTAAATCAAATTGTTATCACCGTATTTATCTGCTACAAATAATAATTATTTAATAAATAAAAATTCTATAAGTAGATACTTTTACGTAATATTTGTACACTCTACTAATGTACTTAGTTGCGTTATTTTTTTAATAAAAAATAACTGTTTTGACCAATCACATCAGTAGAGTACACAATAATTTACTTTTGTCACATATTTGCACTATTTTTAATGTATTTATAGTTATCTTTAGGGGTCCATGCAACTTTGTCCTGATCTTTAGATTATCCTTTTCTAGGATGGAGAGTGCTGTTCCTTATAATCCCAGTTGAGATGATCAGATCTCACTGTTGTTGGTGGAATATGAAGCAAGCTCTCTACCTCTTCCATCACAAGGTGGGCATGCATGAGATCAGACTTTAGCAATGAATCAGATTCTCCAGCTCTTTAATTTAGAACTTCTTCTCATGCCCAAGTTCACACATCTGTTTTAACTCATGAACAAAGTGCTGTAATGCTTTTTTATTCCCAGTAATCATCAAAACAAAGACAACCCAAAAAAGCAAAGCCAAAGATATGGATTAACATCTATCGACTTATCCATATGAGTGATCTTAAGCTATAGAGAAAGTTGACATTTATAGTCCTCCCGAGCTTTTATAGTCACTAATCTTAGTTTCCATTGCACAATCAGTATTCTTACTACAACACTAGCAATTTCCACTCATTATATACTGATTTGATCACTTCACGAGCTATTGAATTAAATAGTTCACACAACTCTAGCTTTAGCTTTCTTGTATTTGCTTGTTATGAAAGTCAGTGTATATATCATCTGTAAAATTCAAAGAATCCTCTTTTTTCAAGCATGATAGTATATGTTTTATGTAAACATTGGGAGTTAAGAATCCCGACCATCAATTCAAAACATTTTGATGATCAAAGTGCCAACTAACCAACTGAAAAAATACACATTAAAAGAAAAAAGTGAAACTAGCTATACAGCTTCAATCCTATATTTTCGTAGTCAATAGACTACAATATTGTCCTAAAAATTTAAAAATTAAAAAGAGTGTTTGAATTGGTAATTCATTGAGAAGATTTGGAAATAGTACAAAAATACAGAAATTATGAAGAAAAAACTGAGGGAAGAAGAAAGAGGGAGGGAAATGGAGGTAATGAAGAAAGAAGAAAGAGGGAGTCGCCCACCAACGAAGACAATTGAAGAAGACGATCTCTGCTCTGCGTTTCTCTTTTATTTCTATTTTGGTTGTCTTTTTTTTTAAAAAATATAGAAATTAAGAAGAAAAAATAGAGGGAAGAAGAAAGAGGGAGGGAAATGGAGAAACAAGAAGAAAGAAGAAAGAGGGAGACATCCACCAACGAAAACAACGAAAAAGACGACCTCTACTATGCATTTCTCTTTTATTTCTATTTTAGTCGTTTTTATCTATTTATTTATAGTAATTCAGCTGACATGGCATAATATATTAGACGACTCCCACGGTTGCATCTCTACTGTTCATAGAAGAATTGTATTTTCATAGTCAATAGACTACAAAAATACACTCAAAATTAAGAAATGCCTAGGCCTATCACTTGGCCCATTACAAGTCCTGGGCCCTTAGTATTCAATCCCGTTTCCCACCTTTACAAGTTGGATCTGAATACACGACCCGGGCCCAATGTGTGTGTGTGTTTTTTTTACAAAAAAATAAAATTGGAAAAAACCCTAAAGGCGAAATTCTGTTCCGACTTCTTCTTCAGCAATAAGCAAGAGCAAAGGCCGAAGAAAGTGATCGATTTTACGCACATTGACTGGAGAGAAGACAAAGGAGATGGATCCGAAGCTCACAGAGGTCTTGCAGTTCTTCGAGCGCTTCAAAGCCGCGTTCGTCAGACACGACTTCGATACCTGCAGCAGACTCCTCTCCCAACTCAAGGTACACCATCCCGAAAGTCCCTAGTTTTTCTTTCCGAATACTCTCATGAGTCCCTTAATGCCCTGCCGTTTTTTCCTGTTTTTTTTTTTTTCGGTTGTAAGCCACAGTTTGCGAGTAGCTGGGGATAGTAAGGGTTATAGTGGGCTTTCTCAATCTGGATCCGAATTTTTATAGCGAATTTTCGAATTTTGGTATATAATTAGGGTTTTGATTTGGGATTGGGAAAGAAAGTCTTTTGGCTAATTTTTAGTTTGGTATTGCATGAATTAGTCGCTGTGTTTGGTTTGATTGAATGACGTGGGATAATAGTTGTAGCTCGAGCTCTATGTGCTTTTTTTTTTAATATTACCCAAAATTTTGTCACGGTAGTCTACAGTTTTATCTATGGTTTAGTGAACCCTGGATTTGGGACTTAACCTAACGTATTGTTGATTTGGCTAGCATATTTGTGCTTCAGTTTATGGTTGCTAGAGTAGAGGCATAGAGCAATTTCGATCAGATTTCTTTGTGGATCATTGCTAGAGTGTTAGATGCGAGTACCAATAGGGATTAGTTTTGAGCTTTTGGAAGCCTGTTGGATCTGATTTATGATGAGAGAGAGCATGCTAAAATTGGTGTGGTTTATGATGCACACACTTGAACTGAAGCCTTTTTCCGATGGATTTTTTTTTTTTTTTCCCATTTATCAGGTCTTGCTGACACAATTCAGAAGCCTCCCACCTCTGTTTGAAGGCACGCCTAATGCGATCCAGGAACTAAGCTTAGCAAGTAAAGTTCTTTCGTCATATCACTTAATGCTATGTGTTCTTTTCCTTTTTTTCTCTTTCCAATGGTATTGCGGTGGCTTCACTGTCCTAGGAGTTTTGTTGATGAGCATTTCCTTTTATGCAATCATGAATTGGTCTGCAGTTCAATCTTTTGGCGTTCATTTTCTACACAACTACTTATTCAAGCTCTTAATTATGATATGTGGATTAGAACCTCAAGTGTGTTTGAAAATGTGGAGTACATAATGTACTGAACGAGAACTATACATTAGTGCAAATGACTGAAATGAGCATATGGTCCAAAGTCTTACTACTAAGTCAAGAAACAATATTATTGAAAAGATGTTTTTTTTTTTTAAAGCTTCTCATTATCTTGCATCTGATGAGTCCATTATATTAGATAATTTTTTTTTTATAAGTAAGAAAATTTATTAAACCACATAATTAGACATATTAGATATCATTTGAAGTTGGTGTAGATGTTATCATTTTTTTGTTTCTGAATTATTTTCTCATGATTTATTATATATGAGGACTTTCAGGGGATATATATGAGCATGCTGTTATTCTCAGTGTGAAGATCGAGGATCAAGATGCATTTGAGAGGGATTTCTTTCAGTTGAAGCCTTATTACACAGATGTTGGGTAAGTATATATTTTCTTCAAGGTCTTGGGGTACCACTCCCTTCAAGATCCAAGGTTTAACACTTGATGGGTGTAAACAATCCTTTAAGGCCACACCCATGGTGAAAAGCCAGCGATTTAACCAGTTCTGTGTAGGGACACATCCGAGGGTGCGGTACACAGGACTGGGGTTTACTTTGCAGGGGGGTCCGAAGGGCCCTACCTTGGAGAGGTTCCCCGACATTAAAAAACAAAAAGAAAAGAAGAAGGCAAAGCAACAAACATATTTCATAGATAGATACCCATAACCCATAATGAAACGAATACCATTATGAATTGTAAAAGATTACGTCTCTGATCAAATGACAATGATATGAACAATACTTTTGCTGTTTCATTTATTATGTATTTTTCCTTTGGAGCAGCAAACTCCTACCACCATCACCTCAGGAGTATCCAATCTTAGGTCTCAACTTATTGAGACTCCTTGTGCAAAATAGAATTGCTGAATTCCACACTGAACTGGAACTTCTTTCATCTACTGCTTTGGAGAATGCTTGCATCAAGCATGCAGTGGAGTTGGAGCAATCCTTCATGGAAGGGGCTTACAACCGTGTGTTGAGTGCTCGGCAGAAGGTGCCACACGAGACTTATGTCTACTTCATGGATCTTCTGGCAAAGACAGTCAGGTACTTTAGTCAATTCCAATCTTTAGTAATGCTTACAATGTCTTAGATGAATCAAAAGCAGTAAGAGACAAAGAAACTGTAAGCAAGCAAGTTAAGAGCTCATTCTGAATATGGCAACATAACTTCGTATCTGTAAACTATTACTTGAAAATCAATCTTTGGACTCCTGGGAAGATGTGATTGGTGGAAGTCCTTAGGCTTTTATTCAAAATAGTTTCTAATTTGTTGGTTTGTATTTACTCTAAAATATGTTTAAATTTATATATTTTCTGTCACTTTCAGAGATGAAATAGCTGGATGTAGTGAGAAGGCATATGATTATCTTTCAATTAATGATGCACGACAAATGCTGCTGTTCTCTTCTGACCAAGAACTGTTGGAATACATCAAGGAGGTGCTCAATCTTGTAATGTGTTGATTTTTTTTCCTCAACGATTCAATTTACTGACCATTCTGGAAGTAATATAGTTGATCTCTTGTTCCTACAATTATCTGGTTTGTGGTGAACACCTTTCACATTAGGTTGGAATACCATGTCCAAAATCTCGCCACAAGTCCTTTGTTTAAAGGTGGGAATGCTGCACCTCAAAGTGGAGTGTTTGGAGCTGTCGGTGGTTTGGGATGAGTGAGGCCCTAGCCCAAGTCATTGGCCTTGGAGATATGATTTCTGAATGTGATACCCCATATGATAAGGATAAGTGGTGTATGGGATCTCACATTGCTTGGGAATGAAAAGTTCTTACTTTTTATAATGTTCCAATGGGGCTCCAATTGTATTATTGACTAGTCCTTTTGGAGTATAGGCCATGTGGTTAGGGCTTTCCATTGGAGTGTTACACTGAAATAGCACATGACTCAAATGTTTCTTAGATATAGTTTTCTAGATTTAGGTTAATTATAAAAGGGCCTTCGGATGTTCAATTATTTAGATTCATGGAACTCCCCTCCATACCATCAGGACCAAAGGAGTTCTGATCTGGGATTTGCTTCCCCACAGCTGGGGCTAAATGCCTCTAAACAGGACCGAATAGTGTACTGAATGTTTATTTATTAACTGTTTTAATTATACAAATGATGAAAAAGAGAAAAAAAATAATTTAAAAAGTGTTCGGTAAACCATTCAGCCCATTTTGGTATGCCAGGTAGCACTACCTTATGTATATACCTAGACACCGGTGCACACACGCACCACACGACACTCTTCACACCAGCAATTAAATGTAATTATTTCATTTCACTATATTCCTTTTTAATCCTTTGCTTGAATGCAGGATCATCCTGAGTGGGAGATGAAGAATAGTTCTGTATTTTTCCAGAAGGCAAAAGAATCTGCACCTAGCAAGGAAATACCTTCTCTGCAATTGATCAACCAGACACTCAGTTATGCGAGAGAGTTGGAGCGTATTGTGTAAAAGAGATCTGAACTGGCAACGGTTGATAGTCTGCTTTGGATTCCAATATCCCGACAACTGATGCTGATTCTGTTGTTTGAAAATTTCTGCTTCCCAATTCAGTTCTAAGCTTTAAAAATTGTTATCTTTTGTAAGTGGGACATATTTTCACCATGTTTCTTACCATTGGCATTCATCATAGCCCAGCTTTCGACACATTTTCTTTTCCTCAAGGGAGTACTATTTTCTGAATTTGCAATTTTAGTGAATAAGAAGCTTCGTTGGAGGTTATGAATGATTTATATGTTAGAATTTTAAATCATAACCTGAACAATTTTAGCGCCTCTAGCGTTTTCACATTATTTCTATGCAAGGAGTGGTTTAGCTGTCCCTATATTGTATATTCCCTATCTTTCTACATAAATAGTGACTTCATAACATGAAACTTGCACTTGCAAATCAATGTCTTAAACCTATTCTATCTTTCTACCTAAACTGTGACTATTGTCCCTCTATTCCATGTCTTAACCTGAAATTTGATCTCAACGTCATCTCTACAGTGGTGATATGTTGAGTTTCATGTGGGTTTCTGCGAGTAATAATACATACAGTCACTTTTACATACTTCCTACACATTCTACTAATATGATTGGTTGGATTAATTTTTTTTTAATACACAACCAATCATATTATTGAAATGCACAAAAGATTATGCAAAAGTGATTGCATATAGAATTTTTGTTTCTCTACACCAGTCAAAGATAATTGCAAAACAGTGTTTCAGATGGTGGCAAATGAACACTTTGTGTGACAATATGCTGAGCGGTATTAAAATGATTGACTCAAAGAAAAAGTCTATTTGTAAACCATTTTTTTAAACAAAAGCGAAAGCTTCATCGTATCATTTAATCTGTCGAGCATTTGTTTGTTTTCACCACCATTCTTATCTTATCTAATTATTAAAATTTTCTTAAATTTTTATACAAAAATTTCCATGTGTTTTCATGACAGAGAGATCCTATGAATTAATATACAAATACATAAGTAAGTATGTGTGTGTAGACACAAACCGGCTACATTACAAACCGTGATGCTTCCCAAGTGATTGATGACCAGCACCACCTCTTTTTCTACGCATTTAACTTTGTCTTGTTCAATGTCGTCATTTTCAGCATACAATATCATTTTTCCCACGTCGCTTTCTCTTAGCTGCAAAGAGAGAGAAACAATTCCTTCCCTATCTTCGCTTGTTTTCCTTCTTGCTTTTCTATGACTCTATATCGATTCGCTACCTAGAAGATTTCCCCCATTTCTTAACGTTGTTTCGAAGATTTTGATTTAAAAAAAACTTATGTTGACGTGGTTGGCATTAATACCAGTCATACCATTACCAGCACCAATTAAATCAAATATCATTGGGTCTTCTGTATATCAGGTGCCTAATTATAGGTTATTTATTTATTGTCTTTTTTGAAAAAAAAAAAAAAATTTCTTCAGACTTCTTGTAGTCTGAATTTAAGAGGTGGAAGTGAGACTTATAAAGTATCATTTATTATTATTTATGTATACTTTTTTGAGTAATATTAAATTTAATAAATGTTGTAAGCGCAATTAGGACGGTAAGATTTTCGGTTCGGAGCGACAAAACCAACCAAATTGGATGAGACTGAAAATTTATTTGGTCTGCTTCGGTCCTCTATATGTGAAGAATTTGATTTTCGGTCTTATCTCGAGCTGGGTATTTTTGGACCGGATCGAAACCGACAGAACTATATATGTATTTAAAATATTATATATAAATATATTATTTTATAAATAGGCAACTCAATACAAACTGAAACTTAATGCAAAATTTAAGTTAGTCATTTATAATTATAATACAATGAAATATGAATTATTATGTATAATATTTTCTAAATTTTCAACAAAATGAGATTTTATTTAAAATTTTTAAATAAAGTTTTTTTGAATTTATATTTAATACAATAGTTTAAAATGAGACATCAATGTAAAGTTTATACCTCAATTTAGCAAGATCTTAAAAAATATTTAAAATATAAATAATTCATTTTGTTAAATATTAAATTTAGTATTATGGGCTTTGCACACATTGAAAAATATTAAATTTATTTAAAATTTTATTTAATGAAATGATTTTTTTTCAAAAAAAATTATAAAAAAATACTTCATTTTTTATTTTGGGAGCCTTAAGAGCACTCTCATTGGATTATCAATATCCAAAACTAAAGCCCCCTTTTACCTATTAGACATAAAAACCACTTGCAATGGATTATCTATAATCAAATTTCTTAACTTTTAGCTACAGTACATGTAAAGATAAAATCAAATTTGATAGTTACTGTTCTACAAGCAAATCTTTATTTTATTATTTTTTAAGTCTCTCTCCTTTGATAGTTACTGTTTTTTAAATCTTTATCATTTTTTAATTCATAATTTAAATAGAATATGATTACTAATTAACATATAATAGGTAAAATAGTAAAATATGATAAAATAAAATAATAATTAAATTAAATATTTTTTAATTTATTAATTATTTATTACTATATAATAAATAAATAGATAATCTAATGTAAAAATTTGATATAAATAGTTAAAGTCAAATTTATCTTATATTATTTTATTGTTATATAATGAAAAAATGGCTATTCTAATGTGGAGATTTATGTAAATGGAATAGTCAATATCTAAATTCATCTTACATTTATAAAAAATGTCATTTATATATGCATAATCCAATAACAATGCTCGAGCATTGGCAATGGATTCTTCATCTTCATCTTCATCATTGAATTTGAAGAATATGCCCATAAAATCATCTACATTGGCATATGCATATGTAAAATTATAAATAAATTGCTACAGTTTTTATTCAAAAATGAAGAACCCCTTTTCATAGTCAAATAATATTTTTATTATTATAATAACATGGGAAAAGAGTAATATGAAGATAGTACCAGTTTAGGAATTTTAGGAAAATAATAATAATAATTTTTATTATTATTTGGTCAAAAAATACATAATCTAATGTAGAAATTTTTCTTCATCTTCAAAATTAATCTTCAAAACATATAAATTTGCATATGAAGATAAAGAATTCATTGTCAATGCTCTCATGGCAACGGCTTATGCATATTCATATTCATCTTTATATTTGCATAATATCCCTCTAAATTGTTCTACATTGGATTATGAATATTTAAAATTTTGCATAGTTATAAATAGTATTTCTTCAAATTTGAAGAAGCACAATTCACTCTTCAAACATTATTTTATTATTATTTTCTCTCTCTTAGCCATTAAAATTAATTTTGTGAAATTTGTATTAAAATGATTTTGATATATTAAATTTATATTAAGTTGATGATACAAAGTGTATTTTTAGTATATATTAATATTTATTGATAAAAGTGGTCATTTTGATATGTAATATTGGTAATATTTAGATATATGGAATTTGTATTTTTGAGCACATTATGCTAATTGTAAAATATATAAAAATAATAATTTTAAGAAAAAAAATAAAAATATTTTTTTATTATTTGGTTCAAAGATACATAATCCAATGTGGGGAATTTTCTTTATATGTAAAATCAATCTTTAAAACATGTGATTTTGAAGATACATATAAAGAAACTAATGCTAGTGCTCTAATTACATAGGTGGGGGCCTTAGGCAATGGCCTAAATGGTCTTACCATTGAGCCGACCCTAATATTATATAATAATTATATAAGTTAATTATATAATTTTCATCTATTTTATTATTATTAACAATATAAAATGTTAAATAATATCTACTATCAATTAATAATAAATCATAATCCACATTAAAAATTAACTTAATTTTAATTTTATTAATTTTTTTTAATTTATCTATCAAAATAATAAAGATTAATTTATTTATTTACTATTGGGCTGGACCGAATGGATTGATAACCAATGGTATGGTCCAGTCTATATGGGTATTTAGTTTAGTCCAAGGTAGGAAAGTCCTAGACCGAAGAGGTTCAATCTGATCCAAAAAAACTCCATATAGACCATCTGAACTGGACTGAATTGTTGAAAATTTAGTAAATTTCAACAATCTCTACCTTACGACTTTAGTTTTCTTGAAAGTTCATTAACTATCGACATGAATTTCCACCACACCCTACATCAATGTCAAACCAATGTTTATGTGCAAACTTGTGAACAGTATTTCCATTTACTGACTTGGAGCTACTTGCCGAACATGCTCATTGTACAAATTGTTTCACCAGTTGTTAGTATCACTACTGACTTCAAGGGCTAGTTTGTCCTTCAATGCCTTGTGTAATCCTGATTGAATCAAAACATCATTTACTTGTATTTGCCACAGGCCAAAATGAGTAATGATACGTACAATCACCTTTATATACTTTTTGTGCATTTTATTGATGTGATTGACTATATTAATTTTTTTAATACGTAATTAATCACATCAATAAAATGTATAAAAAAATATATAAAAATAAGTACACGTAAATTTTTTGTTCTAATAAAAATGTTAAGAAATGTCCTTGTCTTTGATTACCCGCGTTGTTTTTCTTTTTCTTGTTCTTCTTGTCTTTGTGGACAAGTGCTCTTTTTCTATTATATTTAATATACTAAAATCCCTTTTTGTTTTCCCTTTCCTTCTTTTTATTTCACTGTGGATCGCGACTCCACAATGCGAGTGGCCTTGTGCCCATAACAGTAAACGTTATTCTCTCTATCTGGCAATGCTTCCCACTGTTTTGATATATTCTTGGATGGACAATGCTGCATTCCAGATATGCACAATGGTATAAATGAGTGTTTTTGTTTTTGTTTTTCATTTTTCAAGCATTTTTAAACATCTATAATCATTCAAAAAATATATAAATATAAATTTACTATTAATCATTTTCGTAACCATTAAAAAAATACAAAAATATAAATAGGCATATTTAAGAGTTATATTATCATTTTCCTTCTTGGACATCATATTTCCTACGGATTTGAGTAGCGTGGTAATAACTTTTTCAATATATTGTTTAAAGTCAGAATCTATTTTTATTTGTTATATTGTTAAGCAATTGAAAACTTAATTTTCTTTGCTTCTAACCAGAGCATCATATATTAGAATATAATTTAAATAATTATATTTATTTATTTATTAATCTAAAATCTTGAACTATGTAATAATGCGATTTCATGTGATCTGTTAGATCTATTTTATGATAAAATAACTTTACGTTTCATATTAAATCACACTATTTTGCAGTTTTATTTTTATTTAATCTCTTTATGGTTAAATTATTTATCTTAAAAAAAAAAAGACATTGGACTTAAACTCCAACTAGATATATATATATATATATATATATTAATCTAAAGAAAGTGATGTTTTGGTCCACCATAATCAGATTCTCTTCTTACAGGCATATTCCTCATTTCCCCACGTTGGAATCATGATTTATTGCAAATCTTAAAGCGCGTACACTAGATAAATAGCGTTCAGATTTTCCGGAAAATATCGCATCGCACAACTATCCCAACCATGGATTCCACTCATCCATGATCCGCCCCGATTTTGATCTTTATGACGTGAATATATATGAAGAAGAATTTATTTTTACCCTTTTTTGTATCTTTTTTTATTTTTTTCGTAATAAATATCTGATATAATAATAATAATGATTAGAATAACTCAATAATTTAACTGAAATAAAAAAAAAAATTAAAATAATAATAATATGCGATAGGCAGCCGGATAAAAAGGCTTTTATATAAAATAATATGAAAGTTTTTGAAATTCTTAACCATAAGCTGAGAATATGAATTTATTATGAGAAAATAGGTCAGCTTTCCACATATAATTATTTGATCATGTTTATCTGTAAAGTTTTGGGTGCCAAAAAGGACAAAGTTGCTTAGTTGGAATGGTTCTTTTACTTACAGTTGTTTGTTGGAGTCGGGATGAAGTCGATTGACATGGCATGTTATCAAGTCAAATTGAATAAAAAAAAAACAAAACAAAAAATAAAAGAAACTAATCTTTGCCTAGAGAAAGAAGACTCACCAGAATATGAAGTCGTACTACAAGGGTCTTACTCACCAAGATAGCAAATTGCAACGGCGGGTCTAGGTGGCCAGGTCGAGATCGACAACGGCAAGTGTGATGGTAGAAAAATAATGTGAGAAAATGAGAAAAAGAAGGTGGAAAGAGAGAGAACGTGGGGGTGAGAGAGTATTCACAACATTGCCATGCTTGAAAGGTTTTACGTGCACTGGTTTGGTCGTTTAAGGTAGGGGGAGAGAGAGAGTATTCAAGTTTGGGAGGTTTGAAGAAGCTGTGCTTAGTAGGACCACGGCGGCTCTCGGCTGAGACAGGAAGGCACAGTTTTAGGAATGCTCTGTTTTAGTGGTATAAAAACAGAGGTCATGTTTCGTTGGTTTTCCCATTTTATTGAGCTTTCTCCATTTTTTTATGTAGATTTTGTCCAATGGGATTTCCATAGTAGTGAATTTTTTCCTATATTTTTTTCCTTCAGATGGGATTTTCATGGTAATCGATTTCTTTGGTTTTTAGAAAACTGTAAATGTAGTATTCTTCAACCTTCATTTTTTTCCCTTCAGATGAGATTTCCATAGCAGGATATTTATAGTTTTCCTTCAAAGGGGATCTCCTTCAATTTTTTTTCCTGTTTCTTCTCTTTACTGCTTGGTTTTAGCGTCCCAAATTGAATAAAACGAATCATTTTACTATAAATCTACTTGGACAACTGCAAGACGTCTGCACGAGCCGATTGCATTTAGAGTTTTCCTAGTTAGAAAGGTTTACAGCTTGCGACAAGAGAGCTAGAACAAAAATTCTCTAACCGATCGAAATGAACAATGTGTGAATCATAGTCTGACGCTGGCTGCTATATATAAATATATAAATGATATTTGCAGTGTAAAAGATGTATAAGTTTTACGTATTTTTTTTTAAATGAGTGCGAAATTAATATATTTTAAAATTGTATCTAACATCATTTATTTAAGAGTAATATTACACAAATTCCATGAATACTATATTGTAAGTATAGATTGTATAGTTATGAAGAAATTTCACAAAAATATAATCACAAATTAATATAATTTAATGTAATACGTTAGATATATTTTACAATAAAAATAATTTTATAATCTAACATATTAAATTAAGCCACGTCGGTTTATGGGTTTACGTAGAATCTCTTTGTGAATCATTTCTCATTATCTTAGGATGTACAAAACTCCAGTCTCTTTGAAAATAATTGAGTCCCAATATAAAAAGTAGATTTTTTTTTTTTAAATATGGGTTTCAAATTTATCTAATCTTTTCAAAGAATATATATGTACGAGACTTGCACACATTAAAACTTTACAAACCATTACTCAATCACACATGCTTAATTACTACGCTCTCTCTAATCCCCGTCTTTTAGATTGTTAACATGCACGCAGATTTAAATTCATATAATTCATAATCTAAACTTATCTACAGTACTTGTGTCTTTCATATATGGATATATATACATACTAGGTGAAAGCAACGTCCAATACACGTTTGCTTAGTTTATATTTAATTTATTTTGTTAATAACTAATTTTTTATTAATAAGGATGTAATGTTTTCAATTAATTATATAAATAATGATGTAATTTTTATGTAATTTATAAATAATTACACGATGTGATGTATTATAAAAGAAGAGCATTAATAGAAGTTATAACATGATCCTATAAATAAATATCGCTCATAGTTTTATGAAAGTTGTTTGAAATAATTTTGATTCTAGGATGACGGTCCGACATCGCCCATAATTTTATGAAAGTTGTTCGAAATAAATAGAATGAAAACACCTTCATTTAATCATAGCAAAACTTTTAGATCTCATGAATCAGAACGTATTTATTGAATCAAAGCAACATTTTTCAAAAAAAAATCTCGTATTCGTTCTTTTCTCAGTTCAGAAAATAAAATACACAAAATTAACTCATATCTACACCAGTCATGACAAAAAATACTTTCTCATATGTAGAATTTATGCACACATAAAACAAACATCTGAGGTCATTTTCAGATTTATTTAAAAAAAAAAAAAACAAACGTGCATATTTTCATAGTCAATCTCATTTCATTTCTTTGTGCAAAGCTAGTATATGAATCCCGATTACCTGTAGTTCTTAACTTTTCTGAATTTTCTCACAATAGTGTTAACGAATATCAATTCTCACTTATAAAAATTCATGTACCCTGAGTAAATCTTCAATTAAACACTTATCACGTATTTATACCTAAAATACTCAAATTGTCTATTTTAATTCCTCAGAGCTTAAAATTCTCTTAACCCTTAAATGCCATCACCTTATAAATTCCTCAATATTTACTTAATCGAATTCATAAAGAAGAACATAGTCTAATAATATTTAAAATACTAATAACATATTATAAAAAAAATAGAATAATTTGGCTACTTTAAATTTCCATAAAATAAGTCGTGAAAACCCTCTCTCTTAAAATGTGCTTACTTTCTTTTAATTAACATAAGTATTCAACTTCACAAGACATCTAATAATACCCATATGATTTAAATATTCTTAACATATTCTTTTGTGTTACAAATATAATTTTAATCACATAGATATAACTAAAAAAAATAACCTTAAAGGTTCATTTCAAACAATAAACTTTTAAGTATTTAACATACAAGATTAGACACTTACTATTTGCTACTAAAATTAAATTGTAAAAAAATTTATACTAAATAATATAAATTAATACCTTTAATAATTTTTGGGCTAACATAAGAAGTAAATCAAGCCCTGGAATCGGAAACAAGTTTAATTTAACGAAGGCTCTCATGAAAATCGACCATAGCTCATAATATTTCCAAAAATAAGATCAAATCAACCCTTAATATTAAACCCACGTGAAAAAAAAAACTATCCCATATAATCGGCTATAAATTATAACATCAAAGGGCATAAAATGTAATTATACTAAAAATATTGATATATACATGTTTTCTGAAAAGGCAACAGAGAAAAAAAATAAAAAATGAAAAGATGAAGGATAAGATCACAAGTGGCGGAAAACACGGGGCTGGAGGGCAATGGGATGGAGGCTGGCGGAAAACACAGTGTAGGGCTCCTCAGATAAGATCACAAGCGGCGGCAACAAAGTTCATAACCCCGTGAGAGGCCGACGGAGCGTTGGCTCAGTGGAGGATTTGAGCAAAAACTTGCTCTATTTTTTAGAAGCAAAACAGGGCTGACTTCAATGTGGTTCCCTGTGGTTGGCGTGGTGAAAGTGGTGCAGGTACGGTGGTTCACATCTTGGCTGTGGTGACTAAGTAGAGATTGTCGTCCAATTCTGCCGTGACCTTCTCACTTGAATGAAACATATGCAGTGAACGAAGGAACTTGTCTCTTAGGAAATCTCAATATCAAGGCCAAACCAAGAACAAAAATGCAAAATCAGGCACAATTGAACCGGTTTTTTAAATGCCAAAACCAAAAATCCAGATAGAAAAGGTACCCACTATTTGTGTGTGTGTGTGGGAACAAGAGGTCGAGATTCAGACCCAGAGGCTGAGAATTCAAAGAAGGAAAAGGAACTGACCTGTGAGTGTTCATCCAGACCATGACTACCATCATGACTCGTGGAACAGCCAGTTGAATGAAACCTGCAACTCCGATTTCGAGTTCTCCGCCACCTCGCAAGCCTGCCCCTGTATTTGGATCTAGCCCAAAACACTCATATGTATATTTTGTTTTCTGGGTGTTTTCATGTTTTCTTATAATTTTTGTTAAGCAGATGTTTGACTGCTTGGAAAATGCTAAATAGTCAAAAATCTAACTCTTTGCATTCAGGTTCCATGTCGTTTTGGTTTCCAAGGAATTAAAGAGTCTATGAGCTAAGAAGTTGTATTTACAGTATACGGACATTTAGACCAAATGCGTTAAAGTTAACGGAAAAACATAAAAAACCGTTAAAACAATAAAATTTCGTTAAATAGTGTTGCCCAGATGACTAACACAAGAGGGAGGGTGAATTGAGTTCTATTAAAAAAAATAACAATTATAAATCAAATATACAATTTAAAATATAAACAAAATACGAAATAACAATAAATATAAAGAGTAAGGGTAAGAGAGAAGCAAACTCAGTATGTTAACAAGGTTCGGCCCCACTGCCTACGTCCTCGCCTCAAGCTACCCCTTGAGGATCCCCGAATTCACTATTCAATCTCCTTCAGGTGGAGATAGAAACCTATTACACCTTTGAACAACACCACTACAAAGGATCCATGTAGAACACCCTCTACACTTGCAATCACCTTACACGTGGTGATTCAACGATTCCCTGTGTAGAACACTTTCTACACGCACAAGGGTTGTACACACCCTTTTACTGATACAAGAATTGATAGTGGGTAGGATATCAGAAAACACTCCTCAATGAGTGAAATAAGAACAATACAAGCACAAACTATATCTCTCAAAATGAATAAGAGTTAAGGCTCAATGCTTAAAGAAGAGAGAATGAAAGCTTTGAATGAATATTGTATGCTCTTGGTGTTGTGAATGTGAAGCTCTCAAATGATCTATTTATAGGCATATGAGACTTCATATTCAAATTTAAAAAGATTCACATGTCAAAGACATCATCATTCACTTTTCAAAAATCAAACCTAATCTTTTTACTTTTTGCATATGACAAAAGGAGCACACTTTGCTTTTCAAAAAAATCAAACCTAATCTTTTACTTTTTGCATATGACAAAAGGAGCACACTTTGCTTTTCAAAAATTTCAAACCTAATCTTTTACTTTTTGCATATGACAAAAGGAGCACACTTTACTTTTCAAAATTTTCAAACAAAGACATCTTCCTTTTGCATAAGTCAAGAAAAGCATCAATCACTTTTGAAAATATTCAAATAAAACATGCACATGTGAAAGATGACAATCAATCATCTTTAATATTTTCAAAGTTCAAACCTTTAATCATGTCATGCACATGTGAAAGATGACAATCAATTATCTTTCAAAATTTTCAAATTTAATTTTCAAAATATTCATGCACATGTGGAAAATGTATTTTAATGCTTTATGATAAAATATTAATTTTTGAGCCTTAATCCTAATTTCGAATTTTAAGAGATTTACAACATTTCTCTATGACTTTAATGTGAACTTGTTTCCTTCTTGCTCATGCTTGGTTCCTTGATGTGCTTGACTCCATTGTGTGGACAAATTGAGCTTGAGACTCCTTCATTCTTTGAATTCATTTGTTATCATCAAAATCCATGTGTAAATATATAATTACACAAAACTTGAAACCTTAGGTTCAACAATCTCCCCCTTTTTGATGATGACAAATACTTGATAGAACCTGAAACCTGTATTAATACTTAAGCTCCCCCTGAGAATGTGCGTTAGTTTTTCAAGCAAAAATATAAATATAATTCCAAGCATATATAACAAGTTTAGCAATTTAAACAATGTTAATGTTCTAGTCTAAAACTTCTCCCCCTTTTGGCATCATTAAAAAGGATCGGCAGCAAGTAAATAGACTGAAAAAAAAAAAATAATTGGATCCGTCCGTGACCCGACAAGTGTGGCTGGAGATTTGAAAAAATCGCCTGATGTTGTTGACAAACGAGATTGAAGGCTCCGAGTTTCTAAAAAATGTCATTTTCACCGATCGGGAAAAAATCACATTGCTCTTTGACTTGGATGATAGCTCGTCTTGTTCTTTATACTATCTCTATAAAATCAGTCTTAAAGTTCATCCAATCCGCATCAAGTTTTCTTCTTATCTCTATAACTCATCTGCATTCCTTCAACATTCTCGCTTTAAGTTTTCAATTCTTCTCTCCATGGCTCATTCTTCTAACATTCCTCTAGATGCATCCATGAGGTATTCAGCACCTCAACCTCCTGTCCTTTCTGCAGCTGCCATTGGTGCCATGTTGCAGCAAGAAAATAATAGTATGGCTAATAAGTCAGACTCCGATGCTATCTATGACTTGGTGAGTCTCGGGACTCGCTACTCATCCTCTATTGTTGCTTTTTCCCAGCGGGTACAAGCCAAAAACCATGAGGTTGAAAAGCTTAAGAGAACAAATTGTTGTACTTCAACGAATTGTTCAAGAGTCTTCCACAAGGGAAGGAATCATTCGGCAGAAGAATAAAAGTTGAAATCTCTATTAAATTCTTCATTCCGCTTGTAGTTCCCATGGATAGGGATGACATGATATTGTATGAAGAGAATGAGCGTCTCAAACATGAGGCTAAGAACCTCAAGTTTATGTAAAAGTATTTTAAAAAAAATCTCTCTATTTTTATGAACTCTGATCTATCTTTTAAGAGATATTCATGAATATGCATCATACCTATTTATCTTCTAATCATACATAATCTATCTTCTGGTAAAGGTTTTGTGAATATATCTGCTAACTGATCGTGTGTGTTTATGAACTCTAGTACTATATCGCCTTTCTGCACATGATCTCGAAGAAAATGATATCTTATTTCAACATGCTTAGTTCTAGAATGTTATATTGAGTTCTTTGAAAGATTTATAGCACTTGTATTATCACATTTGATTGGAATGTGATTATACATGAGTTTAAAATCTTCAAGTTGTTGTTTCATGTAAAGAACTTAAGCACAACAATTACCCGCAGCAACATATTCTGCCTCAGTAGTAGATAGTGCAACAAAATTTTATTTTTTACTAAACCAAGAAACTAGTGCATGATCTAAGAAGTGACATGCTCCACTAGTGCTTTTTCGATCTATTTTACAACCAGCATAATCTGCATCTGTGTAGCTGATTAGATCGAAAGATGTGTGTTTAGGGTACCATAACCCTAGGTTAATTGTACCACTAAGATATCTAAGAATGCGCTTAACTGCAATTAAATGAGATTCTTTTGGAGATGATTGAAAGCGTGCACATAAGCACACACTGAACATAATATCTGGTTTACTGGCTGTCAAATATAATAAGCTACCAATCATACCTCGATATACCTTCGAGTCAACTGAGCTTACCGGATTCATCTTTATCAAGTTTAGTGGATGGGCTCATTGGTGTTCCAGTTTCCTTAGCACCTTCCATCCCAAACTTTTTCAGCAATTCCTTAATATATTTTGATTGATTGATGAATGTCTCACTTTTTGCTTGCTTAATTTGCAATTCGAGAAAGAATGTAAGTTCTCCCATCATGCTCATTTCAAATTCATCCTGCATAGTCTTAGCAAAAACTTGACACTTATTTTCATTAGTAGCACCGAATATTATATCATCAACATAAATCTGAATCAAAAGAATATCATCATTTTCGTATTTAATGAAAAGAGTTGTGTCGATTTTTCCTCTTGAAAAACCTTTTTCAATCAAGAAACTACTAAGTCTCTCGTACTACGCTCTAGGAGCTTGTTTGAGTCCATATAGTATTTTTGTGAGTCTGAAAACATGATTTGGAGAAAAATGATTTTCAAAACCTGGAGGTTGCTCAACATATACCTCTTCATTTATAAAACCGTTTGTTTTTGCTTGTAGAGGACTTCATGCATACCTATAAAAACAATTAAAATGATTTTTCTTGGTACCCAAGTTCTTTGGGTCCTTTATTTATTAGTATTAGAAGAAACAAGATTTTTAGGTACCCATATGGCCCTAATAGTCATTGTATGTTTTCTTCTAATAGGACAAGCATGATAATTATGACCATTTCTATTACAAAAATTGCAAATAGCATGTGGCATATATGAAGAACTTGAGTGATTATAATAGTATCTTTTTTGACAAACTTATTATGAAAAGAATTTTGAATATTGTACTTTGATGTAGAAGGATTATCAAAGAAGTTTTTATAAGGTTTGTATTTTTGTTTTGGCATATATCCCAAGCCTGCCTTGTCAAAAACACATCTTTGACTACCAAGAAGTTTTTCAAAATTTCTTTTTCCATTCGTAAATTTTTCAACAATATTTTCTAAATCAGTTTTCTTTTCCTTCAACTCAAGATTTTCATTTTTCAAAACAATACTTTCTTTTCTTAAAATATCAATTTCGTTTGTTAAAGAAGAATTTTTCTTTTTCAAAGCAGTATACTTGATACCCAATTTTTCAAATTCCTCATATACCTCTTCTAAAACATTTTGCAATTCTTCATATGAAGGATTTTCAATATTATCAAAATTTGTTACCTCAATGTCATCTTTAGCCATAAGACAGAGATTTGCTGATTCTTCATTGCTTGCTTCACTATCTGAGCTACTTGAATCATCATCCCATGTAGCTTTCATTGCTTTCTTGCCTTTGTTTCGATCTTTCTTTAGCAGGGACAATCTGGCTTGATATGACCAGGCTTATTGCATTTATAACAAATTAAAGTATCATTTTTACCTGAATCTTTCTTGGAAAACTTTTTGAAGGATTTCCTCGGAGGAGTTTTATTTTTCTTTAAGAATCTCTGAATTCTTCTTGTTATCATCGCAACTTCTTCATCTTTATCGTCATTTTCCTCATCTTCATCACTTTCACTTTCATGAGGAACAGCTTTAAGCGCCAAGCTCTTCTTTGGCTTTCCTTCTTCTTCTCCTCTTTTCAATGTGTACTCATGGGTGATAAGTGACCCGATGAGTTCATTCACTTCGAGCTTCTTGAGGTCTCTAGCTTCAAGAATCGCTGTCACTTTTGATTCCCAACGTTTTGGTAGAGAGTTGAGAATTTTTCTTACCATTTCCACTTTGGAATAAACTTTGCCAAGAGCTGTCAAGCTGTTTATGATGTTAGTAAAACGAGTGTGCATACTAGAAATAGATTCATCATCATTCATCTTAAACATTTCATATTCATGAGTAAGAATATAAATTTTTGATTCCTTAACTTGAGAAGTTCCTTCATAAGTAACTTCCAAGTTATCCCAAATTTCTTTTGCCGTAGCACAAGTCATTACTCTATTAAACTCATTACCATTGAGAGCATTATATAATAAATTCATACAGTTAAATTCAAAGTATAAAGTCTATCGTCTTCACGATTAAACTCTTCTTCTTCCTTTTTGACCTTTACTCCATCAACCACTTTTGTTGGAATATAAGGTCCATTTACAATGCATTTCCAGATTTCTCGACCTTGAGCCTGAAGGAATATTCTCATTCTAACTTTCCAGAATGAGTAATTGTCTCCACAAAAGAGTGGAGGCCGACTGCTAGATTGACCTTCACCAAATGAAGCTGCAATGTTAGCCATAAGATCTTAACTCAAAAGATAATTAATCTTATAATAGAGCTTTAGCTCTGATACCAATTGTTACTGATCATAGGCCGCACCTATGTCACCTAACAATTGTACCTACCAGACTAGCCGGCCACCGTCTCTACCGGTGCACCGTCACCCATGGTCGGAGAGTCTTGCTTCGGTGACACAGTCACAAGCGAGAGTTCCCATGAGTGATCTGCCTGTATGAACAGTACAGGTCAACTAGCTCTGATACCAATTGTTGCCCAGATGACTAACACAAGAGGGGGGTGAATTGAGTTGTATTTAAAAAAATAACAATTATAAATCAAATATACAATTAAAATATAAACAAAATATGAAAACAATAAATATAAAGAGTAAGGGTAAGAGAGAAGCAAACTCAGTATGTTAACGAGGTTCGGCCCCACTGCCTACGTCCTCGCCTCAAGTACCCCTTGAGGATCCCCGAATTCACTATTCAATCTCCTTCAGGTGGAGATAGAAACCTATTACACCTTTGAACAACACCGCTACAAAGGATCCGTGTAGAACACCCTCTACACTTGCAATCACCTTACACGTGGTGATTCAACGATTCCCTGTGTAGAACACTTTCTACACGCACAAGGGTTGTACACACCCTTTTACTGATACAAGAATTGATAGTGGGTAGGATATCAGAAAACACTCCTCAATGAGTGAAATAAGAACAATACAAGCACAAACTATATCTCTCAAAATGAATAAGAGTTAAGGCTCAATGCTTAAAGAAGAGAGAATGAAAGCTTTGAATGAATATTGTATGCTCTTGGTGTTGTGAATGTGAAGCTCTCAAATGATCTATTTATAGGCATATGAGACTTCATATTCAAATTTAAAAAGATTCACATGTCAAAGACATCATCATTCACTTTTCAAAAAATCAAACCTAATCTTTTTACTTTTTGCATATGACAAAAGGAGCACACTTTGCTTTTCAAAAATTTCAAACCTAATCTTTTACTTTTTGCATATGACAAAAGGAGCACACTTTACTTTTCAAATTTTCAAACAAAGACATCTTCCTTTTGCATAAGTCAAGAAAAGCATCAATCACTTTTGAAAATATTCAAATAAAACATGCACATGTGAAAGATGACAATCAATTATCTTTCAAAATTTTCAAATTTAATTTTCAAAATATTCATGCACATGTGGAAAATGTATTTTAATGCTTTATGATAAAATATTAATTTTTGAGCCTTAATCCTAATTTCGAATTTTAAGAGATTTACAACATTTCTCTATGACTTTAATGTGAACTTATTTCTTTCTTGCTCATGCTTGGTTCCTTGATGTGCTTGACTCCATTGTGTGGAAAACTTGAGCTTGAGACTCCTTCATTCTTTGAATTCATTTGTTATCATCAAAATCCATGTGTAAATATATAATTATACAAAACTTGAAACCTTAGGTTCAACAAATAGTCACTTTATATATATAAAGATATAATAATAATATCTAACAAACAATAAATTTATCTAATAGAAGTGAGCATCTACATGTTATATATTAATCCCTTCCCACCCAATCTAATAGCTTTACGTGGGTATGACATTAGAGTCCCCAAATCCCAATTTCATGTCCAAGAATTTTAGATCTAGTTTGTTTACACAAATGAGATAAGATGAAAATTAAATAAAATATTATTAAAATATAATTTTTTAATATAATTTTTGTTTTGGAGTTGAATTGCTTATGATATTTTGTGTGAAAATTTAAAAAAATTGTAATAATTATATGACATGAGATAAGATTGGTAATGAAATATACAATAATATAATAAAAATTACAATGGAATTAACACTTAAATGAAACCAGTTGGGACTGAAGTACGGAAATATCGCTCTCTTTAAGGAGATTCAAGCCCTATGTGGTGTACAAAATATCAGATTAACCAATGCAGCATAACTCATCTTGACTTGACTCTTCCAAGATACACCAGCCAAACTGATCGTTGTATAGTCCGAACCAACTCTGTACAAGTAATTGAACTCAAAACTCTATCAAAAGAACACCTCTCTTTTATCTGAAAAATACTCTCAAAATTATCTACACATATTCTTTCATCTTCTCTCTATCTCATGAGAAAAATATACACTAAAGTTAAATACTAGAAGCTAATGGTAGTAGGCAATCAAAATAACTAGTAGGCAACTTCTTATGAGAAAGAACCATCCAGTTCTTATTTCTACTTGAGCGTTTTAAAACTTCTCGTACAACCGGACGAGAAGTTGACGGGAAGCTTAATGACAAGGGTACGGTAATAATATAAATGTTAATAATAAATATTATTTAATATTTATTAAAAAAAATACCAGCAGAGATGATTTGTTAAAAAAAAAAAAAAAAAAAAAAAAAAACGAAACCTAAAGAGTCTTCAAATCCCAATTTCCTAATTATTATAAATTATAATGAATTAAAGAATAAATTTTGAGTGCTAGTTCTATCTGTCGGTTATCGAATAGAATATGGGGTCCATCAATAAGTTGAATTTCTTCAAATTTTTACGTGATTAAAAAAATAATAAAAAAATTTAAGGTGAAGATATTACCCGATGAGGCGTTTACAGGTCCGTCTATATCCAGATACTGATGTGGCAATTTTGGCCTATTGCATGGGTTTGAAGATTGGTTTAGGAATTTCCAAGTGGCAAATTCAACACCACCACTTCATCCATCGTGTCACTGCCCATAAATATTCTAGCAATATATAACTAATTCAACCAAATAAAATAAAATAAAAGGCAGATTTGTCTCCTCTCGAAGAAAAGATAGGATATGGCTAATTCACACTTTAGATTATAAAAATAAAAATATCTATTCGAATGTGACACGTTAACTTATACATTAAAAATGATAAATAAATTCAATTTTTCTATAGATCTCTTGAACAAATTAAATTAATCTGTCGATATCACAAATGACCTAACCATGTCGATATTATCCAAATAATTTTATTTTATTTTATTTTAACTTCCAACATAAACATGATCCAGATCATAACTTGCACTTTGACAAAATAATTAGGAAATAATTATTTATAATAAATGATTACAATCCATTATTAAGAAACACTTATATCTCGATACAAATAAAAATAAATTATTATTTTGGAAGAATCTTATTGGTCACAACGTGGACACAATAATTGTTAATCAAGCGCATTACTTTTGAATAGAAGGGCAAATCTAGGACTTACATGATATATAAAAAAAAGTCATTATACTCATTATTTCTACACCATACACTATATTTAATTTTATTTATTTTATTTAAATTAAAAGGGTTCTTATACTCATCATCCATACACTACACATTTCGTAAGAGAAAATATAAAAAAATTAAGTATAGTGTGTGGTGTAAGAATGATGAATAATTTTTTCTAAAAAAAAACTTACTTTTTAATAACGACCTCACTATTTTTCTAAACAAAAAAAAACGTAAAACTCATATATTCTAATATTCTATCTAACATTACTAATTTATTTGTTAATTAAGGTGAGGTTTGGATGATAAGATGAGATGAGATGATTTTATATGAAAGTTAAATAAAATATTATTACAATATTATTTTTTAATATAATTATTACTTGAAAATTTAAAAAAGTTGAATTATTTATTATATTTTAAATAGAAATTCAATAAAATTATAATGATGAGATCAGAGATGAGTTGAAACAAATTTTGTATCCAAACCATGTCATATGGGAGTCAAGACAACAAACCTTTTTGTTTTATCTAAGGAACTACAGTGTCCAGCAACCATTTTGTTCTTTTACTGTTTTTACATTATTTTGTTCCTAATGGACACAATCACTCAATCAGTGGCTCAACAGTTCAACATGCAAGTTGGAGAGGTGAATCATATATAAAATATTTATTAGTATAAAGTAAGATCATTAGCTTTTATTAAGCATCACATTAGCTATAATGGACATCATGACTTACCCACTACCTTATAGAGTATAAGATTTTGGAATTCCAATATGATATAATTCTTAAAATCGGAAAATTTTAACAGGATTTTATGGTACAACATAAATGATGAAATCATTTGATCGCTCACATTTTCATTTCATTAAAATGGTTCCAAATTTCATATCACTTTACAATTTAAGAACCCAAAGTCAATTTGTTGAAAATGTACTTAAATTTATTTCTCATACTTTAGGGACGTAGGAAGGAGGTGCAACATTGGATAGAAACCGCCCGCCGTTATTTTAATCTGAGTCAACCAACTAGGACAAGCTGTCTGTTGGGTTCCATTTTAGTTCAGGCAATGGAACCACACTGTCCGATTCGGATTATCTCTCAGTCTCCGACAAACCAAATCCCCGTAATAGAAAGTGCGAGCAAAATGTTCGGACCGGAGGAACCGAACTCCGGCGGCTTACTTCCCAAGTCAACGGGACCACAGGTAGTAAAGAAGGAGAAGGAAGAAGATGAGGAGGAGGCGGAAGAAGAGAGAGTGGTGGAAGCGTTGATCATGGACTTCGATGATCTCGATGGTTCCTGGCCGTTGGATCAGGTCTCCTCTGTTTCCAATCACAACGACGATGATAAGAACAATAACCAGTACCCCATGTCACCGCTTTACCTCTCCTGCTCTGACCAGGCCTTCTCTCCTCTCTGGGCTTTCCTTGACGGAAACGACGACGTATCGTATGACACCTCAGCTCCCCCGGTCTGCTCTGCCTTGCTCCCCGGTGAGTTTGGCTTTTTTTTTATCTTTATTGGATTGGATTACTCTAGTTTTTGCTTTGTTTGCATCGGAAATGTTGCGGTAAAAAGATTACATCTTTCTCTTTGCGGTTTTGGGGGTGTTAATTAGAATCGATTGTGATGCCGTTATTGCTTCCTTTCTTCGATTTCGGATTTTCAGCTGAGATTGGAAGTGTAGAAGTTTCGTCATTGGTTGGTGCTTTTTCTTTTCTGGTACTTTAAGCTTCGTTTGGTTGCTGAGAAGGTGGGGGAGAAGTCGAAGAAAATGAAACACGAAAATCCCAAAATAAAGAGAAAAACCAAGATCAAACTCAAGGAATTATTTTCTCATTTCCGGATTCATTTATCTAGCTGAGTTGATCATTCTCTTAGGAATTAACACAAAACAATATCTTCTAGGAAAGTATAGTTGGGCTATATCTCATCCTCGCTAATCGTAAGCTAGAAGATTATCACAAAAAGGACTTTAATTTATTGTAATTACTAACAAAAAGGAAGACCAGAATAGAAGCCTGAAAAAAAAAAAACAAAAACAAAACAAACAAACAAACAAGGGAACAAAAGCCTAAAAATCCAAAAATCACATAAACGTTTAAAAAATTAGTAAATGATCAAAATTTAAAATTAAATAAAAATGCATAAAAATAATCTCTACGACATCATACAAAAAATCATGTGCTATCATTGAAATCAAGAACATGTTGAGGAACCAAAAAAGAAATGAAAAGGAAATCAAGAACATGTTGCAATTGTACCCTACCTTAATTACAGTTCTTGGCATGCAAACGTAGATCAAGAAGCATGTTGCAAGTCCCATATTCTATAGAGTATCTTTCTAGGACATATGTTTTACCATAAAAAGCCCTCGAAATCATAAGGAAATTAAAACTATAATGTAAAAATCTGATCAATTAGCTAAATACACACACATATGTATAGAAAGCAAATGTAAGAATTGAAGTTTTGTTATTGGTGCCTTTTCGTTTGAGACTTTATCACCAACTGCGATAGTTTGGATTATATCTGACTGAATCGGTCTATGTCATCCAATAACAAAAAATGATATATTTTGGCTTCACTCAAAGGTGCACTCAGTTGGGTTCTGACCTTGAAGTTTCACTATATGCAGGCACTACCATTCCAGTAGCTGAAAGGCCAGTGGTGAATAATTTCGACAACAGTAGACTCCCATCTCTACTTATGGGACTGACACCCCAAGAAAATCCAGAGGGGAGTTTTGTAATCAAGGAGAGAATGACAGTAGCACTTCGGTACTTCAAAGATTTGACTGAACAAAATGTTCTAGCGCAGTTTTGGGTACCCATAAAGAATGGGAGTAGGTATGTGCTATCAACTTCAGGGCAGCCTTTTGTTCTTGATCCACATAGCAATGGACTTAATCAGTATAGGATGGTCTCTCAGACGTATGTGTTTCCTGTGGATGACGATAATGATGGACTCCTTGGGCTTCCTGGCCGTGTTTTCTGCCAAAGGGTACCAGAATGGACTCCAAATGTGCAGTATTACTCCATGCTGGAATATCCACGTCGTAATCATGCCCAGAATTTTAATGTTCAGGGAAGTTTGGCATTGCCTATATTTGAGCCTTCTGGCCAGTCCTGCGTTGGTGTACTTGAGCTCATCTTGACTTCAGCAAAGATCAACTATGCACCCGAAGTTGATAAAGTCTGCAAAGCACTCGAGGTTGGTCTCTTTTCCCCTTGCGGTGTATATCAAATTTTTTGCTGTGATCTTATTAGGCGCCTGCCATATGATGATTCCACACTTCATATGTCTTTCAAGGAAAATGTTGTTGCCTATAGATTGTTAACCTTGGAAAATATTGCATACTTCAACATTTCAGGATTTCTCTTTCACATAATTTCAGTTCTTCTGCAGGCAGTAAATCTGAAAAGTTCCCAGATCTTGGATCATCCAAACACACAGGTGAGATGCAACAATCATGCATGTCAAATCTGAAACTTCTAGAAATCAGGAAGATAAAATCCGGTTTCTTTCATTGTCTTTCCTTTTTCTAACATGGATATACATTTGGCAATGCTTAAACCAGATCTGCAATGAAGGTCGCCGGAATGCATTGGCTGAAATTTTGGGGATATTGACTGTAGTGTGTGAAACTCATAAATTACCTTTGGCTCAGACTTGGGTTCCATGCAGGCATCGTAATATCCTGGCCTATGGTGGTGGTCTGAAGAAGAGCTGTACTAGCTTTGATGGTAGTTGCATGGCACAAATATGCATGTCCACCCCTGATGTGGCACTCTACGTAGTAGATTCTCAAATGTGGCGTTTCCGGGAGGCCTGTGTTCAGCATCACTTGAAAAAGGGTCAGGGAGTTGTGGGGAGAGCATTTTTGTCCCGTAGCTCATGTTTCTGTGGAAACATTACTCTCTTCTGCAAAACTAACTACCCCTTAGTCCACTATGCACGCATGTTTGGGTTGGCCGGCTGTTTTGCAATATGCTTACGTAGCACCCATACTGGAGATGATGATTATATTCTAGAATTTTTTCTGCCCCCTCGCATTACAGATTTCTATGAACAGCAGATATTATTGGGCTCCTTGTTGGCAACCATGAAGCAGCATTTCCAGAGTCTTAAGGTTGCTTCAGATATCGAACTTGAAGAGGAAGTATCTGTCGAGATCGTTCAAGTTTCTGAGGATGGAGTTGATTCAAGACTTGAATCAATACGAATACCCCTATCTACAAAATTAACACCTAGGCCTGATGACTTGCCGGATATGGGAGATATGGTGCAGGATTCACCCAAACAGCAATTAATGGTGTCTTTGGATGACATAAATGATAAGGGCACTGATGTTAAAAATGGTGGTGGAAGCATCAATAATTTTTCTTCTTTAGATATTAAGGAGATGAAAAATAAGTCACAGAGAAAACGTGGCAAAACTGAGAAATCAATTAGCCTTGAAGTTCTCCAACAATATTTTGCTGGCAGTCTTAAGGATGCTGCAAAGAGCCTTGGTGGTATGCTTATATTCTAGCAAATAGTTACTTGCGTTTTATCTTTCTCGATTTGGGTGGTGCTGAATTTGTTATACTTAAAAAATGGATTGTTTATTTACAAGAGCAATTAAAATGTGTTATTGTTATGAATACTCTTGCTTTACAGTTTGCCCTACTACAATGAAGCGCATCTGTAGGCAGCATGGAATCTCCCGATGGCCGTCTCGCAAGATCAACAAGGTCAACCGTTCCCTCACTAAACTAAAGCGTGTAATTGAATCTGTTCAAGGTGCTGAAGGAGCATTTAGTTTGAATTCACTCAACCCCAGTCCACTTCCTGTCAGATCCAATCAACAAACATCCCCATGCTTTAAGCACTCTGAACCTCACGAAAAGAACAATTCACCCACCAGAATAACACTAAAAAGCGATGAACAGGATGGCATGGAAGATCTCTTGCAAGGAAGAAGAACCTCTAGTCCGGAGAAACTTGTTCATGATCATATTAGGTCTCCACCAGAGGTTGGTAAAGGCTCAAACGGGTCCAAAGCAAGGAGTGGCTCATGTGAAGAAAGTGCCGGGACCCCTACTTCACATGGTTCATGCCAAGGTAGCCCCCCAGTTGCAAGCACAGCACTGGCAAAACATCTATATGTTTCTTCCATCAATGACCAATGTGTTAAAGCCGGGGACTCCCCTGAATTGGCATATCCACCCACAGGTCTGCCGAATATATCTGCTGCATACTCATTACCCGATGCTCTTTTGATGACAGAACCTCAAGAAAGATTTAGAGGAATGCTGATTGAGGATGCTGGAAGTTCAAAAGACTTGAGAAATCTGTGTCCTTCAGTAGCAGATGCTGTATTGGATGAGCAGACCCCAGAATTTTGTTTGCCTAACCCTCCTTGTCTTGATATGGCTCCTAACCAATCTATGCCTACTCTTGCTCCTATAACCCCACATGTTACAGCAAGGAAAGAGATGAAGAGTGTGACAATAAAAGCAACATATAAGGAAGATATTATTAGGTTTAGGGTCTCTTTAAGTTCGGGTATTTTGGAGTTGCAAGAAGAAGTGGCAAAGAGGTTGAAACTGGAGGTGGGCACATTTGATATCAAGTATCTGGATGATGATCACGAGTGGGTATTGATAGCCTGCGATGCAGACCTGCAGGAGTGCATGGATATTCCAAGATCGTCTGGCAGCAATATAATCAGGCTTTTGGTTCAAGATACGATCTCCAATTTGGGGAGCTCCTGTGAGAGCTCTTGGGATTGAGGATTAGACTGTATATATTATATAGTTTAGAGTCTCATTCTTGTAGTGTCAGGATGCTGTGTAAGTTGTAGATATTGTTTTCAGGTGTTTGTCAAGTTGTAAGAAAATATTCGATTCAATTAAAGAAATTTTGCTTCTGACCGAGATTCTTTTATTTTAGAGTAATACTTCGTATAGTTGTGCAAGCATCGTACAGTCGTCTACTATTAAAAAATTAATTAATTTTTTTTTATATGAATTATGTATTTATTTATTTATTTTTAAATAAGTGTGTGGTGCACACTCACAATTTTAAATATCATTTTTTTTATATTTTATGATGCTCGTCTACTGACATTAACCTATGCCACTCAGGAACCCTCCCTCAAAGTATGTAAAAGTTATTCTTAGTAGACCAGACTGCCAAGTGCCAAGAGAGAGATTATCGAAGCATCTAAAATTGGGGGCAAGAAATTATGACTTTTTTGGTTATTTTGCCACCAAACATTTTTTTTTTTAAGAAAAAAACGAAGACAGGAAAACCATTGAGGGACTTGCAAAACAGAATTAGCTGACGAGGCAATGTCATAGTTGGCTGACATAGCTCTATATTGTAACATGTGGAGGTATAGGTGAACACAGGTAAAAAGAGACAAGGACATAATTTGACATGTCATCGGACTAGGCTAACAGCTTGGAATTGGGGCCGAGTCATCCGATGATGGTACTGGTGATAAGAGAATCTCTCATGTACCATTGGTTTCAGAAGCACCACCGTCCTGACTCCTGAGGTGCACTGTCTACCTTCCTAGAGTCTTCTGCAGCAATCACCACCACCACCTCTGACAAATCCACCTCGCTTTTGTGTTTTCTTTCTCCGATCACTCGCTTTGTGGATCTGTAGAACGTGGCATAGAGAATCAACTGTGCCAGCCCAAACATTGATCCCACAGAATTTGGTACCTGAGACCAAACCCACAAACCAAATTTTAAGATAAACCAAATTGTATGTACTGTACCATTTGCACAGCCATTAGAGAGAGAGATTTGAATTACAGCGATGAAAGGGTCGAAAGGGATAAGAGAATAAGCAGTCCAGGCAAGACCATTGGCAAAGGAAGTGAAGGAGAGGAAAAATGGCATAAACTCCACACTTTTGGTGGTAATCACCAATTTCTGTTCCACAATGATCAATTCATTATAAAAAAAATAAAGAAATTAATAATATCATGAGATTCCATTAAACATAAAACTCCAGTTCTGATTGGAGAAAAAAAAAAAAGTTTAAACGACAGAGTAATACCAAAATTAGTAACCATATTTGCATGGTAATATATAGTAGACTAACCATGACAACCAATGGAGAAGCATACATCATGACGCTGAACAAAATGCTTATGATACCGACAATCATACATCGGTCTTTGGGCGTATGGACACGAGTTAGAACTAAAACCGTGAGAAGACTGATAAAGAACAGTTCAAGTAGCAACACCAGAAAAACTCTCAGCCTCTTTTGCCTGTCCGAGAAAATCAAGAAGAGGATTATGTATGCGAGCTGAATGGCAGAACCTGACCCGTTAAATTAACGGCGTTAATGGTCACCAATAGTGTGCTATGGCTGTGCACCATGGGAAGGCCGTACAAAGTCCAGGCCATGCAGTTCATCAGGGTTGCAAGGTATGGTGCTGGTGAGTAGTTCTGCACTGAACCTTCCTTCCATATTTGAATAAATGTTTTCCTGAAAATTTGAAGTCATAATTGATACTGAAACTGACAGTATAATAATAACTGATGTAAAAGAATTGTATAGTCTTGTTATATAAAGGGAAAAATACTGGGAAATTGGGAATGCCAAAACCATTGCCATTTGTAGACATGGAAAGCAATCTTACACTGGGGATAAGAACAAGAAGAGTGAGATAATGTTTCCTGAAAAAAAAAAAAAAAACTAACTTCATCAGTTTAGAATCAATGGAGCTGAACAACATGAACTCATGAAGTATAAATTCATTTCAGCAGATAGAACTAACCCACCTAGGATACCAACTACAGTTCGAGCAGCATCTGCAGAAACCATTACTGGAGCTGAAGAAGAGGAAGAGAATGACAAAGCTAAAAGAACAGTGGATTTTCAAGTTAAAAGTTACAAGCTCTATGTATCTATGTATAATTCAACTAGGAATTAATATAGACGGTTGTTCGGTGAGAGTCTATCTTATATTAAGCGTATGTTTTGGATGGTACCCAAAACTGATAGGTCACTTGCATGACATGTATCGGGTCCTGCAACAGGAAGCAACACATGGAAGGGACTCCCTTTGATTGAAGGGCGGTTGAGAAAAAATGGCATCCCAAATCTGAGGGTGAGAGAAACTGGACACTGCCTTCGAGATTTACATGAACACCCGAGCCTTGCAGATATTAGAAGTGAATTATTGATGTCCTCAGGGGTGGTTGTTAGATAAAATTAAAAGAAAAAGGAAAAAAGAAAGGCCATTTGGCATTCCTGCTAATGCCACTTACCCTGAATTCAAGTCTAACTTATCCAAATCATTCAAGTTGAGTTTTTTGGGGGATCAGACCTCATACTTAGTGCACTATGAATTATCTGGCTCCCATTTTGGACAACTGTTCTGCCCTTGAAGATTTATGAACATATGTCATCAAGATTCCCCTCTATTGCATTGAGAATAAGTCATGGAATGGAACTCTCATATGTCATCAGGCATTCGCAAGTCAAAGAAGATTTAGTGCAAATATAGATATGTTTGTAGTAACACAAGACACCACAAGGCATTTGCATATATCTCTAATGGGTTTTCCTGCCCAACATTCTAGTACAGAGAACTGGTATCAGCTGTTGGATTCAAATATTGATTGAGGTCATCGTGATTGTGGACAGGTGTCATGGTTAGAATTTGAATAGTGTGTGTGTTCAATGATGTTTAATTAAAGGATAAGACATAAATGATGAGGAGCAAACATTGTTATCAAATTTATTCACTCAAATGGGCAAATTTCCTTACGGTAGACAACTTAAAAGGCTCAAAGAACAAAACAATTAACATATCAAAACAAGTGGGGATTTCAAAGATCAATAAACAGAAAACCTCACCAAATTACAACTTCAACCCCTTTACACGATCCTCTAAGCTACAGAATGTGCATGTGTAAAAGAGCAATAAGACATGGGAATCGGGAAGAACGATCAGTTTTTTTCTCAAATTCGAAAACCCAAGCTAGGCCACTTCTTCATCACTTCTTTCTTCGTCTTCTTGGAGTTGGGATCAATGAGATTTTCCAGAGATTTCGCTTTTCTGTCTCGCGTCCTGCCTGCTTCTTTCAGGAGCTCGGCTAGCCTTCTCTTCTCTTCTTCAAAGTCAGGATTTGCAATTCCAAGCTTTTCTTCTCTTAGCTTAAGGACATACTCCAGAATCTCAATTGCATCATTTACCCTGGAAATATTTTGCTAGAAGATGTGAAAAATAGAAAAATTACCATAGGAGGATATATTCACGTTCTTGTTTTAAACATTACCAGATTACTATCACGATAATACATTCAAACTGTTAATTATGATAGTCTCAGTTATGAGCCATGTGCATAACTGTCAGTTTACAATTGGAAAACTTTTTTTTTCACAAAAAAGAGGAGCAATCAAGAAAATCTGATTCATCATAAAGTTACAGTCCCAAGTTATAAGAATGTAGTGCATAGGAATTGAGAAATATGGAAAAGAAAAAAAGATATGCTGGGTTCAACAACTCTAAAATGATAAGAAGAAAGTGTGGAATTTCTACAATCCACATGAAAATAAATTAACTTCAAAGTACTAACTGTGTTTCTTTTTCTGGATATATGTTGGCACCCAGCTATGTAGGACTGCCACTTTTGGTGAAATGACAGGTGGCATGACACAATTCTTACCATGATGTTATTAACATTAATTACAGCTAGCAATTCATAAGGGTTGGAGATTTCTCAGTTGCAGTGAGATGACCCCTAAAAGGCAGGGTCAACCGAATTTTTGGCTCAGAGAATCAGGCTTATCAGCCAAAGCAAGAAGCTTACACCAAAATACAGGAAGAATAAATTAAAATGGTCTGTTACCTCCCCATGGCATCATAAGTTGCCGCAAGATTGCCATATACTCCAATGGTATCTTGATGGAACGGGCCACACTCCTGTTCCAGAATCCCCCTTGCTTCTTCGAACAACTCAGCCGCCTCGTCTATCTTGAACAACTGTACAGAAGCCAATCCCATTTGGTTCAAGACAACCCCAAAGAAGGCTGACTTCCTCTCCCCACAGGCTCTAAGTTTTGCTATAGCACTCTCAAAAGAGTTCCTTGCTTCTTCATAACTCCCAACCATGTAAAACATCACTCCCATTCGTGCTTCTATTCCCGCAATTGTGCTTTGCTGTCCTGGTTTATCCTCCAACATTTTCATTGCCTTCTGCAGAAGCTTCAGAGCCTCCTCAGGCTCATCCACAGACTCATAAATGGCAGATATCTCAGTCAACCCACCAGCAATGTCTTCTGCTGTAGCTCCAGGCACAGGCTTCACATATATCTTCAGGGCATTTTCACAGTAGGATTTGGAGTCTCGGAGCTTTCCGGTTCGGTGATATAGGTCAGCAAGATGTACAAAAACAGAGGCAACAGAAGGGTGGTTGTCACCCTTTGATGATTTGAAAACGGTAAGGGCCTTCTGGTAGGAAAATAGAGCCTCATCATAGCGACAGAGAGACATGTAAACGCTGCCAATGCTGACATCAATAGCAGCAACCTCACTGTCTTGTCCGTTTGCAATCATTGCCATGCTGGCAAGGACAAGGTGCTCAAGGGCTGTTTCATAGTCTCCTTTTGCCTCACATATGAGAGCCATCAGCCGACGATCAGCTGCTTCTTCAAGAGATGCTGGTTCACTGTGCACGCGATGAATTTCAAGAGTTTTCTTGCACAACTCTTCTGCTCTATCAAACTCCATTGCTTGAACGTGGGCCTCTGATAAGTACCTGCATTTTCAATATCAACTGATAACTTTTTCTAAGTAATATCAACTAATAACTTATAATGAGTTCATCCACCAATCTAAGACTATTGGGGACAGCAATACTTTTACAGAAACCCAAAATTTGAGAAAGCAATCTACCATTCTCTAAAGGGGTAACATAATGCGTTTCACAATGCATAAGACTTCACTACATCCCTAAAGAACCTCCCAATCAAAGAAAAGAGTCCCATCTATATTACACTCATCTCCAAATACTTGAGAAAATTCATTTTGAATGAACTTCCAGCAGTTATATTTCATGAACAGCAGGCGGGAAGGCCAGATTCTCTAAAGGAAACCTTCTTTAAGTCGTCTCCCCAGTTATCTTAAAGAGTATTGAAGTCCTCGTTCTAGTTTATAGTTCCATCATTGACTAAAAGCTTCATACACATGGGAGTTGGTTGATTGTTAGTCAGAAATCAGATATAACACAATCTGAAAAGGTCTAATGGCCAAACTATTCATCTTCGGCAACCTGCAACGATCCCTGAATCCGGCCGCTGAAGAAGATTGAAGTTTCTTTCGCAATGACACAAAGAAATATATATATATATTTAAATGACTCCTGCTTCCTTAATTTCACAGCTATTTTCTTCACTTATCAAATATGCACTACAGTAAAATCCCAGACCTAAATCTAGGGAAGCTGACGTTCGTCTTGTAGCAATTAGCGAAACAAAATTCATAGCTCCCCAAAGTTTTTTTTCCTAGAGAATTAAGATTTATCAGAAAATTAAAATTCGTAGAAATGAGCCTACAAAATTAGAAAACGACAAGAAGCCAGTTACCGACAGTTTTCACTGTTTCTCTGGAAAATTTGCCGCGAAATTCCACTGAAGATTAGCTTAAATGGAAATTTCTATCTAATATTGGATGCATTTACGATCAGAAAGAACTTAAATTTCGGTAATTGTAGCACCTAATTAGCAAGTTGGCTTGAAAAGAGTTTAACCGAAAATATAATAGTAATAATAGTATCAGTCATCTGGTTTCTAACATGATAACACGTATATTACGCACCTGCAAGTCTCTCCGACTCTCGGATCCGACTCCCCCAAGGCCTCGATCTGGATCTTAAGCCCTTCTTCGTAGGAGACAATGGATTTATCGACCTGTCCGAGCATCGAGTACGTGTCCCCGAGCTGCATGAAACCCGAGAACGCGGCGAGCGCGTGATCCGCACCTCTCGGAGGGTCGGGAACCCGAATCGCCCTCTCCAGGACGGGGACCGCCTCCTCGAAGCGGCCAAGGCTGCAGTATATCGCGGCCAGAACGTGAAGGCTCATCGCAAGGTCCAGGCTAGGCTCGCCGTCGGCCGGAGCGCACCGCTCGAACGACTGGGAAGCACGGAGCGCGTAGTCCAAAGCCCTGGTGGGGCCCTCGCCAGAAGCGATAGCGTCACGGGCAAGCTTGAGGAGGAAAGGGCCGAGATCGGGGTTGTCAAGTGCAGAGTCGGAGTTGGGGTTGAGATCCAGGGTGGGGGTCTCTGGCGGGGGCTTCCTGGGAGAGAATTTGGATCGGGAAGAGGAAGGAGAAGGAAGTTTCTTAGGGAGCGGGGAGGAAGGTTTAGAGTTGACGGGTTCGAATCTTTGGGCATCAGGGACTGAAACCTGGAGCGGCGCAGAGTCCGGCGGGGACTTAACGGAGACTAGGCCCGGCATCGTGAATGAGAGGAGGTCGGATGGGGCGTGGTAACTAGTAATGAAGAATGGAAAAGGAAGGATTAGAACATATTACCTTGAGCAGTGATGAGAATATATTTCGGAAGGGAAGAAGATCAGATGTCTCTCTCTGCTCGCAACGCAAAGCGAGAGAGAGGTTTCGATCAAAGTCAAAAGGTACATTCGACTTGAAGATTAAGATGAAGATGGAGATGGAGGAGGAGTTGGGATTGGGGGTGGCGTGACTGTTACTGTGCACTCCCAAGCTCTGTCCGTCTCTACGTTCTTATTTTGGGACTCGATCCGTACGTTTTTTACGAGACGAATCATTTAAAACTACAAAGATGACGAACAAATTATACAGTTAGTATTTGCAGACATGATGAAGTGTCAATTTCAGTTATCAACTTATGCCATTGGACAAAAGCGATTTAAGTTTAATATATGGTATCGTTTTAATATTGAATTATCAAAATTATCATCATTCAACTTTAGTAGATTAGTAAATTGTGTTAGAAAAAACAATTTCAGATACAATCATAAAGCGTATAAGATCTCGTTTAGTAACACAGATAAGATGAGATGAGATTTTTTGAATAGTAATAAATAAAATATTATTATAATATAATTTTTTAATATTAATTTTATATTAAGATTTGAAAAAATTAAATTATTTATTATATTTTGTATAAAAATTTAAAAAAATTATAATAATAAAATGAGATTAGATTTTTTATTTTGGTTAACTAAGTGAAGCGTAAGTCTCGTGCCAATAAAAAAAAAGTTGCGTCCATTAATAAAATATTTTGTCATGTCCATCTTAAATTTGTAAATTTTCTTTTAAAGGAAGTACAACTGTATATAGAATTCGGTCTGCATCGGAAAAACCAAATAGACCTAACTAAACTATATCTATATATATTTTTAATAATTTAATATATTATTTTTATATAATAATTATATAATTTAATGCGATTTTTATCTAATTTATTATCATTAACCACATAAAATATTAAATAATATATAGTATCAATTAATAATATATCATAAATAATGTGATAAAGTTTAATGACAAATTGACAATTATTTATTAATAAAAAGTTTAATATAGCTCATTATGCATTAAATATCATAAAACAATTTTTTGTTATGGAAACTATCATAATACATTTACGTACTCTAAGTTAGTAAAAAATTAGCAATTAGCATCATAAATATACTTATAATTAATTTTTTTGATGATTTAAATAGTTAATTACATAATTCACATTAAATAATTTACTTAATTTTAATTTTATTAATTTAAATAATTTTTTTATTATTAATTTATGGTAAAAAAGAGAAAAAAAGAATCGAAGGTCAGTGCCTTTGGGGATTCAGTTCAGTCCAAAAAACACACTCCGCACTAACCAGACGAGACCAAATTCAGCATTAGGCATGCGTGAAATTTGTATATCCTAAAATTATACAGACTATTTTCCTAAAAATAGTTACCATAATAATGATGCCAACATAATAAAAAGTTGTTGAAATGGGATTTGAAAGAGGTTAAATACCACAATCCTAAGGATTGCAAATATTTAAAATCTTCATTTCTCTCAAAATATATATTTATATTAATATATAAATATATAATACAAAAAAGATGTCCAGTTCATGGTATACACGACACAATGAACCGATAATATTTAGAGAGAAAATCGGTTGAAGAAAGCTATAATAATTATAATTAAGGAGGCTGTAATTAATAAGAAGAGAAATGTTATAAGGAAGCCGTACATCATATTTAATTAATATTTAATTTGTCATTATTTTCATCCTATTTAAATGAAATGAATATACGTGACGTAAGACTTTACTGTAACATTTCTTAGAATAATCTTCATTCATTTTTCTTTTGGCATCCAAGGCATTGATGAGATATCTGGTTCGTGCATGCAATCATGGATGATGTCTCACCTGCTTAGTATAAGGGTTTCCAGCTATTACTCATTGGGAAAATGACAGAGACGCAATTGTTTTTATTTCTTTTTCCCCTTTTTTTTACTTTAAATTAAGGATTTTTTTATATATATATAAAAAACAAAAGGCCTTCATTGATAATTGAGTTGTAAAAGAAATAGTCTATATCATTGCAGAGATAACTGAGCTAAATAAGTCAGACGTTATTCCCGGATAACCGGTGCCAATAAAAGAAACAATAAGATGTTCATAAACCATTGTGTCTCAACTGGAGACTGGGATTCTGAGGACCAGACATTTCTGGTTTGTGATTCTTTTTCAATGTGTGGATGAGGTTAAATGGAAGACTATTAAGCAATCAGTCTATGGCCACCATGTTTTACGGCAAGAAAACTTAAGTTTCATTCTGTTCACAACTACAGATGATCATATCTAATAAACTCATCAAGTTTGCTCGATCACATGACTCTCAGTCTCCATCTGATCAGTATTAATTAAACATCATTCTCAAAAGAGATTAAAAGGCTGCAAAACGAGCAAGCCTGGAGTAATTACTTAAGGATTGTTGCCTCCTTTACCACCAGGGCTTCCTTTCTTGGGGTCATGTGTTGGATTGGCGGATGGATCTTCATAATCCAACAGTGCCTCAACTCCCATAAGCTTTCTCACCTTTTTCATTTGGATCATCACCTTCATAAATCAAAAGGTATGGGTATGGCCTTCATGTGATGTAGTGGATAGAAACAACACAAAAAAGCATGTGTTAATAACATATAAAGCAGAGGTTTCTTATATGCATGTTACCTCGGAGCGTGATCTTAGCTCCATGGCATCCTCGAGGCCATTGACTCTGACTACAAGAAATAATTAAACAAGATCTATGTTACCCCCAAATCTTTAGTTTTTGGAATTATTTTAGGCTGTGAAACTAGGGCTTACCTGAAGATGAGCAGATCAGGTGTAGGAGAATAATGAGGATAAAGGTCTTGACCCAAGGAAGCAATACTGCCGGTTTCTCCATTGTTGATTGAGATGTGAGTTAGTGTTTGTGAGGAGATTTTGAAGTATATGTGTGGTTATATCCTCAGTAGGAGAGAATGCAGCCAAAAGAGCCTGTCATGATGAACCTCCCTAAAAGCTTTGTGGAAATGGTTGGCAAATTGCAGCACGCCCAGTGTCCACCGACTCAAAGTCAACCGCACTAAACTAGAGTATATGTTACTTCAAAACTTCAGCATCTCCTTAATCTGCAAGCGATAGCATTAAGCAACGTGAACGCCGGACAATTCTGTTCACACTCATGGAATTCAAATACCAAAAGCAGTGGCACTTCGATGTCTTCTTTCAATGAACTCCTTGCAATTTCCATGGGGGCCAGTTTATCTTGTTAGGTACCATTCCATTTATGGGTCATGCACTCAACTTGATCCCCAAATACAGTATAAAACACATTATATATATATATATATATATAAATTTGACACGTGTTAATTAACTCATTTCCAGCTGGCTAATTGTCTGTAGATGTTACTGTTGTGCAGGGGAAAAAAAAGTTGAAAAGACTACTCTAAATGATGAAGATTCCCTTCCTATGGTGGTGCAACATGAGGTTGTGGGCAGACATAATGGCTAAGGCCTACTCACTTTATACGACATAGAAGCTGTCAAAGGAAAAACCAAGGCACTCGCCCGCAGTTCTTGAGAAACAGACCGAGAGTTATTTTTTATTTCACATTCGTTTCTCTGATATAAGATTAGGATCAGTAAGGTTCTCTTCATCATGACCAAGAGAATTTATGATGTGTATACAGTATGTTGATGGTCTGTTGCTATTCCTATCAGTTTTCTTTTACTTGTTTTCAGATCGAAGTGTCTGGTTTTGAGCCTGGGATTCCAAAGAATTCATTTAAAATCTTTTCTTCTCTCACTATGTTTGTAGACAGAATTGAGATGCACGGTAATGGTGAGGGTTGCTTTTCAAACTCTATGGAGTAGAATTGCAGTTCCTTCAAATCACTATTCAGCTTGTGATGCCTAATCCTCCATGTCAAAAGCACTTTGCATATTACAACAATTACTATGGGAAACTCATACGAGCATTAAGAGCATTAAAATAGCTTGCTTAAGAGCATTAATAGTGGGCTCAACATTCTTTAGCTAAAATTTAGTTAAAAAATTCACTTTTACAAATTTTAGCTAGCCACTTTTTACAACATTAAGTAATAGGCTCAACAAATCTTTCACTATTCTATTAAAATATTGATTTTGAACTTTTTGTATATTTTAATTCTAATCATAATTTGAATATCATATGAGTTAAATATATTTTTTTAGTCTTATTTTTTTCTAACGGCTATATTTTTAACAACTATATATCTCCAATGGATATTTTTTTTAACGGCTAAATTTTTCCAACGGCTATATTTTTTAACGGTTATATTTTGTAACGGCTATAATTCTCCAATGGCTATATTTTTCCAACGGCTATATTTTTTAACTGCTATAATTCTCCAACGGTTATATACTTTCACTCTAAAACATGCATATCATTTCCTTAACAAATATTTTACTCCAAAAATAATGTTTAGCTAGTGAAGTTGGCTCAACAAATTTGGCTAGCCATTTGGTTGAAAGCCAAATTTACTGTAGCTTTGTTGAGTCCATTGTAGAACTTTTTTTTTACATTTTGGCTATTCTTTGGTTATATTTTAACTTTGTTGAGCCCACTAGTAGCCCACTACTAGTGCTCATGTTGATATTTTTGTTAATAATAGTATCATTTCTTTTTACCGTTGCTTTCCTTCACGTAAATGGCAGCATTCAAGTGCCAAAGATAGATATCTTCAACGTTGTTTTTAACGGGCATGAAAAGTTACCGTTTATTTCTTTCGGAAGAACGTTGGCTTTGAAGGGTTATTAAAGAGGGTTATTAGAAGATGGTTGGTTTAATTGTTTTTCCCGTTTATGTGCAGGATCGGTTTTTTGTCCAATACGTTATATACATGTTTGTTTATTTGGTTACTAAATATTGTACGAGTGAGAAAAAATATACCTTGGAAAAGTGTGATAAGAAAAATAAGCTTGGTGAGTTTATATTTTTTAGAGTATTTTCAGATAAAAGAAATTTGTTTTTTTGGTGGAGTTTTGAGCTCAACCACTTGTGTATAGTTAGTTCAGGTTATACGACGAACAGTTGGACTGTTGTATTCTGGAGAAATTAAGTCAAGATAGTTCTATTGTACCAGTTAATTTGAAATTTTGTACATCACAGAGATCTTAAATCTTTTTAAAGAGAGCGAGATTTTTGTGCCACAGTCCAAATTGATTTCGTTTAAATGTTAATTTCATTGTAATTTTTATTATGTTATTGTGTATTTCACTAACATAACATTTATGGCAAAACGAGAAGAATTAATGTAATAGAAGTAGATACATGAAAGGAACCATCTTAGTGACGCAAATTCATCTTTTCTTGCATCACAAGGATGGGAATTACAAGCAGGTCAGGGGTTAACTTCCATGTAGTTATTTGGACTATGACCGTCAAAATCATACTGTAAATAACATAAGCTCATCAGTTTCCCTCCATAGTGTATCATACTGACCTTTTTACTCTGCCTACAGGAGAAAATACATAGGAGATAGTTATTTTAAGCTGAGTCTTCACGAGAAAGTGCTGACCTTGAGACATGTCAATGAAGAATATTGGGGAGGATAAGAACAAAAGTTCTGATCTTAGGAATCATGGTAGTGGATGTGCTGTCGTCGATTGAGAAGGTGGGGGAGGTATGGATTTTAGATCAGATTCCTATGATCACCAAACAAAATCAACCAGACAAACTTTTGTGATATTAAACCTAAAATTGACTTTTAATCCATCGAAAGCAACTCTTGATTTGGATGGAAATAGCTGTCAATGCTTGCAATGATCTCATGAGCTTTCGTATTCTGCTTTGTTTTTGAAGTTTTACTTGCGTGTCTCAGAATTCAGCCATCCTTTAATCTCTCTTCTGTCCACATGCCCATTAATTAACGAATCTTAGCTTCTTCCACAGTAAATTGGCAAAATAATCATTTGATATGAGCCATGACACTTTACAAGTTGTATCCCACCTTTCATTACATGTTTTCTCACTTGTAGGAGTAATTTGAAACAGAGCAAACAGAATTACATACTGAAACTTGACCTAGTCCGAGCTGTTACATGACTTGAATGCAGATGATCATGCATCTTCCTGCCTAACTAGAGCTGTCAATTTTCTGAATAATACTAGATGTTTAGCACCAATGCACCACCCGGGTAAGTGGCAGAATAACCTTGTTGCCGCGATCTACTGAGATTCAACCATGAGCTTGCTATCATAACTTTGCTTCCCTTACTATTTCCACCTTTTTTTCATATATAAAATTATATTGTTAGTGGAACTTTAATTAAGAAAAATATACAAACTCAACCATCAAACAATTAAAGAAGGCACCTGTTTCTCATAAACATGCATGCAGAATATCAGGATTGAAGCTCCACTAGCTAGGCTGTCTCTTGAATAGGGTATGTTAAAAATGTTGGATAAAACATGATGGAAAGGTTCACTAACCCATAGTCAAATCACTAGAGAACTAACTGCATCTTGTTGTTTGCTGTTCATTTTAGGTGCTTACGTTTTAACAATATTGTATGAGACCAGCTTCTAGACAATGAGATCATCCTAAGTGGTCAAAAGAAAAAATATCTTAATTGTGCGTACTTCTTCAAACATGGAAGGGATATGTTCAATTTGCTTTATCCCTTAAAATGTCACGTCAGTGGTTTCGTTTGGGATAAAGATGATCTCTTTCATTGATTATAGCTGAATTTTATTCTGTTCATGCATCCATTAAGATAATGAGATCAACTTGCTTTTATCTGTACGGCTTGATTTATTAGCACTGAGCTTATCTTCACCAAAAATATGGACAAAAGGCATAATAAGTACAAACCATATGTGTTTGTGACTAATCCAAAAGGATATTTGGATACAAATGGCAAAGCAGTATCATTTCTGTCTCGGCCCACAAAGTAGGTTGGAGTCTCTAAAACACATGCAGGATATGGTGGGGTATTTATGAGGTAGAATTACATACCAGCGTGGGCAACCTGTTACCTGACGATGAAGCAGTGTTGATAATGGGCAATAATATCATCTCAGATAGCTATAGGTATTTAAAACATTTCAAACTGTTGACAGTATTTTCAATTTTAATTATATATAATAAAAAAAATCCAATTTTAAAAAGTACTTGAGCTAAAAATAAATAAAATTATGGGATTAGGATCCCACCATTGCCCCAGTAATAGGAGGTGCAGGAAACCTTCATGAATTCGTTAACAGAGATCAATTGATTGGTTCCTAATGACTTCTACATGAAATGAGCTCTAACTTGTCATCTAGGTAATTACCCATACTAGCAAATTAGTAAAATTCGTTAACTGTTCAAAGCATAATATTATTGAAAGCAACAAAAATACCATCTGGGTGTCACAGTCAAGTAGAAAGTAGCATTAGTTGACAATAAGCCCACCATTTCAAAAATACTGGGAAGGCAGAATTGTATTATGATACAGCAAAACAGCCCTTTCAGATAAAACAAGGAAAATAATCAATTAGAAAAATCAGGCATCACTACACATTTCACAACATCATGTATAAGTTACTCACATCAAATGTGGGTAGAAGTATATTATTTTTTCCGCCCTGACAGTGCAAGTGGATGAAGCTTGTTTAAGAATATGTAAGTGTCAATCCAGCTTTATACGACATGGAGGACTGATTTGCATCACCTCCCGAACGTCGCTTGGCTTTAAAAATATTGGCATCAGACATTTGTCTCACAAAACGAGTGAAACGAACCCAGTTCCCATATTCGAACATGTTTTTGTCCATCCTCGTGAAGGTAAATGAGGAGGGCTTTTCTAGACCAGTTGGAAAAAACTTCAATGTCTTTAGCATGCGTTGAAACGAATCATCATCCCAACTGACTCCAGATTTTTCACCTTCTAAGTGTATATCACACTCCCTAGTTTCCAAGAGAAGCTTTCCTAGAAAACTTTCCGGGCTACTGTTTGGGTTCATCTGTTTCTCTTCCACATCTTGCATTTCAAAACATGCACAACTCATACTGAATTGATACCTACCAAACATGCGAGCAATTGGTAGATATCCATCTCTGGTCGAAGTCTTGTAATAGCCAGCTGTTAACTCTGATGGATGGGATTGGGTCCCATGATGCCAGTGGATACCAGCCACTTTTGCCGAGGTATTAACTTCAGTACCCCTGAAAATGGTTTCAGCTTCTCTACACATCCTCTCTCCATGCAGCAGTAGCATTCCTGAGTACCATTCAAGAAAAAAATTACCATATGTTGTGTTCCAAGAGCCATCATCGCTTCTGAAAAACCCAGTGTGGTCAGGATTCTGCATTAGGTCGCCTGCACCTATGGGGCCCCCATTTTCCCATGCATTCATCCCAGTGTCTCGTGCACAAGCTTTTAGAGATGCAAGCATATACTGGCAAGAGCAATTTGGGGAAAAAAAAGAAAAATGGAATGAAATCAATCCGACAGCTGATTATAAAATATAATTTTTTTAAGTCATAATGATCAAATATTACAACATTATATATTGGTCATCTGTCCAAGATTCTCCAGTTACGGCTAGAGGTCTCAAGAACAAGCTTTTAACTAAGGTGGAACTTATTAAAAAGAAAAGAAAAAAACTAAACATTCTGCCTACCTTATCATAGCACTGAAATTCTCCAAGTTCACGTGAGCGCCAAGCTGACATTAGCTTCGAGGAAGGGCACGAAGGGTATCTTAGTTCACCAGCAGGACCCATCCCAACTTGAATTCCCTGCCAAGTGAACAGTCAATACGTTGATCATCTTTGTCTATTGAGGTAAATCTATGAGTAAGATAAATTTCCATGCTATATCATCTTACAGTAATGATAACCCCAAGAAACGGTCTAAATGTTTCTCTGAAGTTCCTCATAAAATCTGAATATGCTTGTATTGGTGATCGCCCTAGCAGAACAGGAAGATTGTCACACCCAAGGGAAATACACTCCATGTTTCTTCTTCCAAATCTGTCAGCATATGCTAAATTGGGATCTTTATAAATCTCTTCAATTACCCATAGAGGAAGAGGAATCCTTTGATATAAGGACAAGTTTTAGAGTCAGTAGCCATATACAACGGCATTTGAAGGAAAAACTCAATAAAGACCCAACCAAAAATTTAAAGAATATCAATCAAACATCAAATACGAGCAGACAATGAATCCAAATGAGAAATTGGAAACTAGAAATCATCATATTAGATCTATTATTGAATAAAAGCTGATGAAACCATCAACAACTCACGCTTCAAGGACTTCCTCTCAGTATGAAAGACTGATGAAAAAAATACGTAGATCTCAAATTTAAAACGCAATTCACATAACATGAGCCAAAATAGAACCAGTGTTATGCTGGAAAGAAAGAAGATAGGGCATACATCCCCTGTATTGATTACTAGATCAATGCCTTTTAGGTTCTTAAGTTCATGCAATACCTCAAAAGACTCCAATACACAGAGCAATCAATGCCCCGTATTCCTTATTTGACCATGTTAAAATCACAAGGCACCATTCTAGCTACTATAGTTTTACATGCTAGAGATACCAAAATATTTATTCCTTGTATCACAGCCATCAACAAGAATGAGGAGAAGATCGTATGGATAAAGGGTGTTAGGCTATGAAATGCATGTTTTGCATCAAGAGCTGTATAAAAAAAAACTTGAATCTTTGGATGATATATAATTTTTTTTTAAGCTTGGGATGATATATACTTTTTTTTACAAGTAATCTTGGGATGATATATAATTCTGGTATATGATAATATGTGCCATACTGAAATACTGTTAGACATCAAACAAGAAGTTCTCTACTTTGTGTTCAGCAACAAATGCACCATTGAAGGCCTCTTGATGCATAAGTAAGCAAGGGGATGAACATATAAAGTCTTCAAATTAATAACAGTAAGTTGTATGCTGAGGTCGCAAAATCTGAATCCATTTATTAAAAATCAAAGAAACGTTACTTTACACTAAATAAGGCATAAAGAGTCACTGTGGCTGATATGGCATATTTCAAGTCATGATTGACCTAAGAAGCACCACATCAATCAGTGTGACTTAGTGTGAGCAGTGGCATTCCTATAAATTATGTTTAGAATTTCAAGAACTTGATTCAAGAAAATGTAGATCCTAATCTTCTTAGGACCTGTTTAGAGTTGCGTTAGGGCTCTCAAAAAGTATTTAAATAGCCTTAAAAGCTCCATAATGATAAAATTAGGTTGTTTGGGTGTTACATATTAAAGTATTTTTCAATCTCAAATAAACTAAAAAGTACGTTTGAGGAAAAACATCACCTTAAACGTGCTTTTTTAAATAATGCGAAACGTAATTTCAATTTTAGAAAAGATTGTCAGTGGATGAAAATATCCATACAACTATTAGATAATTACAGATTTGCCATTTGATATTATCACAAGCATGACACTACAACTTTTAAATGACATTTTATGTCATTTCCTCAAAAAGCAATTTTTATATTGTTTCTAAACAAAAGTAACATGTTTTAAGTGTTTGACATGTGGTTACCAAAATATAAATAACTTTTTAATAGTAGAGCTTATTACTTAAGCTCAAGTACAACTATAAACCATAAGCTAAGGTTCGGTTTGGTAACAAAAAATTTTCATCTCAAACTCAAAATTCTCATCTCATCATTACAATTTTCCCAAATCTCCATACAAAATATAATAAATAATTCAACTTTTTCAAATCCCAAAACAATAATAATATTAATATTTCATCTTAAACTCAAAAGTTTCATCCCACTTACCAAGCAGAACCTAAAAGCTATATTACCCAATCTCAAAGATGCACTTAAAATTTTATAATCTAACCCATGCAAAGAACAGACTACCTTCAACAAATTTATCAATTAATTAAGCAATAGATTGGTAGTTGAAAAAGAAACTAAATTCAAGAACATGCCTGAAGTCAACCAAAGATAATTATTAATCAGAATGAGACTGACCAGTGAGGATCGCCGGGGCCAGGGCCGCACTCGTGAAAAGCCATGACAGCCCGAACCTTCAGACCGAACCTCCCCGCGAGCGCCACAAGCTCCAAGTACCCTTGCCAATCGTAAACCCCAGGCTCTTTGCTTTCCACCAGGCCCCACCAGACCTCCATGACAACGCCCTCGACTCCGGCTGCCGCGAGCGCCCGCAACGACTGCGGCATGGCCTTTAGCCTTCGTAAATTTCCGGAGGGACCTACCGCGTCTACTGGGAGCATGACGAACACCGGCGACCCTCCCCTTCGACGCTGCCGGGAGAACTTGTGGTAGAGTTCGTAGTCCCCGTTCTCTGGTGAGACGGACCCACCGGGGGAGGCATCGAACGAGTTGAGCCGGGACGAGACGGCAAGTCGACGACTTAAAGGCTGGGGCTGGACCACCCGGTGATTGAATGAAACAAGAGGGAAACGAGCAAAAGGAGGTGAATTGGTCCGAGCGCAGCAGCAGGAGGCCGAAAAACTTGGTGTAGACGGGGATGCCATCGCCATTGAAGGATTTTACAGTTAGGGATTCAAGAAATATTGGAACTTCTCGCAGAAACGTGTCAGCGAGAGAGAGTCGAAATGAAGTTACAGTGTTAGTCGGGTGACGGGTGTATCCACACCAAAGTCTGTTATCCCTTTGGAGAATGAACTTCGTCGTTCGAGGTAGAATTTATCAATTTAATCGCCAGACGCTATTGTAGGTGGCGAGAGAGTTGTTCACAGTAAATGTTATTATCTTATCTTTTGGCAATGGATAAATCTTATCTAAGCATTAGTCCTTTTTTTCTAATTTTATTTTTAATAAAGAGCAATAAATAAGATTTAATATTTAATTAAAAGGAATTTAATACAATTATACTTATATTTCCCAGAATTTCAGCATTAAATTTAAACCTAGATTTTAAAAAGAAAGATCTAATGTAAAAACCTTAAAATATTTATTGATTTTTTTAATTAACGAAAAATATTTGGGAATTGAAAAGAAAAAAATAAATAAAACCAAAAGCAATAAGCAGATAATTTCAAAGCCAAGCATGACTGCGGACATGCATTATGCCTGGCCCAGCTATAGTGTATCAGATCATTCATTCACTGCAATAGATCTTTTTCTTTTGATATAAAACGTACACGCACAGAGGAATGAACGCACCTCGACAAATCAAAGGAAGAAACGTCAACCTCCATTGGGAAATAGTCCAATTTGACAAATGCAGGGAAGTGTATATCTTTATATTCAAGGAATAATATCCAAAGGGAAAAAATCTTCGTGAAGAGACATTACATGATTAATGTTCAGGAATACATAACTGGAACTCCAAATTTATAAAAGAAAAAAGAAAAAATCTTTATACGCACTCTGTAGCCAGGCAAAATGCAACTGAAAAAGAGCTATACAAGAAGAATGGACATAATAAAGCAGAAAAAAGGAGCAAAATAAACAGCATGCTATTGAACAACACCGACTAAATAAACAACCACAGTAAATATAATGATGATGAAAAATGACCAACTCATGATATGAACCTAATATCATGCTGTTCTCACCAATCCCACATAATGACCAAGTGTATACATGAGTACAACAGGCAAGATGCCCAACTCTATGAAAATTGTAACAATGCAATACTTTTAAGACACCGAATTTTTGGTGAGGGAAGAAGGAAAAAAAGGCCAAAGGATTTTAAAAAAATGAATGCAGGCTTCTACATTGCTGCTGAAGTGCTCCAACCCCAACTACTGACCAACTCTTCAGCAAAATAGACTCCAAACAAATGGAACTACTATCACTAACCCATTAGATGAGGCAGGGTGAGATTGGGTCTCTCGTATCACATTCCTCCCATACCATTAAAACACGTTCAACTTCTGTAACTTATGGTTCAAGTTTTTTTCTGCCAAGGTAGCAGAAATGTATGGGGGGTTGTCACCGCTGACTTCCTCAATGGCGATGCAAAACTAAAATGAAAAATTACAAAAACACCAACGCCACAATGCTGAGAGAGATACTGCCACCTGAACGACCCAAAGACCTGCTCCCAAAAATGGTGTAGACCTGACTCATTGTATGTATGCACTCAACACACCCAACTGCATGCAAGGAAGTAGAGTATATGAAGTAGCAGTTGCCTCAAAAAGAAATGGCTCGACTAATGGCCAACTTGGCCCATTCAGCAGATTCCCTGATCATATGGTCATCAGTTGACAAGCATTCATTTAAAAAGTCTCTGCTTGACACAGATTGCTGAATCAAGGGGCCTGCATTACTACCCAGGGTATCAGCTAGATCTCCAAGGACCCCAATTGCTGTCTTAGACACCGCATCATCCCTAAAGAGAAAACAAATAAGGTCAGAAACTTTATTTTTATTTTATTTTATGGGTAATGGAAAGGATGGAATCCAGAGATAAAGAAGATTTAAACAAGGAGGAAAAAATACAAGGTAGTAAAGATTCCAGCATAGCTTACATGTCCTTCTCCATATACAAACTATCCAAGAACTGGAGAACATGAGGTGCATAAGGCATCAATATCTGAGTCTTTGACGAGCCCTTGAATCCCTGAAGAATCCCAGAGTATGCCTCTAGAATTCCATTTCTCAGAGAGTTGGTGTACTCTAGCATGTCATCATCAGCACCTGATACATGGGCAGATAGTTCTGCTGCACTCTGAAGCATGGGCATAGCATACATCAAGTACTTCTCAAAGTTTTCCCCAATTGCCAAAGCAATGTCACCAAAGCATGAAAAAATAGGAGGCTTCACAGATCGATGTAACTGATTGCTTGACAAATCCTTTAGGAGCTGAGTCATTATTCCATCACAGTAAGGCAATATCTTATCCTCCAGTGCCCGACATATATCCCCAACTACACCAACTGTAATGGCACAAACTTGGTAATCCTCAAAATTTTGAAGACCCATTTCCAAATACCTATAAAATTCTGGCATGTATTTTGCAAAATCAGAACCTGCTGCATAGGCAAGAGCTCCAATGGCAAGCATAGCCTCCTCATGAGCTGTGGCACTTCGGGAAGCAAATACTCTCAAGAAGAGGGCCATCATCTGGTCAGCATACTGCATGAAGACATATTTTGTTGGCTCCGATGACCCCAGCTTCTGTATAATGACCTGCAAGCAACCACAGAGCAACCCTTGCAATTCATTCTGCTTCTCCCTCTCATCGGATGAAAGCTTCTGTGCCTCAAGAGTCTGGTGGAGCTCCATCATTATGAGAGGAACCAGTTGCATTACCATTGGGGCTGTCTCATCAGTGGAACACCTCACAACTTCATTTAAAGTCTCGTATGCTGCAGTGCGGAGGCGTGACTCTCCAGCATCTTCTCGATGGGTAACAGTCAGTAGAGATTGAACAATTTCCTGGAAGAAGGGAGTCAATGGAGAAGATGCAGATCCCGCATCCTCATAACCCTGAGCCAAGAAATAGAGAGCACCACAGGCTTTCTCAGCAACATTTGGTACATCTTTCATGCTCTGAATGAGAACAGTTATAATCTGTTGAATATTTGTTTGGGTAATTATGGGTGTCTCCAAAGCTGACCCGTGAAGAAATTCGAACATTCTTCCAAGAGTCCAGGCAGTAGTGTCCTTCACATGGTTATTTGGATCTTGCATTAGGGCAGTAAGCATAAAATTCAAGGCTATGTTAACAAGAGGGATGAGCTTGTCAGGGGAAGGTCCTTCCAGAATGGAACCAAAGGCATAAGTGGCAGCCTCCCTTTGCCTCCAATCTGGTTTTGTTAAGTTCTCTTCAATGAATGGCATTACAAGTGGAACAACATCATCTCCAACGGTGCGTGCAACCAGACCCAAACAAGTGCCTCCAGCCATCGCAATGTTCCAAGCCCCTTCATCTTGATCCTGATCCTCCTCCTGCTTCAGTAGTGTCTCTAACAACATGGGGATAAGAACAGGCAGTGCCTGCTTAACAAAGTAAAAGCAGGGAATGTCAGATTCCCCACTAAATTCACCTCCATATTCCTCTAAAATATCTATCTCCTCATCACAGACCGAACTCCAAAACTCAATGGCTTGAAGAGCAACTGGCTCCTCATCTTCCTTCACAGCCTTAGCAGTGATGTTAAAGATATCTTGAATATAAGGAGCCAACTTTTCATAGTAGGTTGAAGATATTGCAACCAAACACTCAAAAGCAGCCTGTCGAATCTTCAGCTCTGGAGAAAGAGTAGCCTCACAGACAACTCTCATGATGTAATCTCGTTCCATATCATTAGAAAAGTTTGCCTGCGCAAAACCTAGTGCATTGAACAATGCTCGAGTAGCAGCAAACTTGACATCATTGTTACTCTCAGAAGAGTTCATACCCTGAACGACAGCAGTAAGTATCTTGTTTACTTGATCCTGATCCACCAAATCAGGGGAAACTTCTTCACAGATATAACCAAGAGTTTCCAGTGTTGCCTGCCTGGTATGAGCCGGAAGCTGGTGAATATTAGACAAGAGTGTTCCAATAAGTTCAGGCCATTGTTTATGAGGCAACTCAATACCTGCAACCTTTGCAATAACTTGAGATGCAGTTGATCGAGCATCAGGAACATGAGAGGAGATGGTCTTTAACAGACATGTTTTGATCTGGACCTTCAAGGAGGTGTCCAATGACAACCATCTCTGCACAAGCTCAAGTTTCCTATGCTGTTCCTTGGCATCCAAGGCATTCTTGAGGATTAAACCAGCTAATTTACGGCTCTCAACAGGCTTATCATCATTGGATAATTCCCCAGCAAGAGAGAGCAAGAAACTTGGAAGATTTTGCTCCTGGAATTGTTTTAGATTTTCTTCTGCCTGCTTGCGCACAGTGCTGTCTACTGCTTGTGCATTTAAAAGAATTTGAGTGACCTCCATTGCCATTTGAACCTGGTACCAACAATTTGAATCAGCTAATAAGACAACATTGGAATATATGTTATAGAATCAAATACCAGCTTTATATATGCATCAAAACCCCCACATTTGAAGTGACTCGCAAAGTAATTCTAAACCCTAAACTGGTTAACCAATATGACTTTCAAATGCTAAAATAACTATGGCCAAAAAAAATTTGAGAAAACCAAGACCCAAAACAGAACAACCTATGTTAGGAAAAAGCTACTGCTGAAGAATAGAAAGAAGAAGACAAAAAAGACACCTATGGCCAAAGAAACGCAAACCAAGACCTATAAGCCGGTCCATACAAAGTGGCAAGAGAGTAGAAGTCCAAAGCATACACTAATAAAATTGTTAATTCCCCCCCGTGGAACAACACTCATCCGATACGAATAAAGTTTGGAGAAAATTACTGCATAAGTAATCTAACATGTGTGATAAACAGAAAAATGATACCCAAATAAAATCACATAAATCAGTTCCCTTTATATGACTCCAGTGACGATCAACGGAGTCGTCATCGAAAAAAGAGAACGCTCCAGTAAATCAACGCGATCAAAATTTAACAGGACCCTAGATCCATCATTCCATCTGTTTACTAGTAACCAATCAGATGCAAAGTAAACACATCTTATTATACCCGTCTAATTTCTCCACAAGTAAAACACTGCGCTAAGCAAGCACTAGGACACGGTAGCGTGCCCAAAAGAACAAAAAAATACAAAAAGGCAAACCGCAAAATTTCGTATCGATTTTGTTTCTCTGAGTTCCCAGAACAAGAAATCAGATATCTAAGTTTCTAAATTCGGTACTTTCCCCAAACTTTTCTTTTTGATCGGTAGACAGAAATTTTACTGATGAGAAAGATGGGCATAGCCCATTTACACGTGACATATACAAGAGCGGCAGCATGAAAAATCGATTCAAAACAAGCTGTGAAACACTGATTTACGGATTCTGATCACAAAAATAAAACAACTCAATGCAAAACCACACAGATAAATCCCAGATCAAACTTGTTCAGATCAGGAATTTCATACTGTCATCAGAGCACACGAGCCATTGGATGACGTTGAAGAAAGTTCATACCGAGTTGGCGAGTGGACTCGGCGAGCGAGTGGTCAATACGATGAGAGGAGGGGGAGGAGGAGGAGGAGGATGATGAAGCGGCGACTCTGGAACCCTAGCAGAGAGTCTGGGAAAAGCACAGACGCCAATGTAAAGCTCGGATTTACAAAAAATAACTATATCTGATTTCCTAATTGGTCTTCAGGTTCGAACACGCGAAACTCTGGCTCGTATTCGCGTGGTGGTCAGTGAGGGGTAGGATTGATCAGAGTTGTGGGGCCATGTCGAATTGTGAGCTTCGATCTGTAGAGGGGATTGTATGATTGGTTGTATGAGAATCTACGCGCTTCGTTGGTGTGGGTGGGAGTTGTGGTCCGCGTATTACTATCAGATTTTGATCCTCTGCAATTTTTCTCAAATTGTGGATCCTGAAATTCCAGAATCAAGACCGCTTAATATATCCAACGGTTTGAAATATGTTACTGATGCAAAGTTCAAATTTTAAAATATTCGTTCCCTCCTCTGTTTTTGACACAGCCGGTATATTTCTGCCTCTTTCGCAAGCACAATGCTAGATTGTACATCAAACATGCATTCCAAAATGTATATTAGTGTAAATAGTTTTTTTTTAAGATATTTTTTTAACATTCTTAATTATTAAGAAAAATAATAAAAAATAAAAATTTATTAATAGCCACTTCCCTAATTATTAAAAAAATTAAAATATATGAATAGATATAATTATATTAACATTTTTCTTTTTCGCAAAAATATAGCTTAAGAGTCGCATTCATTATCACCAAATTCCGAGCTTGCATTCATTATAATTCATTGTTAATGGTACTGACTGTTAATGTCATGTTTTGCACGCCTTTAGACAGAGCTCTAAGCAACTCAAGTATTTGGTTTTAGGCATGCAGACATGTTGCCCAGATGATTAATATAAGAGGGGGGGTGAATTGAGTTGTATTTAAAAAAATAACAATTATAAATCAAATATACAATATAAAATATAAACAAAATATGAAATAGTAATAAATATATAGAGTAAGGGTAAGAGAGAAGCAAACTCAGTATGTTAACGAGGTTCGGCCCCACTGCCTACGTCCTCGCCTCAAGCTACCCCTTGAGGATCCCCGAATTCACTATTCAATCTCCTTCAGGTGGAGATAGAAACCTATTACACCTTTGAACAACACCGCTACAAAGGATCTGTGTAGAACACCCTCTACACTTGCAATCACCTTACACGTGGTGATTCAACGATTCCCTGTGTAGAACACTTTCTACACGCACAAGGGTTGTACACACCCTTTTACTGATACAAGAATTGATAGTGGGTAGAATATCAGAAAACACTCCTCAATGAGTGAAATAAGAACAATACAGCACAACCTATATCTCTCAAAATGAAAAAGGATTAAGGCTCAATGCTTAGAGAAGAGAGAATGAAAGCTTTGAATGAGAGTTGTATGCTCTTGGTGTTGTGAATGTGAAGCTCTCAAATGATCTATTTATAGGCATATGAGACTTCATATTCAAATTTAAAAAGATTCACATGTCAAAGACATCATCATTCATTTTTCAAAAATTTCAAACCTAATCTTTTTACTTTTTGCATGTGACAAAATGAGCACACTTTACTTTTCAAAAAATTCAAACCTAATCTTTTACTTTTTGCATATGACAAAAGGAGCACACTTTACTTTTCAAAATTTTCAAACAAAGGCATCTTCCTTTTGCATAAGTCAAGAAAAGCATCAATCACTTTTGAAAATATTCAAATAAAACATGCACATGTGAAAGATGACAATCAATCATCTTTAATATTTTCAAAGTTCAACCCTTTAATCATGGCATGCACATGTGAAAGATGACAATCAATTATCTTTCAAAATTTTCAAATTTAATTTTCAAAATATTCATGCACATGTGGAAAATGTATTTTAATGCTTTATGATAAAATATTAATTTTTGAGCCTTAATCCTAATTTCGAATTTTAAAGAGATTTACAACATTATTCTATGACTTTAATGTGAACTTGCTCCCTTCTTGCTCATGCTTGGTTTCTTGATGTGCTTGACTCCATTGTGTAGATAACTTGAGCTTGAGACTCCTTTATTCTATGAATTCATTTGTTATCATCAAAATCCATGTGTAAATATATAATTACACAAAACTTGAAACCTTAGGTTTAACAATCTCCCCCTTTTTGATGATGACAAATACTTGATAGAACCTGAAGCCTGTATTAATACTTAAGCTCCCCCTGAGAATGTGCGTTAGTTTTTCAAAAAAAAAAAAATAAATATAATTCCAAGCATATATAACAAGTTTAACAATTTAAACAATATTAATGTTCTAGTCTAAAACTTCTCCCCCTTTTGGCATCATTAAAAAGGATCGACAGCAAGTAAATAGACTGAAGAAAACGGTGCGTTAAAAAACACTGTAGATAGTTGAAAAAGAGAGCCGTCCGTGACCCGACAAGTCCTGCAAAGCCTCGAGGCCTAACTCTATGAATTTAGTGCGGTTGAAGATAGAAACAAATCGCCTGATGTTGTTGACAAACGAGATTGAAGGCTCCGAGTTTCTAAAAAAAATGTCTTTTTCACTGATCGGGAAAAAACACATTGCTCTTTGACTTGGATGATAGCTCGTCTTGTTCTTTATACTATCTCTATAAAAACAGTCTTAAAGTTCATCCAATCCGCATCAAGTTTTCTTCTTATCTCTATAACTCATCTGCATTCCTTCAACATTCTCGCTTTAAGTTTTCAATTCCTTTCTCAATGGCTCATTCTTCTACATCTCAACCTCCTGTCCTTTCTGCAGCTGCCATTGGTGCTATGTTGCAGCAAGAAAATAATAGTATGGCAAATAAGTCAGACTCCGATGCTATCTACGACTTGGTGAGTCTCGGGACTCGCTACTCATCCTCTATTGTTGCTTTTTCCCAGCGGGTTCAAGCAAAAAACCATGAGGTTGAAAAGCTTAAGGAACAAATTGTTGTACTTCAACGAATTGTTCAAGAGTCTCACACAAGGGAAGGAATCCTTCGGCAGAAGAATAAAAAGTTGAAATCTCTATTGGATTCTTCATTCCGCTTGCCAGTTCCCATGAATAGGGATGACATGATATTGTATGAAGAGAATGAGCGTCTCAAACATGAGGCTAAGAACCTCAAGTTTATGTAAAAGTATTTAAGAAAAATCTATCTATTTTTATGAACTTTGATCTGTCTTTTAAGAGATATTCATAATATGCATCATACCTATTTCTCTTCTAATCATAGATAATCTATCTTCTGGTAAAGGTTTTGTGAATATATCTGCTAACTGATCGTGTGTGTTTGTGAACTCTAGTACTATATCGCCTTTCTGCACATGATCTCGAAGAAAATGATATCTTATTTCAATATGCTTAGTTCTAGAATGTTGTATTGGGTTTTTTGAAAGATTTATAGCACTTGTATTATCACATTTGATTGGAATGTGATTATACATGAGTTTAAAATCTTCAAGTTGTTGCTTCATGTAAAGAACTTGAGCACAACAACTACCCGCAGCAACATATTCTGCCTCAGCAGTAGATAGTGCAACAGAATTTTGTTTTTTACTAAACCAGGAAACTAATGCATGACCTAAGAAGTGACATGCTCCACTAGTGCTTTTTCGATCTATTTTACAACCAGCATAATCTGCATCTGTGTAGCTGATTAGATCGAAAGATGTGTGTTTAGGGTACCATAACCCTAGGTTAATTGTACCACTAAGATATCTAAGAATGCGCTTAACTGCAATTAAATGAGATTCTTTTGGAGATGATTGAAAGCGTGCACATAAGCACACACTGAACATAATATCTGGTCTACTGGCTGTCAAATATAATAAGCTACCAATCATACCTCGATATACCTTCGAGTCAACTGGCTTACCGGATTCATCTTTATCAAGTTTAGTAGATGGGCTCATTGGTGTTCCAGTTTCCTTAGCACCTTCCATCCCAAACTTCTTCAGCAATTCCTTAATATATTTTGATTGATTGATGAATGTCCCACTTTTTACTTGCTTAATTTGCAATCCGAGAAAGAATGTAAGTTCTCCCATCATGCTCATTTCAAATTCATCCTGCATAGTCTTAGCAAAAACTTGACACATGTTTTCATTAGTAGCACCGAATATTATATCATCAACATAAATCTGAATCAAAAGAATATCATCATTTTCGTATTTAATGAAAAGAGTTGTGTCGATTTTTCCTCTTGAAAAACCCTTTTTAATCAAGAAACCACTGAGTCTCTCGTACCATGCTCTAGGAGCTTGTTTGAGTCCATATAGTACTTTTGTGAGTTTGAAAACATGATTTGGAAAAAATATGATTTTCAAAACCTGGAGATTGCTCAACATATATCTCTTTATTTATAAAACCGTTTGTTTTTGCTTGTAGAGGACTTCATGCATACCTATAAAAACAATTAAAATGATTTTTCTTGGTACCCAAATTCTTTGGGTCCTTTATTTATTAGTATTAGAAGAAATAAGATTTTTAGGTACCCATATGGCCCTAATAGTCATTGTATGTTTTCTTCTAATAGGACAAGCATGATAATTATGACCATTTCTATTACAAAAATTGCAAATAGCATGTGGCATATATGAAGAACTTGAGTGATTATAATAGTATCCATTTTTGACAAAATTATTACAAAAAGAATTTTGAATATTAGACTTTGATGTAGAAGGATTATTAAATAAGTTTTTATAAGGTTTGTATTTTTGTTTTGGCATATATCCTAAGCCTGCCTTGTCAAAAACACATATTTGACGAAGTTTTTCAAAATTTCTTTTTCCATTCGTAAAGTTTTCAACAATATTTTCTAAATCAGTTTTTTTCTTATTCAATTCAAGATTTTCATCGTTCAAAACAATATTTTATTTTCTTAAAATATCAATATCGTTTGTTAAAGAAGAATTTTTCTTTTTCAAAACAGTATATTTGATACCCAATTTTTCAAATTCCTCATATACCTCTTCTAAAACATTTTGCAATTCTTCATATGAAAGATTTTTAATATTATCAAAATTTGTTACCTCAATGTCATCTTTAGCCATAAGACAAAGATTTGTTGATTCTTCATTGTTTGCTTCACTATCTGAGCTACTTGAATCATCATCCCATGTAACTTTCATTGTTTTCTTACCTTTGTTTCGATCTTTCTTTAGCAGCGGACAATCTGGCTTGATATGACCAGGCTTATTGCATTTATAACAAATTAAAGTATCATTTTTACCTGAATCTTTGTTGGAAAACTTTTTGAAAGATTTCCTCGAAGAAGTTTTATTTTTCTTTAAGAACCTCTGAATTCTTCTTGTTATCATCGCAACTTCTTCATCTTTGTCGTCATTTTCTTCATCTTCATCACTTTCACTTTCACTTTCATGAGGAACAGCTTTAAGTGCCAAACTCTTCTTTGGCTTTCCTTTTTCTTCTCCTCTTTTCAATGTATACTCATGGGTGATAAGTGACCCGATGAGTTCATTCACTTCGAGTTTCTTGAGCTCTCTAGCTTTAAGAATTGCTGTCACTTTTGATTCCCAACGTTTTGGTAGACTTTACTTTTTGATTCGCTGACAAAAGGAGCACACTTTACTTTTCAAAATATTCAAACAAAGGCATCTTCCTTTTGCATAAGTCAAGAAAAGCATCAATCACTTTTGAAAATATTCAAATAAGACATGCACATGTGAAAGATGACAATCAATCATCTTTAATATTTTCAAAGTTTAAACCTTTAATCATGGCATGCACATGTGAAATATGACAATCAATTATCTTTCAAAATTTTCAAATTTAATTTTCAAAATATTCATGCACATGTGAAAAATGTATTTTAATGTTTTATGATAAAATATTAATTTTTGAGCCTTAATCCTAATTTCGAATTTTAAGAAATTTACAACATTTCTCTATGACTTTAATGTGAACTTGTTTCGTTTTTGCTCATGCTTGGTTCCTTGATGTACTTGATTCCATTGTGTGGACAAATTGAGCTTGAGACTCCTTCATTCTTTGAATTCATTTGTTATCATCAAAATCCATGTGTAAATATATAATTACACAAAACTTGAAACCTTGGGTTCAACAAGACAGAAAGAAAGCACCACTAGACAGTGGTTGTGGTGGTGGCCAATAAGTCTTTTATGTCAAAATCGATACCGTCTTAGAGTAGAGTATAAGTAAGTAAAGAGTTCAAAGAGCTTTCCTAGTACCTGGGAATTGGCTTATATACCTGATTTATGGGATCAGACACCCATGCCCAGTGTTAGGGGCATGTGTCCACTCAGCAGTTCCTCTCGCCACGCTCCTTTAATGTGGCATGGCTCTTTGGGGTAGTGCATTAAATGTGGTGTGGCTCTTTGCCCCCTTCTGCCAGGAGATGCATGATGCGAGGCTTCTCCTTTTTGTTATGGCGGGTTTTCTGCGCGTTCAAAATCATAGACCGGTTCATGTTCCAGGGCTTGGACCCTTTGATTGGGTCGGTGGATTGTTCGATTAGCCTGAGCCTCTCGTGGTATTAGGCTCATACTTTGGACCTTTGGCCTAGGGTAAAATCTCCCTTACACTGACTTTTCTGAGCCATGAATGTAATGAAGCCCAATTGGAACAAGCAGATCACATGGGAGTCCAAGCGTTATGCCACTAGTCCAATCCATTTCATTAAAGCTTTGGAGTCCAAATGTATCGTTGAAGTGAAGAAGAGAAAGAACATGCAAAGAAGGATGAGACGTTGTGTTTTGGTCAAGTCTTATATAATATAATTCGTTACTTTCAGAGTGTTATTCAATTACCAGTTTATCCTAAATAGTTCGGTATTTTACAATATGTGTCTTGTGTTGATTAGTTTAGTTTGTTATTTCCTGGAGAGCATAAGAAGGGGAAAAAGGGAAAGAAAGAATGATTATGAATTTGCTTGTAAGAACTCTGTTCATTTGGAGGTTGGGATTTGCCTTGAACTATTTCCTAGTAATCAATATAATTTCATAGTTTTTATTCATGTTCCATTGCCATTTTTATATACACTAGGTTAAAGCAACGCACAAGGCGCGTTTGCCTAGTTGGATCAAATGGTTATTTTACAAAAATAATATGTTTTTTTACAAAACTTGTAAAATTAGTTGATGGCATATATAACTTAGAAGACATTGCTTCAACTTTTATACAAGTAATATAATTAATAGAATATTACAAATAAATTTTAACAAACAAATTAACTACTACGATCAATACTTTAACAAGATGATTGAGTTTGCATCATCAAGATAATGGTATTTAATGGTGTGTTTTGGGCCAAATGAGAATTATTTCTCATTTTGTCTATGTATTTAAATCTCCAATGAGATTTATTTAATGTTGAAGTCAAAGAATATGAGGATCGGGATTTCGGAAGAAGATGATGGTATTTAATGACGTGTTTTGGACCAAAATCTATCAGTATTATATTTTACTGGATAACTATATAACCTCTTTGAGGATATTTCACTATTGTGGTTCTGTTTATCAAATTCTATCACTTATGATTACTAAGTTGTGAAATTTATTTTCTTATTTTAATTTGCTTTTTTTTATTGGACCCTTCTTTTTCGGATTGAGCTTGTTTTAGTGTGTTTTATTCTCTTTTCGTCCCAGCCCATTCAAATTTGAAGCCAAGCCCGTAGCTTGCAGCCCAGTCCTCCCTTTCTCTCTAAACGGTGCCATTTTGGCTATACCCCTTAGGGCTTTACTTCTTGAGAAAATCTTCTTATCACTTCCCTCCCTCTTTTGCAGCTCTCCCTCCCATGTAAAATGAATTCCCTCGAATATGTCATGAATTTGTTCTCCTCTATTGATGGTAATGGAGAGTCACTTCTTACGCGGAAACTTAGAAACTTTCAGCTTTTCGATCAAAGGTGATTCTTGTGCTTAAATAGAACTTCAAAATTCTAATATACTTCATTTACGGAAAGCCCATTATATTAATTGATGATTAGAATCATTTGAGAAGAGAGAGTACCGAATGGGTTTCCAAGCCTGGAGTAGAGTTTCTCTTGGAGTTGTTGGGGGTATGAGTTGGCTGCTTATGGTCTTGACCTCGCTAATCATACTCTGAAACGACATGCTTGGTGATGTAAAGGTATGTTGGGAAATTGTTTGAATCAAGGAATGCTTTTTTTTTTTTCTTTTTTTCTTGTTGACTTCCAACTTCCTTGCTTGGCAAGTACTTAACAATTCTGGAAAACAGAGGATGAGGCTTCCATTCGAAGCTTCAAATGAAAGCTTCCACCAAAATTTTCAAGCTACGACTAAATGCCTCTTTCATCTCCTCAAAACGATAGAGCATTAAGGGAACAAAAAATAAAAAATTCAAAAAAAAAGAAGAAGAGAAAATCGACATCATGTGTGTGTTGTGGGTTTGCTACAGTGGCTGATCTGTAGCTTTTCTCTTTTAGGAACTCGGTGGTGTTCTTCTTCTTTTCCTGCACGCCGCTGCCTTCTCTTCTTCCTCTTCTTGGTTTCGTTTGTTTTCAAGTACGCTGGAGGGCATGTAAGAAAGGAAAAAAATGGTTTTTCTCTTGAGTTTTATTGAAAATAAAACCCAGTATGAAGCTCCAAATGCACGGATGCGAGGACAGAATGAAAGAAAAGTATCGCACGCTGACATTGACTCCACCAATTCACAAGACAAACGGCGTTAAATAAAAAATAAAAATAGACGTTAAAACAAGAATTTCTGTTAGTGACTGTTAGATAGCCACTTTATATATATAAAGAAATTGTGTGGTTCATAACAAGATCTGTGCTCGGTTTGAGGAGCTAAACAATGATTTGTTTAGAAAAACCATGAGATTTGTGAAAAAAGCTATGGAAAATGCTGGAATGGAGAAGAACTAGATAGATGAAATTGTTCTTGTTGGTGGAAGCACCAAGATTCCAAAGATTCAACAGTTTCTTAAGGATTACTTTGATGGAAAGGAATCGAACAATAATATGAAACCATATAAGGCACATGCTTATAGTGCTACTATACATGGAAGCATCTTGAGTGGATAGGGTGGTGAAGAACCAAAAGGTACCACTTGCAAGTAGGTTATCTATTAGAGGTGTAGAACCAAGCCCCTTTTTTTTACCAGTCCGGTCCGAAACACGAAAATCTGGGCGGGTAATTTTTTATTTATTTTTTAATATCTGCCCAAATTCGGATTTGGATTTTAAACTGGATGTCCATAACTGGTTTCTTTTCAAACCTAAACTTTTCTCTCGTCTCTCAGAACCCTTTTCCTTCAACTCTCCCTCAACAAACTTGTCTTACAAGGAATAAAGAAATACCATAACCACAATTCCTTTGGAAAAGGCAGACAGTGTTGTTAGTCAATGGGTTGAAACTTTCTTTGTTGGCCATGGTATATCTTTCTTTGTTTTTTTTTTCTTTGATTCTTTAAGCTCGTTTGAAAGTGGGTGGGAAACTGCCACTGGGGTTAAAAGGGAAGACTAAGGGTTTCGCCTTCGACCACTGTATTCAATTCTCACCCATACAGCAATCCTCACCATGAGATCCAACCCCCAATGCCCCTCTCTGTCACTCTCTCTTTCTTCGTATGTCCCATTTCTCGACTTCCAAACACAAATCTTTACTCAACTGTCAGGGCTTCTTTCTCAATGGTTGTTGTTAGTTGCTATCAGATGGGTTTTCTCTTCTTTAGATCTACACTATATTATATTTTTCTCTTATTTAAATCAAATTTCAAATGATTGTGTTTGCATCTGCCTTACTTTTGTCTATATGGGTAGAATGGTTTTGCTGAACCTGCACAAATTCAATGTATATGGGTATGATTTCAGATCTATCCTTTGTCTCTAAAGTCCTCCATCCTGTTAGATCTATAAGATTTCATATATGCTATTTATGTATCATGTATGCCGATTTCCAGATCTGGATTTGATTTTTTTCCCTTTCTTTTTAGTTTGGTTTCTTGAAAAAAAAAACATGGTATAAATCTAGAAACCCGGGTCTAAATTCAGATATCCACATGAGTTTGAATCCAATTTTATCCAGGTGGATATTTGCCCGCTTTTAAAAAAATTGGATCCGGATCCGGATGAACAACCCTATTATCTATGAGGTGGTACTAACATTGCCAAAGAGAGAGTAGCTAAAAAATATGGGCAGAATTGACAATGTGCTTGTTGCATTCTAAATGCAGATATTCTTTTCCTGGATGTGACTCTACTGACCCTTGGAATTAAAATTGTTGGATGAGTGATAACTAAGTTGATCCCAAGAACATGGTTATCCCAACAAAAATAATCTAAGGTTTTCACCACTTCTAGCATTAGAATAGTATTGTTTTTGTTGGGATAGAATTGACCTGATCTAGCCCATCGCTAAAATTAAAGGAAGAGATAAAATCTGAAGTCAAGTTAAGAAGAGATAAGGAAATAAACTCAAACTCCTAAGAGGAAAGAGACTTAGCTTCCTAAAGGAAATATACTAAGACTTTTAAGAGGAAAAAGATTTAGCCTCCTAAAAGGAAATAAACTTATACTCTTAAAATGAAAGAGACTCGGACTCCTAAAAGAAAAAAGACTCGGACTCCCAAAAGGAATGAGCTTCACAAAGCAAATTGGATTCAATCACTAAAATGAAATAGACTTCTATATAAGCCAAAAATCCCCACAAATCAGAGAGGCTCCTCACACAAGTTTCTTACATACAAACTCCACTACACATAGACTCTAAAGGATCTTTCCTCAAGGGAGACATTATCTTCAACCTCCCGAAATCCTAAATTTCTCCATTGTATCGAGAAATATGTGAAACCATGAGAGATTGTAAAATCGCCATTATAGTGGATTTTGCCCTCAAACAACCAGTGGACATAGGCATTATGTTAAACAATATAAATCCATGTGTCTTTCTTCCTTTATCTCTATTTGTTTATTTATTATTTACTTTCATGGATGAATGTGAAGAGCATCGTATCGAAGCCTGAATCATTATCGTGGGTTGAGAATAATCATTTCCTCCCTTTTGGTTTGTTGTGCAAATTCTCGCGTTAACAGTTGGCGTCATTTATGTGATCCAATTATTCTCTACGCTGGAAGTGGGAGAAATAAGATTTTTTGGCGTGCGAAATCATCCCCAAACTAGCAGATGGAACTCCCTATAGATAGATCTCAAACAACAACTTTTACGACCCTACGATAGAGTTGCATCGCCCGTGTGGTCAAGTTGCAACACATTTTCTAATCCACCTATTTGGAGCTACACAAAATACTAAGAAAATTTGTACTCTTCATATAGTTTGTCGCTATCAGGAGTCTCGATTCACATAAACAAAGCGCATAGGATGTCCAACACAAAAAGGAAAAAAGAAAAAAAAAAGGAAAAGAAAAAAGAAGATCAAAATCATTTAGCAGCCAACAATAGCAGTAGGGGGATAATTGAAAATATCAACTAAATTGCTCTAGTTATTCTCTCTCAAATTTTCTATTTTAATTTTATTTTTACTAATAAATTTTGTTTATGGAGATTTTCTCCACAGAAACTCCCGAAAATTCCATGAGAAACCTAGTGGTTGAACGTCCCGGGATTATACTTCACTAGGAATCACTTGCATGACATGGAACACCGAGTACAAAGGCCATCTCCGGCACCGTTCGGGCATCTCAATTTGTTGTCATCATAATAGGCTGCTCAATATCGCGGGCACTCTAGACCTTCATCACGCTCTAACAAAATAGCCAAAGTTTACAAATCTCAAACTTGTAATTTGTATTATACTTACCTATTTGGTTTTTAGTAAAACCCTTTAAGGGTGGGCGAACTCCCCCTCACGCCATAGTAGCACGATCAAACTCAGCCTCCCACCACAACAGCGCGGTCGATAAAGGTGTAGCCGGTTAGGTTTGGTTTGGTTTTGGACATATTTTAAAACCGAACCGGTATATATCAGTTTTAAGATTTGAAGAACCAATACCACATCAGTTACACCCTTAAACCGCTACTTCCTGTTTTATCGGTTCCAGTTTGATTTTTTCAGTATATTATATAGTATATAAGAATATAGTAATAATATATTGTAGTATATTCTAATATATATTATAATTATATTATAAACTATATTGATATATTATTATATACTATAATATATATAGCATATTGTATATACTATATATATATAATATGCCGGACCAAACCATACTGAACGGATAAAATCAAAAGTACTGGTTTAAAGGCGTAACCAGTACAGTATTGATTTTTCAAATCTCAAAAGCTATATATGCCGATTCGGTTATAAAATATATTCAAAACCGGCCTGAATTGGACTAGTTACACCTATACATCCGAAATGAAAAAGAATCTATTTCAAGATTTTAGCTCAATTTTCAAAAATATTTGATAGAACATTTTAAAACCTATAATATTAATTATGGATGTGAACTAAAAAAGATATATAACGTAGAAAAGGGAAACAATCTCGTCAAAATTCATGTTTTATATTTAATGATAGCATATTTTAATTAATATATTTTGAAATTTACTTCCACATACATTATAGCTCCTCTATTTTTAAGAATGAAAAAATTATGTTGAATATTCTAGATTTTTTATTTAATTTATATTTTTTTAAAAATTATATTTTGAAGTTAAACGTATCAAATAGATTGCCATTTAATTTTAAAAATAAAAATAAATTTTAAAATTTAAATCTTATCCTAAATTTTATTTGAATGGTAAACACCCGACTGAGAATTGAATATCTCGACCCGAAATTTGACCAATTTCATGATCACGTACATCTTTTTAAACGGAGTTCGATTTCAGATTGCAGCAGTTTGAAGTTGGACCCAAAAGAGGAAGAAGAGAGAGAAGATGGAGGAGAATAGCAACAGCATCATATCGAGAGAGACGCTGGACCAGGTGGCGAGCTGGGTGGGCTCCACAGTGGTCTCCGCCTTCTTCTCCTCCCTCGAGCGCTTCTCCTGCCTTAATGTCACCACCACCGACCCCGACGACGACGAAGACGACGTTCCAATGGACCGGCCTCTCGCCCTCCACCACCAGGACTCCCAAAATGACGTCGCCGATCTCCCCGTCTGATCCCCTCCTCTTTCCCTTTTCGGTATTCCAATTCCCTCTGTTTTGATGTAAAATTAGGGTTTTCCCCTTTTTTCAACGCGAGAATCGTCGCTGATGTGTCTTGTGGTGTTTGCGTGCGTGAATTATAGCCTATTGTCATGTATTTCCAAAGGACATAATCGGATTGTTGCTTATAAAAAGGTTTGATTTTTTTTTTTCTTTCTATTTTTTAGTTTTTTGATTCTTTATTCGGTAATGGTTAATGCTTTGATTGAATAATTTGAGAAGCAAAAGCTGCACAACCCTAGTTTTTTTTTTTTTTAAATGATTTCACTTGTTAGCTCTAAAATTGGGGATTGTGATTTGTGATCCATCTCTCCTGCTAAGCTAAGCGGAATTCAATTGCCTTTTTGTTGTCTGGCTCAGAGTCTTTTACTTGTCAATGATTGGTTTGGTTCTTCGGCCTTGGATGCGTTAGTCGTTAGAATGAAATTCCGATATATAGTTGATTGTAATAGTTGTGAGAAGTAACGAAATTGAATGAATGATTGTATGATGTCAGTGGTGAGGAGGAATGCTGGCATAATTCATTAGGCCTCGTTGCACATCTCATCTCTTTCCTGAACAGCCCAGGATAACTAATGTTATTTTCCCTCTTCAATGTAATAACGACATTGGGAAGCTGAGGCTTTCTGCCTCTGTTTCGGAAAGTGAAAAAATCGAGAAATTTCCAGTTTTGATAAACTTCCAAGATTTAAATGGCACCTGAAACTTTCTAGGATAGCTATAACTCTTCCCAGAAAGTTCTTCACACACAGACACACACACTTTTGTGTATGTATCTAATGCACTCTTACTTTAATCTATTATCAAAGGAAAGCTCACTTCCAACTGCTATTTCTAAGAACCATTGCTCGAGAAGTGCTTCAGCCATGGAAAGGGGACTTTACCAGGATTGGTAATCTTCGTGCTGCCCCCAACAAAGCAGCATGAATTTACCAGTATATAACTCCGTGGCCTTGGTTGATTATCTTCTTGTTTGAACCTGGCTTGTGTTGATTGTTGGAGAGTGTCTTGCCTGTACCCAGTCATTTGTAGGAGTTACTACTTAGTAGTTAGTACAGTCTGAAAAATTAAATTTTATCCCCTCAAAACTTTTATCCATTCAAACTTTTATTTATTTATATTGAAATATGATCACCATTATATCGAAATGGTCTCTTTATTTCCTGATATATAACTCGTCTTGTAATTTGCCTCTTTCTTTAAAATTCAATCACCAATACTGCGTAGGGATTGTTTGGATGGTGAGATGAGATGAGATAGTTTTAGATGAAAGTTAAAAGTTTAATAAAATATTATTAGAATATTATTTTTTAATATTATTATTATTATTTTGAGATTTGAAAAAGTTGAATTGAAATTTTAAAAAGTATAATTGTTTATTATAATTTTTGTGAGAATTTGAAAAAGTTGTAATAATGAGATGAGATGGTTTCTGAAACCAAAACGGCCCCATAATCTTCTTTTTGTTTGGGTTATATTACTCATATGCATCACACTTTATTCCTGGGGTTTGTCTATTTGATATTTCATATGCATAAGACTCCACTGGAAATTATTTTTTACAACTTTGTTAGTAATTTAATATTTTTTGTACTTTTTAAACATGAGAATCGTGTTCATGGGAGTTATATGTACAGCCTTTCATATTCATGATGGTATGTATGTATTACAAAGGTGTATCTTCAATTTATTTAAAGATTTTATATTTTATACTCTAATTATTAAAATTGATATATTGAACTCTAAATATAAAAATATGATTTTCTATGTTTTCTATTAAGACTTGACCGACATTATTAATTTTTTCATCCATCTTAATAATTAGAAATAAACGAAAGTGTAAGCTGTCAGTTGGATAATTTATGTAGAAATTATAAGGCCTTGTTTGTTTTCATAAACTATTTTATTTTATTTAATCATTATAATTTTTTTAAATTATCACGTAAAATACAATAACTAATTTAACTTTTTTAAACTTTAAAATAAAAATAAAAATAAAAAATTATATTGTAATAATATTTTATTTAAATTTAAACTTTTATTTTATTTCATCTCCTTTATATAATCTAAATATAATCACAAAGGCCTAACCATTTGTGGGTTTTAAAACAACTTTATGAAGATAATAAACGAGAATAACAAATTTTTTGGAAAATTCTATAGGTCCTGACATAATGTGTCTCGACTGAATTTTTTTTTTATTTAATAATTAAGAAAACATTTTGTAATGCTCTTGTAATTTTTTTTTGTTTTAAAAATTAAGAGTATTAGAAAAATGCAGGAAAAAAAAGTAAAAGACGCTTATTGAAACACATCGTCCGTGGACGTAGTGCCACCCAAATTTTATTTTTATGGCTGGTTTGGTTATATAAAACGAAATATTTCACTTCACATAATTATTATAATTATTTTAAATTTTTATATAAAATATAATTTAATATTTTTAAAATTTTATGTAATTTTTAATAAAATGAATAACCATACGAACTTATAGGCAATGATTGAGATGTTAATATTTTACAGTAACATTATGCCAAAAAAAGTAGGGCAATCCACGTCGTCCTTTTAAGAGTCGGATTATAAAAATTGCGACGCAGGCCTCCTCGAGAAACCCTGGCTATAAAAGCAAACATTTCACTATCTATGTCAAACGAAAAGAAGCTGGCCGTCATGGTTGTATGGTTTACTGGTCCGCCGGCAGAGACTTAGCTGAGAACTGCTTGGTCTTGATAGATTTATTTTCGGTAATTTTATTTCTTTCCCCGTTCTATTTGTCACAGTTATTGGACGTACCCTGAGAGACTGCTCCGGTGATGATTTTATCAGATGCCTTTATATCGTTCCAATTTCTGAAAGTTTTATCAAAGTTATAGCTTTACCGTGTGGAACTGAAGGGACAACTGAGGAGCTGTAAAAGACCATAAACATTAGCATAGTTTATGATTCCGTTGTTGTGAAAATATATTGCTAACTCTATGAGTGTGGTTCTGTGGTTGTAGAGAGTTTCGTGCTAAATTTTTTCAATTTAAGTAGCTTTTTGGTTGTTGTGGTTCATGGTGATAGGCAGGAAGGGTAATGGTTTAAGATTTCGTAATTTAGTCGTGAAAATTAGAAACTATTATTGTGGAAGACTGCCGAGAAAGTAACCCACTTGAAGATTTTTACCTTACTCTTATGGCTCATAACGTGGCGGCAAGTCGGAATCTTTGAGCATCTTTACTCTTTAGTTGTTTCACTCTGATGTGTTTCACGCACAGATTGTGTTTGAAAAACTTTCCTGTTGTATGATTTTTCTTGTGATGTATGTTGCGTGTTTGGAATGTTTCTTGTTTGAAATGTGGAAACTCAATCTATAATAGTTGGGACGTGGGATAAGGATTGAAAACTTGAAATTAGAAAGAAAAATTCTAAATATAAGCCCATACATCACACACCAAACATTTTTTTTTTTTCCTTTTACCAAATGTTTGGTATATGGATAACGAGTAGAAAAATTTAATTAGTTTAAAAAGAATAAATCCAAAAAGATTTTTTAAAAAATTTTAAAAAATAAAAGAAGTGAGGTGTGTGGGGTTTATGAATAGCAAAGCTCAATTAGAAAACTTGCCAATCAGCCTGAGAAGATGGAGCAACCTGGGACTCTAGCTGATTAAGGTAATAATTAAAGGTAAATTTAAGCTTTGAATATTCATCTTGCTAGTAAATAGGGTTAGGCATCCTCATCAATTGAGCTGTTTTTATTTCAATAGAAGTCTAAAGCTTATCCTTTAGTATTTATATTTAGCTGGAAGTCTTACTGTAAACCTATATAAACACCACATTTCGTTAATAAATTGCCGATGCATATTTTGCAAAAAAGAAAAAATGATGGTTTTTTTGCAATTCCATTAAAAATCTGATGAGGTTTAAGGTTCCTTTAAACCCTACCATTTACTAGTACCTTAATTGATGAGGAAACACCAGCAGTGCTTGTGGAAAAATACTCAATGAACTGCTTTGGAATGGAGGACAAAGATACAGCATCCAACTTCATGAATGACCATAATAGCTGGATATGCACCCATTGTTCGTAATTTAATTAGTTAATTTCTATGCTACTTGTAGAAACTAGAAACCCATATATGAGGGACTTAACTATTTTATTACTAACAACGTCTTCTAATTATGCAGTTTGTTTGTTAAATTTGTATGGAAGTATGTATCCACTTAATAACATAACTATTTTCTTATCCCTTTGAACGGTAACGTGTATTAAAAGGGGGGAAACCAAAAACAGTTATTCAGTTTATTTGTCCAAAGCATGTTCTTTGGAAGGAAAAAATAAGAGGCCGGTTTCTAATTATGGTGTTTCAGCTATCATGATGTTCCTTTGTTAATTATTTTAGGGGAAGCAAATGTTATTAAATTGGTTTACACAAGTCATGACCAAACAATAGAGGTGTTCGGTTAGACACCTTGGCTATGAGTTTGAATAAGCAGAGACAAAGTGAAAATTCAACCATCAGACATAACTGTGATTGTATAGCAAGTTAATTCAGATGTCTTCTTCACTGTCCTCCATGATGGTTGCACCTTAGCTTACTATGACCAAATATTAGTATGTTTTGAACATTTTCTTCTTGATTAGGTTCCTACTTGATCACTAGAGCTCTGTACAATGTAGTGTGCTGTGAACCACCAACTCATCAAGCCATTTGGAATAATGTCTTGTTAAAGATATTGTGCCTTGCAGTTCTAGCGGCATTTCCTTTTTATATGTTCTCAACAATGTATGATCAGATCTATATGACCACTCATATTACACTTTCAAGGAAGACTTTGTTGCAAGTCAAGCCTGTGTATCAACCACTGGTAACAGAGGTTTGGTTATGGTTATGGTTACATCTTCCAAGCATTCTATCATGTGGGTAAGGGGGAGGAAATGTTTGAATGCTAAATACTTTCTTCATTTTTTTTCTTCTTTTTTGGCTATCTATGACCGAATGGAATTTGTACAACTGGGACTTTCCCAATGGTCGGATGCCACTTCAAGATGTGATAGTTGAAGGGAATATCAAGATCTGGAATATAAAGAAACAAGGTCAGTGGCCAAATACATTGCTGGGGGGTGGATCAGAACCAACTATGCCTACAAGAAAAAAGGGAAATTGGACAAAAAATATGGTGGAAAAGTGAGGGGAATTTAGATTTGTGGATGCTGGTATGTATCCTATGTATCCTGGATATACCTTCACAACTTTTGCTAAAATATTAACAATTTTTAGTGTGATAAATATTTTGCTTCTATAAAATTTCCGCCTACACAATAGACAAGCCTATTCCATTTAATCTAATCTGTTTGGTGAATGTTATATTGCAGACTGGTTCTGGCTGTTCAAAGGGAGTTGTTTTGACTTTTTCGAGGACTTTGAAAGGCCTTGAGATCAGAGATAGATTGCTGACGCCTTCACTACTAGACCGTCAGTACAGAGCTTCCTACCCCTCCCCTGCGGGCACCAAGCCAGCAGATGGTAGAGCACCAGGGCTAGCAGCGATTTTGTCTGAATCTCATAACTGAGGACACGCCACCGAGGAAATTTAAGAGATTAAGAATGCATTTTCTCAAATTTTAAACCAGAAGCCAGTCTTGTTTCTGATTTTAGTTATATGCTGCTGATTCAAGCTCCCTTATGGTACGAGGGCTACACTACAGAACTTTTCCATTGTTTGAGACTAAACTCATCAACAAGCTGATAGTGAGATTAGAATATCCAAGTTCCTTGTAATTTTCCTTCAAAATTACAAGTGTAATTGAGAGAGAAAGAGACAGTTGCTGGGTTCATTCTGATAGTGGGCTCTACACGTGGGCAATGTAAAATATAATGGGGTTCCCATGTTGCTTCCACTCTACATTTGGATTGGAATGAACTGCAAATGATGTTTTACTCTTGCTTGTTGGGTAATCTATGAGGGGACCAATGAAACTTCTTGCATTGTCCCAAGTAATGAAGGCTGCCTAAAGTTGTTCTGTTTCTTTTTTTCCTTGGCATCAGCTGTAGATGATGTTTATTCGTTGGTCGCTGGATAATCTATGAGACTTCATCTATTTCCACACGTTATTGAAAGGGTATAACTAAATAACTTGTTGCAAGGCTTTTGCAACACTTCAACCATCTGATGGAACAAAGACAACAAAGTCATAACTTAATAATTGTAATGTCTCTTTGGATGCAAGAAAAGAAGTACCTTCAGCCTGTACAAGCTTTTAGCCATGACCCAGACCCACGCATCCTATCTTAATCATTAAGAAAAAATTAAAATAATATATAACTTTATTAATAGTCATTTTTTTAATCATTAAGTAAAAATAAATAAATAATAAAAAATTAAAAAAAAAAGATAATAAAAGAGCAATAAAAAATAGTAAATCTATCATTGTCCGTCAATTTTTCTCATGCCATCCAATCTTAAACTAATTTTTGAGATGAATTTGATAATTCGTATCAATTGATATTTTATATAATTTTTTAAATTTGAAAACTCCAAATCACTTCCTATATTTTATTTTAGAAAAATATTTTTTCTACCATTAGTAGTCAAAGAATGCAACGGCCTCCGCAATCAAAAAATGGTTAAGTTAGGTTGCCGTGAAAGATGGATATGTCGTATAGTATAATTTTAAATTTTTATTTATATATATTTTAAAATTTTTAATATATTAAAAATTTTTTAAAAAATAAAAAATATATTAACATATTAAAGTCACTTCTTTAATTATTAAATAAAAAATTAAAAATTTTTAAATTAATGAATAGTCATTTAGACCAACACAATTGGCGGCATATTATCATTTTTATAAAAAAATATGATTAATAATTTCTCCTATACTGTAGGTGTACGCGACTTCCGACCGGTATAAATTAATGGCCGAAATGTCTCCTCGGGTACAAGGAAACCTTCTAGAAAAGTGATAATTGGTCAAGCACATTTTTTAATCATTAAAACGTTAAATCCAATAGTGTTTTTCCACGCAAAACGAAAACGTTGACATTTGGAAAAATCACATGTTAAAGAATATCTTTTTTCTTTTTACACTTTAAAATGAGGATTTTAGACAAAAATAAATAACTACAAAAAATAGTCTGCACTCGAATTTTCAAGATACTGTGTAGTGGACGATTTTCATTGGTGAGTCGGTGACTATTTCTTAGCTGTGGTTTTAATATTTAGAGTAGATGAGAAGATTTTAAATAAAATTTAAAAATTAAATAAAATATTATTAAAAATTATTTTTGAATATTACTATTATTTTTAAATTTTAAAAATTAAAAATTTATTATATTTTATGTAAGAATTATAATAATAAGATGAATAAGATTGAACGACAGTGTCCTTAAAGATTAAAGAAATAATTTTAAGTATATTAATATATATATTACTTAATAATTAAAAAATTATAAAAAGGATAATAAAAAAAAATCAACGTGCGGTAACTGCAGGCGGCAGAGTAGCGGGATCCTAAAATAATTATAGTAACATTGACCGTTGACGTCTGACCCCTATGCCATGCCAGCTCTGCCTCGGATAGACGCCAACAGTTCCAATCAGAACGCTAAAATGCCGGCCTTTCCCAAACTCCGACTTCTTTCTCGTTCTTATAATCAGCCCCGTCCCTACCACTTTCCTCGCCCTCGATTCCTAAATCTTGGCTCTTCTCCTACCATGATGGACTTTCGAGCCCTTAGCGTTAGAAAATTATGTGTGATATCTTTTGCAATTTTTTTCGTGGTTCTAATAACCATGAGCGTCGCAGAAGCTTTGTCGCATTGCAATTCCAATAGTGATGGCCCTGTGACCCCGACAAACCCTTTGCTTATCTTCCTCGAACGTGTCCAAGAGACGGCCCTGAGCACCTTCGGTGGATCAAAGTTTGACCCTAAGCTTTATGTTGACATGTCGCTGAAGTTCGACTTATCGATGATTGAGGCTGCTTTTGATAAGCTTCCAAGGTCCTCAAATGGATCGGTTTCGATTGAGGATCTAAATGGGTTTCTAGGGAAGTACTTGCACGGTGCAGGGGATGATATGGTGTACTCTGAGCCTGTGGATTTTGTCCCAGAGCCGGAAGGGTTCTTGCCAAAGGTGAAGAATCCGGAGGTGAGGGCCTGGGCCCTGGAGGTCCATGCTTTGTGGAAGAATCTGAGTAGGAAAGTCTCTAATGAAGTCCTGAAGCGGCCAGAGTTGTATACTCTGCTCCCTCTGCCTCAGCCGGTCATGATTCCGGGTTCACGATTTAGAGAGGTCTATTACTGGGATTCTTACTGGGTAATTAGGTTAGTTTTCCTTTTGTGTGTGTGTGCGTGTGTGGGTTTTGGTTTTACTTTCAAACCCACATTTCTATATGTTTCTGAGTTTTGGCGGGTTGAAAGATTCTGCATTTATTTGAGGCACATGCTTAGTTAAGTTGACCGAAGTTTTTTTTTTCGTTTCTGGGACTTCTGTCCAATTTAGAAACCCAATCTCCTTTTCTTTAGCTGGAAATTCTTTTACCTTCCATTCAATTGTTGTGTTAGAAACTCGCTGCATTTGTTTGAGGCACATGATTAGGTAAGTTGACTAAGTGTTTTTTTTTCGTTTCTGGGAATTTTTCCAATTTAGAAACTCAATCTTCTTTTCTTTAGCTGGTGATTTTTCACCTTCCATTCAATTGTTGCATTAGAAATTCGCTATATCGATCATCCCTTGAAGGGGTCAAGATTGCTTTGTATATGTGGTGCAGGGGATTGCTAGCAAGTAAGATGTATGAGACTGCAAAAGGAATTGTGACAAATCTTGTTCACATGATAGAAGAATATGGTCATGTCCTTAATGGTGCAAGGGCTTATTACATTAACAGAAGGTAATTGTTCTTCTAAATGCTTCTGTCGTTTTATTGTATCTCTGTTGCTTCTGTATTCCACATTGCTGATTTTCTTTTCCTCACTGGAAATATAACATTTTATCAACTTTTACCTAGCATTTTGATTTTTGTCTTATAGATTTTCATTCCTTAACATTGTCATTAATGCTTTCAGCTTTGACATAACAATTTCTGGGTTAACTATCTGATGCTCGAGTTTTGTTCTTCTTTTCTTCTTCAAGTTCTCAACGATGATCTTCAATATTTCGTTGCATAAATCTCATTCATGCAAATCGTCTTTACATAAGTTTTGTAATTGTTTATATAATTGAAACACGACTACAAACTTGGGGCTACCTTTTGCAGCCAGCCTCCCCTTCTAAGTGCCATGATTCATGCAATATACGCTAGGACGGGTGATATGCAATTTGTTAAAAAATCTCTCCCTGCACTGGTCAAAGAGCATCACTTTTGGAGTTCAGGTATCTTTCTATGTTGTTCAGCATGGAATTGTGTTTTAATTTCCTATTAGCTTTACTCTCCTTGGCCTAAACTTCGTTCACTCTTTCTTTTTTCTGCTGTCGCAGGAATACATAAGGTGACCATTCAAGATGCTCAATCTTGCAATCACACTTTAAATCGGTACTATGCAAAGTGGAACAAACCCAGGCCTGAATCTTCAACCATTGTGTGTCCTCCTCTCCAGCTTAGACATCTTAGCATAAGATACATTGTACCTATAAAATGTTAGATAACATTAGAGTAGTGATCTATGACCTATTTTATCTCACAGGACAAGCAAACTGCTTCCAAGATCTCAAATGTTTCTGAGAAACAGAATCTCTACCGCGAACTGGCTTCAACTGCTGAATCTGGTTGGGACTTCAGCACGAGGTGGATGAGGTAGTAATTTGTCCTTGAGAATCAGTCTGTCTTATAATTCACTGTCCTGATTATATTTAATTGTCTACAAAATATGCGTAAGCTATGTCATGTCTATTTTGAGAAGTGTATGAAATTGGTTTCGTGCACGTGCCCTCCTCCCAGACAGTTGAATTCAAGCAACTATCGAATTAATTCGTAGACAAGAGTTTGTACCAGCACATCTGATAAGGGGAGGTTCTGAATACAATGGACATCCTAATTTGCAGATAGGGATTTCCATCAAGCGGCTGTGCCCCATCAATTAAAAAGTCTTATTAGGAGGTTGTGAAAGCAATGGGCAAAGGAAAAGGGGTTCATATTAATGTTCATTGTTATGACTTGTAGCTGAAAGCCTCACATGCATTTATCTATGAATAAAAAAACGAGAGAGGGAAACGACAATGACCAATGAGATTTTATAAAAAAACCACCCAAGTTGAGTTGAATATCTTATATGATTCAAATATCAGAATCATATGCTCCAATGCCCAAATTTTGAAATGCTTAGGGCTTGTCAAATGCATCCTTTAGGGTGTTTACAACTTGATTGATGAAGTTGTAATTGATTAATTTTCTCACTGCAGGAATCATTCAGATCTCACAACATTGGCCACAACATCAATTTTACCTGTTGATTTAAATGCCTTCATACTCAGGGTATGGCTCAAAACACTTTCACATAGTCCTTGAAATTTGTAACCCGTTAACATGACTGTCTATGACTTGTTGGTTCAGATGGAACTAGACATTGCCTTCTTAGCAAAAGTTACAGGAGAAGATAGCATTGCAATGACATTTTCAAAAGCTTCTCAAGCCAGAGTGAAGGCAATCAAATCTGTTCTCTGGAATTCTAAGAAGGGACAATGGCTTGATTACTGGCTCAGTGATCACACATGCCAGGTAATTTCTCGATGCAAAAGCTTCTGGTGTTTGACGCTAGCTAGTTCTTCACCAGTTGTCCTGATTCTTTACTTTGATACTGTTAGGAACCTCAAACTTGGGAAGCTGGTAACCAGAATCAGAATGTATACGCGTCAAACTTCATTCCTTTGTGGATTGAGTCATTCTACTCAGGTTTGTGACTCTTAATGTCCACCATGGATAAGATTACAAAAGGGAAAAGGCCAAATAGTGTTATTGGCTGTTCAAGCATGGCTAATGAGGCTTGGGTTGAGAACCTGGTTGAACTTTTATATGCAAGCTTGGCTCCAAATAAGATCAGCTGTCCCAGTCCATAGAAATGCCCCCAACAAATAAAAATATAAATCATTTAGATTTCAAGTCACAATTATAATTTCTTGCTTCTATATCCTCAAAATTATCCACGTCCACAAAACACTAACATGGAAGGTGGTAGGTGAATTTATTAGTGTCAGGTTTTGCCAAGCCATTTAAAGTTGTTCTGTTCTTTGCTGAAGGCCTATATCTTGGTAATAGGATGGCTACTATTACACCATTAGCTCAGGTCAGAATGCTCAGGCTAGTGAATGTGCCAGCTGGAGCTGTTCATGAGTGGCTTGGTTTTTCTGAACCATTTTCATTGACTGTGGTGATACTATGAAGGGAATAATTTTTTTTCTGTTAGACATTCCAAGCCCATCCTAATTCAGATTCAATTGCTTAATATATTTCTAGCATTTGTCCTAAGTAATAGAATTGATGTGAGTGCAATCATGGAGAGGAAACAGGTGCAGTCTTTCCTCAATTTGCAAAAAATAGTATTTCCTTGGAATGAGGTTATGCTGGCCTGAGATGCTAAAAAAGACGAGGCAAAATGAAAGGATAATTGGACACAATACTGGAAATATTGCAGACCGTTCACTGAGAGTGTATTTCTTGGATATAAACAAATAAAACATACTGTGGTTGGAACTTTAATTGGAGATTACGTTTGCAACATCTACTAGTTTGTGCTTGCACGTTGGTAATACTAAGAATGTTTTTGTTGTGTAAATATATATATGAAGATACTCCCCTGGTGGAGAAAGCCATGAAAAGCTTCCAAAGTTCAGGCCTGCTTCATGCTTTTGGGATAGCAACTTCTTTGAAAAATTCAGGAGAACAATGGTTAGTAACTAGTTTTAAACTCACCTTGACCGTATCTCTATGCTGGACAAAATTTAGGCCCATTTGCATATGCCATACCTTTTCTTTAGTTTATTAATGCATGATCTTATAAACTCGTACAATAGGGACTTCCCAAATGGTTGGCCCCCGGTTCAACACATGATAGTCGAGGGTCTAACTAGATCTGGATCAAAAGAAGCAAGGTCAGTGGCCGAGGACATTGCTGAGAGGTGGATAAGAACCAATTATGCTGCCTACAAGGAAACGGGCACAATGCACGAAAAATATGACGTGGAAAAGTGTGGAGAATTTGGAGGTGGTGGTGAATATGTACCCCAGGTATATCTTAAACTTTTTTTTAGAATAATATTTGTTTTGATAGATGTGGATAATCTATCACTCTGAATACCTTTTCTTTCATAGGAGATGATCCATCTGTTTTTTCCTTCTGATCCAAATTGATTGGTGGGTATGTTGCATTGCAGACTGGTTTTGGCTGGTCAAATGGAGTTGTTTTGGCATTTCTGGATGAGTTTGGATGGCCTCAAGACCGGACGATACATTGCTGATGATCTTGGAGTTTGCACAATGCCAGAGGTAGATTGCTAATGGCCTCATCTAGCATATTATTTGTAAATAACGAGGCTCTTATAGCGAGCTCGCCTGCAGATAAAATCATAGAAACCAATACCAGTGATTTGTTTCTCATAACCTTGAAACTGAAGATATGTATCTGCCAGTCTACAGAGGAAACTCAACAAAATTCATTCATGAAACTCCATATTCCAGCGGAGAATCACTGACAGTGGAAAATTCAAATTCCTGATTTCCAAATTTGATTCCAGTAGTAGTATTCTATTCACATTGTTAACGGTACTTTTTTACCATATCTAAATTTGCTCCAGACTAGTTCAAAATGGACCCAGTTAGGATAAAAACCAAATGGCAGGCCTGAGAGATAACGAGAACTGCCTAAAAATAACTTTAAAAAAAATATCAATTTAAACGTACTTCTCAATAACTTCTTGTCTTTAGTTCAAGTTTTTTTTTTATTTTTCACAAAGATGATTAGATACGAGCTATGATTGCACAGTCAATGCCCAGGGCTGGGGAAGTTACAGATTATGTGAACACCTTGACCAATGAACAGAAAGAAAACTAAACCCTTATGAATTCAAACCAGATATCACCCTATTCATGCATAGTTGCATCCTCCAATCCATTTGCATCTTTCTGGGTTCAATACTACTTAACAAAAATATTCGCTTTTCTTAATCAGTGGGTTGTGGTGCGTCATGATAGATCGATCCCTTTCTTTTTCTAAGCCATTGACAGATCCTTTTTCGGATGATTAAGACCATTCTCTTAAAAGCCTATTTTGCAGCGAGTTAGGCATGCCTCCTTTGTTTTGTATGAGAAATTTCTTATTATTATTATTATTTGTATTATTATCATTATCTAAAATGCACAATTGAATAAGCGAATTTATGAAACTAAAGAGATTAGGCGCACATAGAAATTTTCTATATATCAAAGAGAACTACTGGGTCTTTTGGTGCTAAAGTATTGATCATAATGTGAGGTTGACAACCTTGTTCAATGAAAAAACCATTAAGAAATGCCATGGTCCCATTAATTATGTATTCACTGAAGAGATATACAAATCAAGGAGGTGGAAAGATGGTTAATCTCACCAATCCAAAATTAGTTTAGAATAAAAGATTGGAATCCATAAACCCTAATTTAAGGGAAAGGGCCCACCTGGAAGATTGAAGCCGGCTAGCTCCAACAGAAAAGAGTGGCAATCATTAAAGATTAACCCCAGTATTCAATCCCACTTAATTTTTTTTCATATATATTAACAAAATGGGTTTTATAATTAACAGATCTGGAGATGGGTTATGGAAAGTATGACTAGATGTTCAAATTTGCTTATAATTTAGTCTGATTGTTAATTTATTATCAGTCAAATAGAGTTGGCCAGCGAAACACCCAAATGATCAGAGCAAAAGAGAGTGTTTTGTTTAAGATAATGATGTACCTACAAAATCCAACATTTGATATGGTGGGGTGTGTATCATGTATTGGAGACAAATTAAAATGAAAGAACTTTAAGGCTACAAGGTGTATCTAAGGACAACTTATTCGAGTTGATCTAGGTTTAACTTACACTATATATAAATATATATATATATATATATATATATACCAACTCCATCCATTAACATTGTTAATTAAAGCTGAAAGTAATACCATTAACTAATCTTTGTGCTCGATCAAGCAAATTTCCCACTTGGTGGTAACACATGTTGAGGGACCTAAGCTTGCTAATATGGATCAAAACATGATAATGATTGTTTTTAGTGGGCTATGGAGCCTTGCATAGCCCACTAAAAATTAATGCTTCATGTCCCAACACCATTCTCTGCCAATGGAGCCTTGCATCAATGGCCAAAGTATAATGGAAATGATCATGAAAATTTGTTGAATACTCGACCCTTTGAAAACCCTAACAGAAACTAAAAGTAGCCTTTACTTCTTTTCCCACGACGAGAGCAAATAAAAAGACAAAAAATGTTGATAATTTTCAATCACAGTACATGTTCATTTTTTTCTTTTATTTTTCTACGAAATATATAAAGGAATAAAGTAGTGATGAAAGCAAAGAGAAGGACTAGAGGGTTCAACCTTTATTGATCCCAAGCAACAAGATAAGCAAAGGACAGATATGAAGACAGAAGGCATGGGAAGGTTGTCAGTGTGAGAAGTATAAGAACATTAGTTTACAGTGATAGGCTAAATTAGGAAGAAGCAAAGTGCTTGGCCCCTCAGATGAACAGTAAATATTTACTGTCTATCATGTGAACAGTAATTTTACTGTTAATGTGAGAGTGTGTACGTACAAAACGAAACCCTTAAAAGAACAAAATAGAAGACCAAAGAAAGACAGACAATGTTAGGGATATGATGAACTTGTCTGGCGGAATCTTGAGGTTCTATCTGGTTATACGCATACACATCTTTCCCATATGCTGCTTGCAAAGAAATTTCGTGGCATGCATTAATTATATTGTACTTACTTTGGATTCACAGACGTTGTTAGGTTTGGAGAGTGAGATGAGAATTTTTTATTTTAGATAAAAATTTAAAATATTATATTTTAATATTATTATTATTTTGAGATTTAAAAAAATTAAATTGTTTATTATTTTTTGTATGAGAATTTGAAAGAATTGTAATGTTGAGATAAGATGAAATAAGAATTTTATATTTGAACTTAGTTACCAAACCTAATCGTCATTAGCACATATTTTTCCAAAGCGACGAAGCATGGCTTCTTAGTCTTGTGATTTGCCATGAAAATCTATCATGATCCCTCTCAGTTTGTGTAATGCTCTAATAGAAAACCTAAATTATATAGCCTATACTTCAAAAGGATTAATCAATAATGTAATTAGAGTTTCATTATAACCTTATAAAGAGTAAAAACTTCTCATTTACAAACAATGTGAATTTTCATATACCATCTATACTTATCTTTATCACATAGCTTTTATCATAGTTTAAACCTAGAATTTATCAAATTTGAATAGATCAAATAAAACAAGCCTATCATGTCATTGAGAAATATTATTCATAAATCATGTAATCATCATTGTTCATCATCATCATCTCTCCATCAAATTATTGAAAAAATATTTATTATTCCACCTAATAAAGCTAATTGTAAATTACATCATTTTTCTATGTCATTAAGATCTTAAATTAACTACTAATTAAGATGGGTTTGAATTTATTAATATGTATTAGATTAATTACTACAAACCTTTTGATACGATATTACCGTTCAATTAATATCCCAAAAAGAAATTTCTTTTTTGGTTGCTACAAAAGCAAGAATTATAGGTATGAGAATGGTGATTCCCAATGTGGCTGTAGAGAAACCATGCAACAAAATGGGACCAAACATGTCCAAATAAAATAAAATACAGAGTCATCAGTCATGGAAGAAGGAATATCATGTCACACAGACTCTAGAGGGTCCCCCTTTGGGGCACGGGCATGCCAGAAGTGCTACAAAAAGCTGAAATTTCGTCACCTTTTTTTCCTCTTTATATCTGTACCTTTTGGCTCCTAATAAATACCCTTCTACGTACCTTTTCTCCAAACTATTACATATTACGACAATTACTTATAATTAACATCTTTATATATAATTCTAAGAAACTAAGATATTGGATTTGCTTTTGTTCGGATATTCTTAGGATAATTACCCCCCAATAATTAAAGTCATGTCATATAGTTCATATTAGCAAATTATTCCCATTTCATGCTTGTTACATGAAATTTTAAATTGTATCATATTAAATCATTTTAATTTTTAAAATTTTTTTATATAATTATTTTGTGATAAAAATATTTTTTTTTATATTTTATTATTTAATTTTACGTTATCATGCGATATTTTGACTATTGAAACCTACGAGATTATTGTGCTAAGTGTTATTAAACTATAAGTTATACGAATCTGCATATAAATCGAGACAGACAGTCGCTCAAAGGGGTGGCCCAAATGAAGTGGTTTTTAGCGGACACTCATGTGGTGCAGAGGCATCCTCGCAAACACCAAAGAGACAATGCCGACCCGATATTTAATCACGACCCGTCATTTTCCACCACCACACTCGATGACAAGGAGATGAGAATTTGAAAAAAGAAGGAAAACTCCTCGGTTTTCTAAAAATTGAACTCTTTGGATTAAGTGCTGGATTAGACCCACTAATAAACAAATATAAACTAATCATCCATCAATCTTCACTCACTCAATCGCTGACAAATATGTGAAATTGATCTGATCATCTCTGGTACTCTCTCTCTCTCTGCTGCAAACTAGTGCAAAATGAGCCCAACACGTACTGGGTTTTTGCCATAGTTCAACGATTTGTTTGCAGTTCACATGGTAAGTTCTGTCCTTCAATTGTCAAGCAAGGTCCAAGAAGAGCACCACCAAAGTAAAACTTTGAGAAACTAGCCAGGGAAAAGAAATTATTAAGATGCTTGAGACCGTGAAATACCTCATTGGCACCGTCGGGGAGAGCGGCTACGGCTCCAAGTCCACCGCCGACCAAGTTACTGAGAGCTGCCCCGATCTGCGCCCCATCACGGCCATTATCACAGGTAATGATTGTACTGCTGCATGCCGCAATCATGAACGATAAATCTTCACGACCTCTACTCATGTACTGGGCATATATATACATACATGTGTGTATGTGGGCGCGCGCGTCTGACGTGGGTTTTTCTGATTTGTATGGGTTTTTTCTACTTTCACCAGGCTCTACGTCTGGGATCGGAGCCGAGACGGCTCGTGTTCTGGCCAAGCGAGGGGCGAGGCTGGTCCTCCCGGCGCGGAACCTCGAGGCTGCCGAGGACGTCAAGGCCCGTATCGTGTCGGAATGTCCCGAGTCCGAGATCGTTGTCATGTCTCTCGATCTTAGCTCTCTTGGTTCTGTCCGAAACTTTGTCTCCGAGTTTGAGTCCCTCGATTTGCCTCTCAATCTCCTCGTGTAAGACCCCAGAAACCTTCTTTTTTCCTTTTCTTATCCTTTGTGTATTGTTTGCTTGCCGAGGAAACAGAAGGAGCGGAAAGCAACTCTCTCTTTGTATTTTTCTTTCGGGCTTCATCACATTTTTTTAAAGTTTCTCAGCCAAACACACTAAAGGATCGATACTGAACTGGCGTAACCCAGTTTTGTATTTGATCTCAGAAACAACGCAGGCAAGTTTGCTCACGAGCACGCAATTTCTGAAGACGGAATCGAAATTACATTCGCCACAAATTATTTAGGTAAGCTATTTAAAAATATAACGAACATTGTTGATTTTGGCATTAATGAACTCTATATAGCTAACAAAATGAGAATTTTCTCGATGAATTAATAGGTCATTTTCTGTTGACAAAGCTGTTGCTGAACAGAATGATTGAGACGGCGAAGAAGACCGGCGTTCAAGGCCGGATAGTGAACGTGTCCTCGGGCATTCACGGCTGGTTTTCCGGTGACACGGTCGGATATCTTGGCCTGATAACCCGAAACGAAAGGTGAAGAACATGGAAAAAATAGAAAAAAGAAAAAATGACATATCGGGAACTGTAGTAATAAGACGGATTATACAAATCGATCGGATAATACAGTACGTATTATGCTTTTGACTCACTCATGTGTAATTTGCCTCGGTCTCTTCAGCCGTTACGACGCGACACGTGCTTATGCTCTTTCGAAGCTCGCCAACGTTTTGCACAACAAGGAACTTGCTCGGAGACTGGAGGTATTATATACAGACCCTACTCGATCGAGAACAATTTTATTAATTAAAGACGAAAGAAAACAAAAAGAAAAGTGAGAATCTCATGTTCGTTTCTATCTTAATCTCTTCTCGTTGACCATACTGTAAAGAACTGTTCTTCGATAATAATAATGGTACTTAATACTTTGCAGAAAATGGAGGCCAACGTGACTGTGAATTGTGTTCATCCTGGAATAGCGAGAACCAGACTTACTAGAGAACTTGAAGGCAGCCTTTTCACAGGTTAAAATTAAGAGATCAGTCAGTCTCGATCCTTTTAAATCCAAACACAAGAAACTATATGTAATGTTTTCTTCTGATGATCATAACAGGATTAAAAAAAACGAGTTAATTATCACGCCATTAACGTAAATAATTCTAAACTACTAATAATAATAACTGCATGCTCCAGACGTTGGGACCTCTACTTTTAAGTTTAGTTCTGAATTTTTTATGTTTTTGATATATATTATGCAGATTTGAGCTTCTTCTTGGCTTCGAAGCTCCTGAAGACAATTCCTCAGGTATGTCTTGTAATTAAGTTGGCTAGCTAAATTATTGGAGATGTGATGATAGATTTTCCAAAGTTTTCATTTACTTTCCTAGGCATGGTTTCTGGGAAAACCATGCTCGCATATATCTATGATTAGCTAGCGGCCGGACTGCGATGTATAATTAATATAATTATAGGCTGCTGCTACCGCTTGTTACGTTGGGACTCATCCGAGGCTGCTAAACGTGTCCGGGAAGTACTTTGTGGACTGCAACGAAGCTTCCACGTCGGAACTGGGATCCAGCTCAGCCGAAGCTGAACGGCTATGGTCTGCTTCTGAAATCATGGTTTCTAAAGACCCAAAATCAGTTTTTGATCAACGCCTTAGTTTAATTAAAGATAAAAGTAGAGACGATGCATGACCATTAAGAAAAGGAGATCAGAAGATCAAGAAGATACACACTAAATCTACCATATATATATACATGTTGTATACAGCTATGAGTTGTGTAGATAATTAAATATGATGCTTTGTGCGCTAAAGATATATATATATATATATATATATATATATATATATACATATACACGTATATATATCATGATGATAAGTCTTATAAGCTTGTTTAGGTTATTAAAATGGGTTTGGGCAAGTAGATTAATTCGATTGCTATGATGATATGATGGTCATGGGATTGCAGCTATGTTTACTAGCTCCATTGGTGGTTTCGTTTGGGAAGGAAAGTGCTTGGTATTTATAAGTTGGTAACGCCCAGAGTTTGTATCGATAATACATAAATATATAGGACACATCGACATATATGGTTTGTTTCTCTGAAGGAAAATATGTTTTTTTTTTTTTTTTCCTTTTTTTAAGAAGAGAGAATAAATGGGCAATAAGAACAATATGCATGGTCGGTCGTAGTAACATGTGGGGGTTGATTTTTGAAGATTATCTTTGGAGGGTTTGGTTTGGGGCCTACTAATGTGCATGCTTCGAGGAGGGGATGGGAAGGATCAGTCACGCGTTTAATTAAGTAAAGGAAAATCAAGATCATTGACATGTGGATCCTCTCTTCTGCTTGAATTGATTCTCTAATTTTATAACATTTTTATTTAAATATTGACTGGATTTGGCGATTAGGGTTTTAATTAATTAGAGTCAGTAGGATATTATATATACATTCTTAAGATTATAATTATGATTAGTTTTCGATTATTTAGTTCATCTATACATACGTCTTCACCTCTCGATTTTCCATCTTTAGAAGATCGTTAATTAAGGTCAATCGTCAATGCCGCGCGCGCGAGCATTGACATGAAGCCAGGAACAGAAATTCTAGTTGTTGTTGGGGGTTTTGATAATTAGCAGTACTTGATTTTTTAATCTTCTCTCTAAAAAATTTCCTGCTGGAGCTGCGTAAAATAAAAATTTTTGATGCATTTTTTCGACGAAGAGTTCAACAATACGTGGTTGAATGATCCACGATGATGACTTGGGCATTACTACAGTGCATAAATGCTCATCCATGAAATAATAAATTATGTAAGCTGTAAATATAGAGATACAGAAATTTTCGTGTGATTCGGTACTATAAAAATATACGGTTGTTTTGGATGCGAAACCCACTATATTGAGTAATTCTATAGTCTCTCGTGACGAGGAAATAGGGTTCTCAAGAGGTTAAAGAAGATATTTCCCTTCTAGGAAGAGTCTCTCGAGATGGTAGAGAAGCTTTTCTTTATAAATTTGTCTGATTTTCACATTCGTAGTGTTTTATAGAGGTATCTTCTGTTATTTAGAGTAGCTGATAGGCCTGTGCAAAATACCCGCTGGGCCACACAACCTGCACAACCTGATTGGGTTGAACCCACTAAAGTCGGGTTGAGTAAATGTCAGTTTCGACAACCATCCAATCCAACCAATATCAGACGATATTTGAATCCGACTGAAAATCTATTGCAGTGAAAAAGCGAAGCCCCTCTCTCGTTTCTCGCTTCCGTTACTCTCTCAGAAGTCAGATCCCCTCGCTTCACTACGTTTCCATTACTGTTGGGTCTAAATACATCCTTCGCCAAATTTAGATTCGAATGTGTCTCAGGCCAAAGTAGTTCTTCCCATAATGTAGATTCAATCACTGCTGGGTCTCAAGGTTCCCTTCGCCAAAGCTAGATCTATATGGATTTTTCTTGTTTGATTGATCTAGAGATCTAGAGGCTAGGTACATAGTAACAAAGACTCACATCGATGGTGCACCAGAAGAGTCACACTTCGAGCTGAAGACTGCATCTCTTGCTCTAACAGTAGAGCCTGGGTCCAACGATGTCGTAGTGAAGAATCTCTATGTATCAATTGACCCATACTAGCTTAACCGCATGAAGAGTTACATCTCCTCTCAGAGTGCCATAAGTTTTTCTATCGGCATGACCCCCAGCGAGATTTTGGTTGTTTTTTGTGAGTACTGCAACTGCTGTAATTTTTGAGTTGTTTTGTGAATATATGGATTGATACAGGGTATTGATGCATATGGTGTTGCTAGAGTTGTGGCTTCTGGGAATTCCAAGTTCAAATGTGGAATCAATTACTAGCCACCCACAGTGGTTTTTAGGTATAGAGGAAGGAGAGTTTTCAGAGGCGAGGGAGGATTTGGCTGCGTTGGAGAAGGACTACGAGGAAGTTGGGGCAGAGTATGCAGAAGGCAATGCGGATTATGGTCCGACCGCACTATGACCTGACCCAAATGGATCGGTTCGGATTGGGTCAGTGTGCCGTCCTTTAAATAGAAGATCCAGGTCGGGTTGAGGCCAAACCCAACTTGTATACATCAGGTTGCAAGCCTAGTAAGCTGAGTCCTATTTATCAAAAAATTTAGTTACAAGAACAATTGCGCATTAATATATACACTAATCTAATATAATTGGTCAAAAAATAAATTTTATTAAAAATAGCGCTAATTTAAATTTTGAATATGAATGAATCAGTATTAGTACGCAGATTGCAGATTAGTACACGACTTTATTTATATGTAGCAAAACTCTTATCTTATATCACTTTTATCAATCAACTTTTCTGTATGATACTAGTAATTAATTTTTCATTCACAAGAATATTACCAAATCCTAATTGCTTATCCTATTAGCTAGCGATATATATAGATCTCGCTTAACATAAATCAAATAGTAAAACAATTATCACACAGGTAAATTAATGAAGTATATATATTAGAAATCAGCATGCATGATCCCCATGCACATCAAATGACCATATATAAATAAGTTTAAGGTAATTTGAAAGATCATTATATAAATATTAATTAAAAAAACAATAATTAACAAAATTAATTTTCTTATACTCAAAAACAATAAAAAATGAACAAGCGAATCACAAATATTATTTTGTTAATTAGCAATTAAAACACATATATATACCTATATAATTGCTCAACAGATCTTCCATTAATACTATGAAACATAGGAGAATAAAGTGTCATCCAAATGGTGAGTTGAGATGAAAGTTAAAAATTAAATAAAATATTATTAGATTATTATTTTTTAATAGTATTATTGTTTTAGGATTTAAAAAGTTGAATTATTTATTATATTTTTTTTATAAAATTTTTAAAAATTTATAATGATAAGATGAGATTAAAGATATATACAATAAGGGCCAATGTTTCCAACCACACAATGGATTTTTCAATTTAATTTCTCTTTCGGTTGCAAGCCCACCATATTAGCTATTCAGCATCCACATTACAGCAATCTTCCGGCCCAAGACGCATGCGTTTTGGTAGCAAGCTCACCATACTAGTTATTGCTCCTCGGAGCACCACCAAGAAGTATGAAGCTCCTAAATATTGATCCCTACCAAAGAAAAATGGCCGGTTTTATTCTTGAATTAGCGTGGTGTAGAGCTGCTGAGTATAATTTTTTAAAAATATTTATTATGTTTGATGGGTATAAAATGAACTAAGGTCCAACCTGTTCGAAGTCTATTATTAGAAATAAAATGAAAAGATAAATGATAAACGAATAGGTCCAACCTCTCCAATATCCGCACACCACCTTTTTTTCATTGTTGAGCAGCCTGGATCATTCATTTCTTGGGGTTGCCAGTCCTAAAATCATGTGAGAACTGGAAGAACGTCGACCCAGCTATTATCGACATTATTATCACTGAGTCAGCTGCTAGCTGAGATGAGGGAGCTGCAGATCATGGTTTCCTGCATGCAGGCTTTTATTTCCATTTACTGCATATACGCGTTGTTAATGGTTAAAAGGAATGATCAATTTGAGTAGAATTTGAGACATTTTTAGACCCATACAGATCAGGCAGAGCAAAATCATATATAATTCAGTAGCTAGCTTGGCGTTCTATTTATTTGCCTTTACTGTAGTATACGCGTTTTTGGTCAGAGAAACACTGCTTCACCGTTCGATGAATACCGTTTAAGTGTATCGCTCGTCATTTTAATTTTTTTAATTTTATTTTTACTTAATAATTAAAGAATATTTTTTTAAAATATTTAAATATATTAAAAAATATAAAAAAAAGTTTTAAAATATACTAACGGTAATAATGAACGGCGCTCCGTTGATTAATACTTTACCAAGTTTTTTTTCCCAGCTGGTTCGTAATTTTGTCAGAAAAGGTACTACTCGATTCTCCTTCACTTTCATTTTTTTTTTATCTTTTTTGTTTTCCACTCCTTCACTTTAATTTGTCACAAAAAACTTTGAACCTAGTAGAGGGAAATTAGGAAAATGAACCAAAATCCCAAGTGTTGTAACGTTAGCTGTCATGGGTAGTAAGCTTAACTAACAATATTATATACAATGGTAAAATATATAAGTATTATATAATTATTTTAAAAAAGAATACTATAATTTATTATTAAAAATTTAATTTTTTATATAAAACTCGTATTTATTTATTTATTTTTAAATAATAATAAAGCACTTATACGATTACGAATACATACAACTATCATTTCTCTTATAAATATTAGAGTAGTACTACAGGCACCGCTGGTGGCTCCCGCTGGGAGTCAATGTTAGGAAAAAAAAAATTTATTTTTTTGTTTTTCTTTTCAAATCATTTTTTAATACATTTAAATGTTTTAAAAAAATATAAAAAATTCATAATAATAATAAATAATTTTTTCTTAATTATTAAGAAAAAGCAAAAAAAATAAAAAATTTTTTTTTGGAGTTTTCCTAAATATTAATATTGCTGTGCTCCTTCGTGTGAGGCTAATAAATTAATGTTGCAGTACACTGTACATGACCAGAATTTATTAGGCAATCGGTACCTGTACGTACGATAATGCTAGACTGGCCGGGTCCATTTGCATGCTCAGAATACTAGCAATGGTTTATTTATTTTCGTCTTTATCTTCGTATTTGAATAAACTTCCTTTAAAATATTTGTATTGGCTTATCTATATCTATAATTATGAATAACTATGAACAGTCTTTATTTATCTTTGAAGATGTCATTTTCCTTTTTCAAACATTATTTTTATTATTTTTTTTATGAAATTAAACCACAAATAGAATACTATATGTGGATTTTTCTATGTTGCTGAATATATATGGTAGATTAAATTTATTAGACTTGGATATTGAATTTGACTTGAATTTATTGGACTATCCAGATTTTAGGAAAAAAAATATATATATATATATTTTATTATTATTTGGTCAAAAAATTAGGGGTGGGCAGCGGGGCCCTGCCACCTGCTGCCCCGCCCCGTTCGCCCCGCCCCCGCATGAGCGGGGCGGGGGAATCGCACCGCTGCGGCGGGAGACGGGGGCCCCCGTCCACATGGCTCTGTTCCAGCGGAGGCGGGGGGGGATGGGGGGGGACCCCGCTCCGGGTTTCCCCCCCCCGCCCCGCCCCATTAGTATATATATATATAATATTATATATATATATATCATAAAGTATAACCATAAGATAAACTTCAAAACGGCGCCGTTTCAATAAGGACGGTTTGATTAAATCACTTAACGAAACGGTGTCGTTTTGTAATGGACAAAACGACGCCGTTTCGTTAAGTGACTTAAACTTACCCCCCCCCCCCCGCGGCCTCTCTCCTTCCCATTCTTCCTTCCTTTGCTTCTGCCTTCTAGAACCCTCCTCTCACAACTCAGTGTCTCTCTCGGCCGAAGTCTCCCCGCAGCTCCGTTCTCTCCTCTCTCTTGCACGACACCGGACGCACGGTGGAAGAAGTTCATAGCTCCACAGCCTCCAATCTTTCCTTCGAAGAGCGTAGAGGTAAGTCGGGGTGCCGGGGGTGGACGGATTGCCCCCCACTCCGCACCCCGCTATGCGGGTAGCACCCCTACAAAAAATGCATAATCCAATGTAAGAATTTTTCTTTATATGCAAAATCAATCTTCAAAAGATGTGATTTTGCATATGAAGATGCATAAATCATTGCCAATGCCCTCACTATCCCGGATGATTATGTTTAGCAAAATGGAGCAATTAGAAGGGGCATATATCTTTCAAAAATTCTATGTCTCTGTCTCTGTCTTGGTCTCTCTCTGTGTTTTTTTGGAGGGGGGATATTTTACGTATTTTTTATATATTCTATTAATATGATTGATTGTATTATTTTTTTAATATAAAATAACTATTTTAATTAATCATATCAATAAAATATATAAAAAATACTGTAACAGAATATAATATCTTTCCTTGTGGCTTAATGGATGCACGGGGAGACATTTATTATTCCCCAAATACCTTTTCCATGTCGAGTACACCTTTGACAAATGAGAATTAATAGGAGCAAGCTCATGTGTTCGTCAAGTTGCTCTAGAATAACGTAACTTGCATGAGAAATACAACTTAATTAATTCCTTAACATGCATTAGCATGAAACTCATGTTTTTAGATCAGGTTGAGAAGATCATGATGGATAGCGATCGAGAAATAATGGAAGATCAAAGGCATGCACGTGAACGCTTCTATCACTAAATTAAGCTATAATCTAAATTAATAATAAACCACCGTTTAACAGGACATGAATATCTTTTTATTACAGTCAAATCAATTATGAGCTAGGAAATTAAGCACCAAGTTCGACAAGTGATGACATTTTTTTAATTATTACAAATCAAATCAACAAGGAATCGACAAAGGAGTCCAAAGAATTTTCTGCCTTGAGAAGCTGCTGATATTCCTCGTATATCTTGTCCAGCATTTCGTCTTTGGTGGGTTCAGAAATTTGGTATAGTGGATCACAGACACCATAGCTACTAACAAAGTCAGTACTATTTCTGTCACAAGCAGGCTGATCATCATGATCGGCCTCTCCACCTTCAAATATATCATCTCTGAGATCAGGCAAACACTTCAAAACCTCTTCATGATCATCAAGAACTCCTTTATTTCCATCTCCAAGACTAGTTGATGATCCACTTGCCATACCATCAGTACTGTTCTTCCTTGTAATTGGAAGTGGTGAAACCCTCATGGCCTTTGGCTGATGAACTTTGGTTGTCATTATTTTTTCACCATAAGCTGTACTATCTTGGTTCTTGTAATTCTTTTGAGTACTTATATTCTTTGGACCTCTAACACAGGCTGATCCTCTTTTTTGGTTGTTCTGATCGTTTCTCGTGTTAATCTTGAACCTTTTGCCTAGATGAGAGTTCCAATAGTTCTTGATCTCATTGTCAGTTCGGCCCGGAAGTCTTCCAGCAATTAGAGACCAACGGTTACCAAGAAGGGAGTGAAGCCGGATAATGAGGTCCTCCTCATCAGGGGTGATGTTTCCTCGCTTGATATCGGGACGGAGATAATTCATCCATCTTAGCCTGCAGCTCTTCCCACACCTAAGTAGCCCTTCAAAGCACAAGACAAGTATAGAATTACAACGTTGAAAGTTCAACTTCTATATTGAGAAAATGTGCTTTAGATGGCTAAGTTTTATTATGAATGTAACAAAAAACACATACGTACAAAGTAAGAAACAGAAGCCCTTTGCTGTAGAATATTCAGGTCGTGAAAGAGGAATGAATATATACCTGCTTTTTTAGGCAAAGATCTCCAATGGCCTTCACCATGAGCCCGGATATAGTTAATGAGCAATGTATCTTCTTTGGCAGTCCATGGTCCTTTTTGTAAACCAACTTTTGAACAACATGGAGCTCTTCCCATTTCTCCCCTTTCGCGCTTGGGATATCACAAAACCATACGCTTTGTTATTTGAGAGAAATGGAGAGAGAGAGAGAGAGAGAGAGATCAGAGAGAGAATAAAAAGAGGTCAAAACAGGCCTTTTCTGCCTACTATACCGCGAGGATATGAAGGTTCAAATATATATATATATTCTTGGAGATCGGCATGCAGTTTTTATTGTAGCCCCACGTTTTCCCTTTTATTTTTCTTGTTACTAGGGATATGGGGATATGGGCATGCTTTTAAAGAATAATTTTAAAACGTAAAGTGGGTAATATATGGCGTGGGGTAATGCCATGTTTGGCCCAAAAAAAAAAAAAAAAACGCTGGCCGGTTTGCCCCTCTAGCTAGTATATGTCATAGTGCAGATTTTCTCGACTGTAGTACTGATCTTATGCTGATATATGTGCATGCAATTTTCACATCAATGACCAAAAGATAAAGAATCACATGATCTGGCAATCGAAGTATTCTTGATCGAGCTATTAATCCTTTGAGGTAATTGACTTTTCCAAAAGTGCTACGTACACACTATGTTGGACTGTAAAACATCCATTTCATTCAAGAGTATATCAGATCAGACGTCTTTCCAAAATTGAATGCAATAATCGGTGAGAACCTCTCTCTCTCTCCCCCCAAAATGACAGCCTAGAATTCACCCAACTCTGCCAGGCTTGTACTGTTTTTCCTTGCATTTGATAAGAACTATTCTTCGTTAATCACCATAATGAGAATCGTATCATTTTCACTAGTTATTAGCTGTTATGAATATGGGTCGATATTTGAAAATCAAACAATCAGAGCGGGCCCATATGTTTGCTTTGCCCTCAATTACAAGTAATAAAAGTCTGTCTTCATCTTCTTCTTCTTCTTCTTTTTCTTTCATTTAATTTTCTTCCCTCCTACCCATCTATTAAATAATACTGGAGGTTTGGTACGATAATTGAGCCTAACTTTATCATTTTTCTTTCACATTTCCTTTTTGGCATGACCCTCAAATTTCAATATTGAACATAGCCATGCATTCACCAAGTTGGCATGCAAAACCTACTCCCTGCTGGCTCTGCAATCTAATAAAGAGGGTGGTTAGTAATGATCATGAAGAAAGAAAAAAGTAGTGCATCTAGATCTTGGTTCAGTAATGCTTTTATGGGGACAACGTCACAATAGTCCAACGCAAGCTAGCTAGCTAGCTATTGATGATCTTCTACGTTCGTTGGTAAAAATTCAAAGCCTATATTGCTGGTTTTTCATGAGTACTCTAATGTTCATCATCGGCCCATAAAGGCAGCTGCTATACCGGGGAGTTGCATGCATGATAGCCTTTAATCTTTATAGTAGCCCAACAAAACACTGATCATTAATGAAAAGCATCATAATTCATGAACACAGTTCCATGGTACGTCTCGCATGGTAACTTGCACGATGAATATTTAAAGAATTTTCCTTTTTAAGTACAGATCTTATATATACGTTTGTATCTAAAGGCAGGCTTAGCTATAGGTGCCGAACTGCACCCTTTCTCTCCGGCCTTATATTTGACTTGGACGACTTACTAGACCTTATTTAATTCTTCGAAAATGCTTTATACAGTGAAAGTGGAGGAAAAAACACAAACGAAGTACATACAGGTCGTACAGTACTGTCACGGCTCTTAATTCTTTTCGGTCGCACATTAGGAAAATTATGGAACTATTAGTTCAGATACTTCCATCAACAAATACTAGCTCGGCCTTCCATTGCAGATACGTGTATTTACCACAGGATCTCTTCACTATGAAGATTCTAAACAATGAGAGGAGTAATTTTAAACTTGTTAATTAAAATTAATGGAGATAGTAGCAGTGATTTTGGATCCAATGGAGTTTATGGTACTTAATTGAAAGTAGTTTCCGATCTCCATGATAGAGTTGGTGGAAACTCAAAAGCGCAGACCCCTAGCTAGCCCCTTCACATCCTGTTTGGAGAAGAATCTCTCAAATATGTCATTCCTTTTACAACCATTATTGTCTCCATCACCACTCTATTACTGAGGAAAGAAAACTTCTAAAATATAAAATAAAAGTAAAATGTAAATGCATTTGTATTTGGGGAGAGAAAGTGACATGCAGTTTGCCAGATTATTTAGCCACTCATATTCTGGTTCCGGGGCCCTATCTCATTAGACACCCACAGAAAAATCACGTTAACTGATCTCCTAATCAAGGAAGGAAGGCTATGGATCTCACCAGCATCGTGAAAGAGCTTGACTTTGTTCTTTGCTGTGCAGTGAATACCTTCCACAGATATTCAGAATACTTGTTACAAAACAAAACTGAAATAACTTAAAGAGTATATATATAGTTGCTCTCATCTCACACAAAAATCACTTTTTTCATAAGCAAAATGGGGAAATTTCAAAATGGTACGTGAGTTTTAAGTCGAAATGGGACTAGCTAGAGACGGCTCAGACGAGGTCTTGTGACAAGCAAAACAAAGCATGGTGTCCTTACATAGAAGGATCCAATTCCAGAATACTTTGCAAATCTCAGCCATTTTAAAATTTTCAGCAGCGTTAATCTAGAAATAGGAAACCCAAAGAAACTGGTGAGACCAGTAGTAGTCTAAAACACATCAAAGCGAACCATATATGCACATGGAACTCCATAATTTTTAGCTCGCTCCTTGAACAAATCAAAGAATCATATAATTTTATGATCTGTATATTAGAATCCAATACAAAAGCAGTCCATAGCCTCCTTTTGACACGTAGCTGGACTGCAGTCAGATCGGAAAATCTTTGCCACATGGCATGCTCTGACTGGAGTATAATACATTTGTAATATGTGAAGGGTCCATAATAGATACCCCTTTACCAAAGAAAAAAAAAAAATTAGTAGAAAAATAAAACTATAGTCTTCTATACTACACTGCACATGCAAGAATCAATTAGAGAATCCAAAACCCCTTGCAGCTCTGCAACAAGGAGAATCACTGTAAGTGCCCAACAACTGAAACTAAGATCTGATGGTCTTCCGAAACCAAAGAGGAACCCATTTAATTATATTACATCCTAATCTGTCCACTCGGGCCTGCGGTCACGACCAAAATGCCCCACATCTTGGGAAAGAAAACATACCCTGGCAAGAACTCTTCGAAGTCTCGTCCTAGGATCTGCAACAACAAAGTTGCGAATCTTGGATGTAAGGCCTGACCATTTTGTCAAACCCATTCTTCAAAGACGAACAGGTAACCCATAGTTGTGGTACGTTCGAATCCGCCCATCCCAGCTTGCAGTCACAACCACAAACCCCCACATGTGGGGAGAACTAAACATGCCCTGGCAAGCACTCTTCAAGATTTTGTACTCGGATTTGCACATTGCAGGTGAAATAGTTATTGGACCGGAATTGGAAAGTTTCTCCTCAGGCCAAGTGGCAGATCCCTTTGGCAAAGACTCCAATAAAAACCCACGGCTACGAGAGAGAGTCAAGTTTGGGCCTGCATTCTCATCCAAGTTGCGGTGTTTCCACCCATTTTTTGTACTACTTCCCCAAATATCTAAGCTCAATGTTGGGGATGGAAGTTCTCCTGACGTTGTTTGAAGGCCATTCCAAGGTATAGCAATGGATGCATCGTGGGATTGGAAGCTCTCAGTAGACCAAATAGTCTTTACTCGAGAAGAAGTCCTGTCCTGGCTTGTAACGTTCCAGAGGTAGACATTTGAATCATCGCTGGCTGACACAATGTGTTTCCCATCTAAGGTAAAAGAGGCAGACATCTGGCTTCCAGCATTTCGAAGACCTAACATTAAAGGACAAGAAAAGCTAAGAATGAAAGATCGGAATCATTAAACAGTCACATTGTTTAACAAATGGAGATTACATGTGCAAAATTACTGAAATTAAGAATTTTCCAAGCAACTAAAAGAACCTTTTTCAGACTTCAAGATAAAAGAAAAACGCAAGTTATGATAAGACCGAAAGCCTACCCTTGAATTTGCAAATGATATCAACTCCCGAAAGAATACGGACCACTGAATCAGCAGAAGTGACCATTACTTTGCTCGGTTCATTTGGGGAAAACTAAAAAGTCAAGCCATAATAGTTTAGTTATAATCAGTAAAAGAAAGGAGTAAGGATTGTAGAAATTATACAACAAAAATGTCAATAATCCAACAACCTGAAAGCCAGTTATCCTCTTTCCTGGGGACTTCTTCTTGCCCTGTAAGCATATTTGATCATTCAGTTGCAGATGAGCATCTGAAACCAAACAAATACATGACCAATTAGCACTAGATGATATCTTTTCCGAGATAATATATTCTCAAAATGTAAGCTTTTGATAATGCCTCAATGCTCTGCAGTTACAAATACAGCATCAGGCATTTTCAGCCGTTCTAATCTGATGCAGCCATGGAAGAAAAAGATTAGCGGGCATTGATAGCCACTCGTAACTTCATACTGACTTGACTACATGTGAGGCTAAAATAAGGTATCTTCACCCATTCCATAAATGATTGGGACTACTGTAATCTGTTGACTGTTACGCTTGTCATGAATTGACTCAGTTTGCTCATCTACCAATATTTTGAGTTTGGTCGATGAGCTCAATACCGTTTTCCCAAAGAGCATGGCTAACGAGAATAAATAGTCAAATTTGTACATCCAAGTTCTAATAATTTTGAGTTTTCTTTCCAGGGCAATAGCTCTAGATTTTAATGGGCTTAATGTTTATGATTTCCTTGAATCTATTTCTTCTTCCTAGCTAGGAGTTTTCTCTTCTATACACCCAGTCTACTTGACTACACCTATTAATATTAATAAAATTTGTCCTCATCAGACAGACAATAATTTCAAGTTTTTGTTGCATGGGATTAACAATACTTTTGGGCTTTAAAACTCATGGAAAGTTTTGTTATAAGGGAGAGATCTATAGTATTTTTGTGAGTGGAGCTAAAACTTTTAACCGTGTGTGTGAAGATAAACAAAACTTCAATAAGCTATTACCAGATGTGTAATATTTGCCCGTCCAAGAATTAAAAACAATAAGCAGAGCTTAATCCATATCGTTATACACTATCGAGATATAAGTTAGCTTTGCACAGCAAACAAGGGGAAAAATGGACCTGGCCTGAACTCATGCATACCTGTGATATCATAAAATAGACAGTTCCCGGTCAAGGTGCCCACAATTCCTCCCTGTAAAAGTTGATTATCTGAGTCTTTCAGGTTGAATATTGAAAGTGAAAAGCTAAAAAACAAGAAATTTACCAGACCTTTCCATCAGGCCGATAACACACAGCAGTGACTATCTCCCTGGTATCAATATAATCAACAACCTTACAGCCAACAGTTTCCCAGATGCGAACTTTTCCATCAATTGAACCGCTGAAGAAGTACTTATCATCCACGGGATTAAAATCAACACATGTCACTGCACCAATCATAGCAGTATAACAATCATATTGAAATGACTCAAACCAATATGGGAGAACAGACTGAGATCATACCAACTTACATTAACTAACACAAACCAGTTATATGGCAGCCCCAAATTGCGCCAATGTGGAAAATGGTCCCTATTTGGCAAGTGTGTGGTATTTGGAGGGAAATGAATTCTAGACAGTTTAAGACTCGCGAGCGACGATGGAGACTTTACTCCTTTGTGTAACTGCTATAGATTGTAATGGGCTGAGTTTTCATGATTTTCTCATCTTTTTTCCTGTTTCTAATCATAAGTTCCTCTTGTATGCTACTGATGTGCTTGGGCAATGCCTTTTGGGATTTTAATAGAGTATCTGTTTGGTTTTTTTTTTTATTCATTTAAAGAAAAAAATTAACACAAAACAAAATATTGAACGAGTACACGTAAAAGATACAAGCAAACAATCAGCAAGAGGCTCACCATAATTATTATGAGAAAAGATCCTTAGGCACCTGTCACATCCCACTTGCCATAGACGAACAGTCTTGTCGACAGAGGACGACAGGAGAAACTGTGGCAAAGACCAAAAAAAGAAAAGAAAAATAGCATTAATATTCATCGGGTTTGGGAAACCAATATACTAGGAATATATAAACAGATGGGGAAGAAGGACTTGCATAACTCCAAATGATACTAACCCCTTTTGCAGACCATGAGAGATCCAAGACGTCACCGCAATGTCCTTGGAACTCATGTAGGGGCTTCTCTAATATCCGGAAGACCTTTGGTGGGAGAATGACACAAGTCGAATCTGATGATTTCTTCAATTTCTCCATTTTCCCTAATTTCCCTCCATCCACGTCTAGAGGAGCCAATGCAGAAAGATGATTCATTGTGAAGTATACACAAGAAGGATCCGTTCCTAGAGCATCGAAGTTGTCTGATCTCTCATCTTCAATTACCTTCCACACGCGAACAATTCTATCTTTCCCAGCACTCGCCAAGTAATGTCCGTCAAGACTGAACTTCATCGTCAATATTGACCCCTTATGTGCTAGAAATTCCTGTCCAGCATAAAGGGAAGACATTTCCTTGGACCGCTTTCTATAAGGATGAACCCGAACTCTTTGCATCCCCAACTCTAATGTTGGTTCCGCATCACCAGGTTTCGAAACAGCAGTATCAACAATGCAGGCTGCTGCACCTAATTTCCTAAGCCAACCCCTCTTCACTTTCTTCTTTGCATTAACCAAATACCTTGCCTCATCAACTTCTCTATGCAAGTGATGCTGAACCAAAGGAGATGGCCCAAAGATTCTCGGGAAGTCTACAAAACTCACCGATCGATTGGAACCCACCTCATGTAGACTGCTGAGCATCCCATCCCGATCCAGTTCATTCACAAGGAACTCAGTTCCATGGTCCAAGTTCTTGGTTTTACACACAAAACTATCTTCCAAAGCAATATTTTCTGAAGATTGTGACACTTCATCTGACATGGTAGACTTACTCAATGGAAACACTTCCTCAAAACCCAAAGTTCTCAGCACGGCCCCGCTATTTTCCATGATTCTATCAACATCCATTTCAATTTGTTCATCTGATCCATCTCCCAAATCCTCTCTCATAACTGAATTCCAATGTATACTTAACCCCATCCATTTTAAGAACCTATGTCGGCGCTCTTGTACACTCTCTGGGTTCTTAGTCCAAATCTGATCACAAAAACTACCCAAAACGCCATCAAAGTACCCAATACTGGAGCTACTGTTCTCGGAGCAATCCAACCCCCAATCCGACACAGAAGATAACTCTTCGCATGTATCATAAAATTGATCCTCTTCCTCTTCAGAGTAACTCCCCATATCTTGCTTTCAACCCATTATAACATCCTGATTACCACCCAAAACAAAAATAAATTAGACTCTCAATTATGTTCTACATTCTCTAAATGGAACAGATTTTCTCAAGACAAAACAAAAATAAAAAAATCAAACAACACACGAGACTCTCAAATCCGTTGAATAGAGAATAGAAACCCTCATCATAGATCTTACAGCAATCTAATACATTCAGTCAAAAAAGATCACCAAACCATGGAGGCTACAAACAATAACAACTACCCTCTTGACTCTCCTGCAAAGGTATTAACTTAAAAAACATTGTATTCAAATCAAACCCGCGATAGATTAGTTTCTAGAAAACAAAGAAATCACGTGACAAATTTCAATTGCAACCAAAAAGGGGAAGTTTAGCTCACCTGGGTAATGATGAAATTTCGGTCAAAACCCAGAAATCCACAGGGGATTTTCACTTTTGCTTTGCAAGACTCTCTGTCTCCCCTCTCGCGGTCTCATCCACAGGCGTTCCCAGTAGGAGAGGAAAAGAACAGTAGAAAATGAATACAATAATCTACACTTAAATCAAATAAAATATACAATATATAAAATTAAATATGATAAGAATAAAAGAAGTGATCTTTGCCTCGGTTTGAGCGTTTGTACGAAGAAAACGCTCTGGAGTTAACAAAAAAATCTAAAAACCCTATGGTCCACCTCTCTCTCTCTCTGTGTTTTATTTGTATGTCGGTCTTTGCTATAGTAAATTTTTTTTTTTTTCGAGTCTTAGGCACTCTTTGTTCCTGTACTGGGTGCCGATGACTTCGCAATTACGGCTGTAACAGTTGCTTTTGTTGGACCAACTGTGTGCAAACTGCAAACAATGAAAAGTAGCCGAAGTTCGGATTGCATTTCTTCACCATTTATTTTTTTATTCTTCTTTGTTTTTTTTAAGAGAATAACAATATTTAACCTCCTTTTTATTTTATTTTTTAATTTTTTAGAAAAACAGTGAATTCGTTGGGAATATTGAACTTTTTTCAGAGAGAGTATGGGAATCTGTTGAGTATTTGGAAAATAATTTGGTCGATAAAATTGGAGTAACAAGATGGTGCTTATCTATAAACGTCACACGACTTGGTTTTCCTCGTTGGCGAGTAGCTTTTCTTGTACGCGAACATGCATTATTAATTTATTGTAACATTAGTTCTAAATTCTACCTCATCGCTTGTTATCTTTTTTCTTTTTTTAACTAAAAAATAGAGAAATGATATTTACAATTATAGAATATATAAACAATGCACAATTTCTTTAAAAAATGAGTACGTACGGACTTGTATGAAAAAATTAAATAATTTTTTTAATAATAAATAATACTTCTTTTTAAAATAATTATACAGCATTTACGTACTCTATGATTATACCTTAATTAATAAAAAAATATTATAACCAAAAAGAGCTTATACCTGTTTAAAAAGAACTTTAGTGTTATTTTGTCAATACAATTTAGTTTTTCAATAAGTGTTTCGTCTTATCTTATCATTATAACTTTATCAAATTTTTACATAAAATATAATAAACAATTCAACTTTTTTAAATTATAAAATAATAATAATAAATAATATTTTATTTAATTTTTAACTTTCATCTCAACTCACTATTCAAATGACACCTTAATTTTAGATAGTTGATAGCTCATAATTCACAATCCCTTATTTAAAAAAATAATAATAAAAATAATTCACAATCCCTTTTTGCATCCAACAATATAAAAGTGTCCTTCATTGAAAACATGTTCTTCATAAAAAAAAATTTTAAAATAAAGTAAAATAAATTTTATACGCCATCAGATTATCAAGTTCTTGATTATATATTATATATATTTTATGATAAAAATTAATTCATACTATATTAAATGATGTCAATATAAAATTTTAATTTTGCAAAATTTATTTTGATAAAGTGCTCGTCCAAAATAATATATTACACGCCAACTCTTGTAAATATAACAGAAGCTGCAGACGTCCAGTCTTTTGTCTCTTTGGTTGACCTGAAAGGGCGACTTTTACGGGCGAAATCTAATGGGAAATACGTGTCAACCAACGAGTTTGACTTTGAACTTTTCATTGTCATTTATGATCATTCTTTAGCCAATGGCCCCAGACACGAGTACACGACCAAGCAAAGGAAAACGATCGATGCTTTGAAATTTCAACATGGAATTATATATATTATAATATTATGAAAAGAAACCACGTTAACCGTACACAAAATTACACATTTTCATGCACTCTTCATTTTGTCAATATTAATAACATTAGATTCTCAGTTTGAAATATTTAGACCACTTTGTCTTTATTCAAATTTCAGGATCTAAAGCGAGATGTAAACGTATATTATGGTCGAGATGAGATTATGGTCTAAAAATTAAAAATTAAATAAAATATTATTCTAATATTATTATTATTTTAAGATTTAAAAAAAATTAAATTATTTATTATATTTTAAGTTAAAATTTTTTAAAAAAATTATAATAATTAAATAAGAATATATAAAATACTTATTATATTCAAACGGGACACAGCTCCAATATATATTAATAATTATAAGAAAACCCAGCAGGTACATAATTATTAAATGCATGTAGAAATATTATTGGGTTAATAAAGTACTTTAACTTCTATATTAAGGTGTTTTTATGATTTTTTTTTTAACGAAAGCATTTTTTATGTTGAAATATCTTTTATATATAAAAGAGCGAATGCTAAAATGAATAGTGAGCACAACATTTCTTCTAATTTTATCCTTCCTCTTTACAGTAATATCCAATTTCATCCTACACAGTAATGCACAGTAAAATGCACAGTAAATATATTAATAAAAAATTCAAAATGCACAGTAAATATAATAATTCGATTCCTACACATTAATACACAGTAAAATGCACAGTAACTATACAGTTATACACAGTAAAATGTACAGTAAATATATTAATAAAAAATTCAAAATGTACAGTAAATATAATAATTCGATTCCTACACAGTAATACACAGTAAAATGCACAGTAAATATATTAATAAAAAATTCAAAATACACAGTAAATATAATAAAAAATTATATAAATCTTCGATATTTTCCGTTACTACACAGTAACGATGTACAGTAAATATAATAATTCGATTCCTACACAGTAAAAATAATAAAAAATTTGAAATGCACAGTAAAGATAATTATTTCTTCTTCTTTCTTTCTTTTCTCTTCCCGTGCGTTTCTCTTTTCTCTCTCGTGCTTCTTTCTTCGTTTCTCTCTCTCCCCGTGCTCTCCCCTTCTCTTTTCTCCTTCCCGTCGCCCCTACTTCGGCCGGCCATTGCACCCCCGTCCGGTGGAGGTGTCGTACACCACCCGCCCAGTTTTCTTCCCCTCTCACTGGTGAACATCCCCACCAAATTTCACCTCCATCCGAGCCACCGTTAGCCACCTACAGCCCATCTAAGCCGCACGGTTTTCAGCCGTTTCCAGCGCCGTCGCACCACCTCCGCCCACCATCTCTTCACAGCTTCTTCCCCTACAAACAGATCTGAACACATCTACAAAGATATGAAGAGATCTGTTTTTGGTTGATTTTCTTGCATTTATTTCAGATCTGTTTGTAAAAAATTTATTCAATTTTTTTTTCCTTTCGTTTGATTTCTATTTTTCAGATCCACAGAACAAATTTCTTTTCTATCTGTGTTCATATGTTTTTTTTTTCTTTTTGATTCAAGTTTTTTCTCTTTCAGACTTTCATCTTCACTTTCTCTTTTTCAGATCTGCTTTTTCTCTTTTTCTATCTGTTTTTATTTTTCAGATCAACACGCAGGTGACCTTTGCTAAGCGGAGGAAAGCTGTACGAGTTTTGCTGCAATTCAAGGTATTCACCAGAACAACAAAACCACTTTTGCACCCTCTAAACCACAAAAGGCAAATCAAAACCATCAAAACTGCTTCCTTCTATTTTTATTTCTCTATTTTCTAAGTCATCTTTATTTTATTTTCATCTCCGAGTTTATTTTTTGAAAGAGAAAAAAAGTGATTTTTTTGGGTGTTGAACATGTATTTTTGTTGTTATTGACAGATCTATATCTATTCCTTTAGATCTATTAATTTTCACTTTAAACGTAGAAGTTAATGCAACCCTCATCTGCGCAGAAAAAATAAAATGGAGCACAGAAATTACAGAAATATTATTTTATTATTTTGAAGAAAAAAATTACAGAAATTTGAGGCTCTTCGCCTCACTCTTCAAACGATCTTGCTCCTCTAAAATATGCGTAGCATCTCTGTCTAAAGGAGTAGGCAATCTAAAAGAAGACTTAAGCATAGATTTTAATTTCCTATTCTCTTGCTTTATTGCTTCTATCTTCATGTTAGACTCGTGAAGAAGGCGCTGAAGGATAGAAATTTTCTCATTGAGTTTGTCCAAATCATAAGGTTTGGATTGTAGTCGCTGAGAAAATGCATAAATAGCTGATGAGTAATGGGTACCTAGATTTACAAGCTCGTAGATAGCTTCAACATCTGACTTATTAGCCAGATCATTATTGTATTGCACTATAGCACCAATAGCGGAAGCAGAAACAGCTGATGAAGAAGGTGTTGAATACCTCATGTATTGGTTACGAGAAGATTGCTGAGCCATTGCAGAGTCAGAATGCAGAAAGAGATTACAGAGTAAGAATGCAGACTAATTACAGAAAAGTAAAGAAGATGGGATGCGAGTGAAGATGAGCTGAATATCTCTTTTATAGAGAAAATTATGAAAGGAAGGACGAAGCACCTCTATTGCTTCACGGCGTCCATCGTGAAGCGTCTCTCTACAAGAGACAAGAGATGTAGTAGACTAGCCTTGCGGCGCCTGACAATTCCAGAAGATCTATAAAAATAATGCGGTGCTTGTCCGGTCTAAAAAGCTGGCCACCGTTTTTGTCTCTCTGGATCTGTGTTTTTCAAGCTCAGCTAAGTCTCTCCGTCTGTCTTTTTTTTTCCATCTGTTTAATTTCTGGCACTTTTTTTCCTCCTTGTTGTGCGATTGATGTATATTAAGTTTCTATTTCTCAGATCCACATAACAATTTTTTTTTCTATCTATGTTCATATGTTTTTTTTTTCTTTTTGATCCAAGTTTTTATTTAATTTTTTTATTATACTTTTGCTGTTAAAGAATAAGTTATGAGTAAGCACCTCTTAGTTTTGCAAGATCATGAAGAACTCCTTCTTTCAGCGATTAATCAATCATGTACTCTTTCCAAAATTAATTAGTAATTTTTAGCGATAAGATCAACGCATGACTACGCGTTGATGAAATCTAATTGATGATATTCGTGGGGTCTACAAAAAAGATATGCACGCGTAAGAAGACAGAAGATTTTCCCACGTTAGGTCCCACCTTCCTCAATCAAATTTGGATTCTTGCAATTATAATAACGTCCAAAAGATAAGGTAGCAAAAACCAAAAGCGAATGTCATCACGTTAATTTATGATTAATAAAGTTAAAGATTCCCGCAACAATAATTTAAGATGTAAGTACTATTTAATCATATAGAATGACTCAAAACAAAAGTTTGTGATGCATGGTCCACTTATACAGGGGTGGGGGGCGGATAAGGGGTGGCCCCGCCCCGTAAGGGGCGGGTAGCACCCCTAGTATATATATATATATATATATATATATATATTAAAGAAAAATGGGGTTCACGCAGCCGATCAACTCTCCAATATTATATATATAATAATGGGCCACAAAAATGTTTAGTTTGTGTCACGAGCATGGCATGCATCATGTGTTGCTACGCACAAGATTCACAAGAACACAATATCTAGCATTTCCCAAAGTTTATTTTGGCTTTTCATTAAGAAAGGATAAGCTCAAATTCCGTGATCATCAATAAACCGACTTTTTCGAGACCTTCGCCAAGCGGCCATCACGAGCAATAGGGAGAGATTAAACAATGTGAGAGTCATTAAAGATTTTGCTCATATTTTATTAGCATCCTCGTTGGTCAAAAATGGCCATTGACCCAAATATTACTGTATATAAATTCTTAAAAGACACATAATTCCTATAAAAAAAACACTAATATAACGTAATTTTATATAATAAGTTAATTCCTATAAAAAAAAACACTAATATAACGTAATTTTATATAATAAGTTATATTTGATTTACAATAAAAGTAATTTTATAAATTGATGTATCATATCAAGCCACATCACTTTGTGAGATTAATGTTGTAAAATAAAAGTAAAATAATTTGAATTAACATGTTTTATGAGGTTTTGGAAAATAAGAATAAAAAGTTGAATAAAAAAATTATAAAATTAAAATATTATTAGAATATAATTTTTTTATATTATTTTTTTATTTGAAAAAGTTGAAATGTTTTTTTATATTTTATTTAAAAGTTTGAAAAAATTGTAATGATTAGATAATAATTAGATCAAAAACTTGAAATTGAAAAGTATTTATCTTTATGATTTTTAAATATTAAGATAAGACGTGATGGAATGAGATGAGATGAAAATCGGAAGATATTGCTATCAAAACCTCTTTTGATTGGTATTTAAAATATTAAGATAAGACATAGTGAGATGAAATCAAAGGGTATTGATATCGAAACTTTTGTTTTTGGGCGGTTGAAAGAAATATAAATCGATGACGTTCAGGGCAAGATGATTGGTATTTAAAATATTAAGATAAGACATGATGAGATGAAATCATAGGGTATTGTTATCGAAACTTCTATTCTTGGACGGTTGAAAAAAATATAAATCGATGACATTTAGAGTATGATTATTGGGTGGATGTAAATGATGACGGGAATGGGTGAGCGTGGAATGGGGGGTTGTGGTGTGTATTCAAAGTAGCACACTTTGAACTTAAAAACTTAGAATATCCAGAAGGTGGTGCGCCGTAATTGACAGGTTCAAACGCGGACAATAACTTTGTGGAGGGGAAAGAACATATCATTTTCCTTGATGAAGACTATTACAACTAGACTCGTGTAATATTGGGTGTACACCAGTGCAAGAGCATGTGAGAGTGTTTTCCTTGAGAGCTTTGGGGGCCCATTAATTGGGGAGGGACCAGATTGGGACAGTAGCAATTGGTTCATTACAATGCTCTGTTGAAAAATAGCAACATTGTATCTGTCCGAAAACTGTAGCACGCATGATGCTGGTTGCCGTCAACTGCACTACCACAAGGGACGAGAGATGATGCAAACCATGAACAAGACATCGACACCCAGAGGGCCAGAGGTATATACAAATCATAAAGGCCCAGATGTACTTGGTAACTTACATATAAATGTGCGGTTGCGGGCCATTGGGAAGTTTTGGACGAGGGCGTTAGGCCCAAGCAAGCAAGCCCGCTTGGGATATTTTACGGAGACGACAAACGCATAGTAACTGAGATTTTAGTGGGTCCCGCAATTAGAATTTAGAGGAACCTATTTAATTTCATAATTATTTTATTTGTAAGTTTAATATTAATATAAAATTTGAATGATAAGTTTTAAATTTATTTATTTTTAAATTAAATTGTATTATATGAGCGACTGTTAATTTATACACGCCGGCTGAAAAATATAATTTTATTAAGGAAAATTTTTCTTAGCATCCTCACACTTCACACACCACACTTATTTTAATTTTTTTTTATTTTTTTTATAATAAATATGTAGTGTATAGATGATAAATAGAATAATTCAATTAATTTAACAAAGAATAAAATAAAATAAAAAATAATAAAATAAAAAATAATATTTTAATATATAAAATATGTGGTGTAGGATTCTTCCTTTAAAAACATAGCTAAGCCCATGGCGTCACGTGGCCTGGCTTTCTCTACCATCTCTCTCGCTAGTGAATGCGTGACACATCAGCAGATATTTTTTTAATATAAAAATCTAGTTACAAACTCATCTGTATATTAATATATGTATAAATATAATGTGATTGATAAAAAATAAATTTTATTAAAATAATGTTAATTTAAATATTAAATATAAAAAATTTAATATTTATATATAAATTGATACGTGACTTTACTGTTCCGTGACAAACTATTTTTTGATTTATTTGTAAATATATCAACTTTGGACGACTTGTGTCGGGCGGCGAGAGTCAAAATCGTGTGAATTGATGGGATTAATAAGTGTGGCGTGTGAAGTGCGAGGATGTGAAGAAGAATTTTCTTTTTTAAAATCCGGACGATCTTTGATCTGACGGTTGAGGTCGGGTTCCTTACTTGGTTGGGGGGCAAAGCATACGGAGCGCATGCTTTTGTTTTTTATTTTGTTATTTTTTTTTTTTTAATTGCGGCGGGGATCACGAGCCGACCCCACAAACCCCACCTCCCACCGCCCCACCCATTTGTATTCGCATGCATTTCTTTTCTTGGAGAAACCAAAATGGAGGTTGGGGGGGCTGCATTTTTTGTGGGTCCCACTCGGTGCCGCCTTCAGCTCGCCGGCGATTTCAATTCTATTTATTCTGTACTGGTTGCGTTGTAATATTAGATTTATTTTATAATTAAAATAAATTTATAATATTAAATTACATTATTTTGTAATTTTCTTTTAATATAAAAATTGTATCTAGATCTGTTTTCGGCCGAGGAGTGTGTTAAACTGAAACATGACTCGTTCTTCCACTTCCCGGCGGTTGCTAGAATTGATCAGAGAACTCCCCGGCCGCTGGCCTGTTGATTCTTTTGTATTTACCTCAAGGGCTATTAATGTCCTAGCTCCTTGCATTGGTTTAAATCTTTGCGGGATGGAGATTCGAGAATTGCTGGAAGCCTTCTCCTCGGGGAGTTTGGAAGATAAATTTTGCTGTTGCTGTAAGAAGAAGAGAGGAGGAGGAGGAGGGGGAGGGGCGGGGGATCAAAGCATGGTCTTTAGGGATCACGTGGGAAAGCTAATAAAAAAATGCTGAGGTAGCGAATGCAGTAGTGCTTCTCCTGGCTTTAGAGGAAGCCGGCCAATGAAAAACGACTAGGAAATTAAGGTTCTGTTCGAAGAGGATTCGTTGACTGAAAGGCTGCGGTTGATGAAGGAGGAATAGAGGATAAGCTTTCAATTTGGTAGCCACAGGCCCACACCCACGTTTAATTCTTTAACTCGGTGCTCGATGCAGATAGAGTTTTGATACGTATAAGTAACTTATGTACCGATCTGTATATGATATTATTATATTTATATTTAAAATTTAAATTGATATTATTTTTATTAAATTTTAATTTTTTGATCAATCATGTTGAATGAGTGTGCGAATTGGTATATATAATCGCTTACAACTAGATTTTTTCGTACAAAAGACACGTCTTTATCACTTAAATAATAATATTTTATTTATAAATTAAAATTTTACCTTTTAAATTAAATATATAAAAAATTTATTATATATATTTTACATTTTGATATTATTAAACTCTTATTACCATGCCAAGCAATTTTTTTTTTTTTTTTGTTAAACTTGAAAAGAGCGTAATATAATTACAACAACTATACATACGTACCAAACACAGCATTAATATTTACAAATATTACTCCAACGTCCTTGTGAAGCTTTTACAGCGTTTTTGTCGAGTTGGGAACATGATGATTGATCGAGTCAAGCCATTGGATGCTCTACACGTGTACAATTATAAATTATAGCGCCAACCAAAATTCTTGGAGGAGCAAGGTAGAAAGCATGATTAGGTATGATAATGATATCAGGGCATGCAGTTTGTGCAGAAAGATACCCCATGCACGAACATGGGACCGACAAGAATTCTAACAAACATATCACGACCGTTAAAAATCTTCTTTTTATAAAAATATATAAATTGAGATTTTAATCTTATTTTATAATAAAAATTTTTATAATTTGATGTGTCACACTAATTTATGATCACTTTTCTTTAAGTATAGTTTTCTTTTGTAAATTAACCAAATAATTATTGACATAAAAAAAAAAAAAAAATTGAGATATTTTTAGAGAGGTTTGTGTTTTGACTTTGAATACGATTTTGACCAAAGCCCTTTAATTATTGACAAAGTTATGAAGTTTCGATTGTTTTAAGACCAAATTACAAGAATGCCTCGGAAGTTGATATTAGGGTTAATATATATTGTCGGGTTGGTTAGATAAAATCAAAATGAATTGATCTAAAGCATTGCCGCCGTACGTATGAGGAATTTGATCAAACAGCTAGCTAGCTGTATCAAGTAAACTCTTTAAACTTTAATCAATTAGTTTGAGAGAAAAGGCATTCCTTTTAAGTGATAATGAATTATTAATCAAATAGATCTATTTTGGTAGCTTATAACTAAATATGAGCATAAGTACTTATCAGAGTTGAAAGACTTGCGCAGGCATTCAATCCCTTTTTTGAGTGTTAGAGCGAGTGGTAACAATTTTATCGTTATGTATTTTGTAGTGAATACTTGATCTACCTGTTCATTGGCGTGGAGATAAATATCGATCTACATTGTTGATGTGACAAGATTTGGTCGATTTGTGAGATTTAGAATTCTAAATTTATCTTGAAAATCAAATTATGCAACGACACTAATGTAGAAAGTGTGTCATCTATTTTATTTCATGTTTTGGTGAACAATCTTAATAAAATTGATATTTTGTATTTGTAACTCAAGATGGACAAAATTATATTTGCAATTAGTTATNTACTTATCAGAGTTGAAAGACTTGCGCAGGCATTCAATCCCTTTTTTGAGTGTTAGAGCTTCATGAATTGATTTGCCATTAATTTGGTATATTATTTGAATAAAAGCTTTCATGTTGTATTAATAAATATTGCCTTTTTCCAAATCTTGACAATCATAAACATTTTATATATCTTGCATGCCATGCTACCCTTCTATTCATCATGTGATCCACGTACATTCCCTAGCTAGCCTCCAAGTATGATGACAATCACATTAATAATTTTTCTCACATGATAAGTTAAAATCATATATAGTGTATATACATACATACATATATATAGAATAATGCTACATATAATCGTAAAGTGTTTAAATACCGTGCGGTCGTTTTGAAAAAGAGTGTGATCTATTATTAAAAAGTTAATTTTCTTTTTATACGGGTCTTGTATTTGTTTTTTTTTTTCAAAATAATTACGTGATACTTGCACACTTACGACTACAAGTATCATTTCTCTTAATTACGAAATGACACATTTCCTAAGAACAACGTCACATGGTATGATTTTATTTATTAGAAAATTTTAAAAATTTGAATTTTGTAAATAACTAAAAATACTCCTTTTATTATATATATACATGCACTTACGTACTTATTTTTCTTTTCCTGCTTTGGTGTTGGCCCATATATATGTACGAGGGTGCAGGCAAAGACAGACGTACGTACTCTCTGGTCTCTATTCCGTAAATTAGTAATTAGCAAACTGAGTTCAAAAGAGTTAGATAATGTTATAATTAGCAAACTGAGACATTCTTGGCATTTGTAGAATAAAGTTAACTTTATCTCACATGATTTTCCGATTTTATGCAGCCAGACCCAGACTGGCCTGTTGCAGAATGCATGGCCACAAGTAGTAATACTGTACGTGGAGGTTGATTACTTGGCTGCCATTATGCTTTAACTCCAAGCAGATGTTAAGCAATAAGCAGTCACTTTAATTTCTGGCCTTGATGATAATAAGAAATATATATGTTTGTCTATTCAGCTTTTGATGATGGGTATAAAACAGGTTGGTTGTCGGTGCAGTCGAGTCATGACCGTCATGATCATCTCCCGCGCGCACCGGTGACTGATTTGTACGATTTTTGTTTTGAATTTGTAAGATCACGATCATGTGCATGATATCTTTAATTTCCACAATACTGTCTTTTGGTTCATTTTGGTTATACATGCATCCATTATTTGCTAATTAATTCAAAGATTTGATGCAATGCAAGAAACCACAGAGAGAGAGAGAGAGAGAGAGAGAGAGAGAGAGAGAGAGAGAGAGAGAGAGAGAGAGATCTGCAAATGGTTTGATCAATTTCCCTCCAACTGGTAGATGATCATAAATTGGTTTGCATATATATATATATAAAAATTCTATTCATCATACATACATGATATTGTATACCACACTTTTTTTCTTCCTTTTATCAAGTGTGTGATATGTAGTATCATGTGGAGATGATTAGTAGCAAATCTCATACATACGTGCGTATATACATGTATGCTGATGCATGCTATGATGATGAGGTACGTAGCTAGCTAGCACACATTATATATTCAACTGTGGATTCTGAGTCAGTCCTTTAGACGCTTCTAATTAATTGCATAATAAATAGTTTGTAGTGATAATAGAATTATAATTGGAGTCTGCAATATGGTTGTACGTCTCGATGGAGTAGTAGGCGATTGACATGTTTTAGCATGTACTCACGATCACGAAGATCGCGCGGCATCATAGCTATATATATATATATAGAGTCATGATCGATCGATAACCTTAGATAGATTTTTTCACCCAATAATTCCTAGCTAGTATAACGCGTGACGTCTCTGATAATCAAGGTCATGAAAAGAAATTAAAACATGCAAATTTACAAATTAAATGGTTCGACCTTCGATTCCTAGCTAGCTAGCTCAGAATATTTATACATGTATTATAATATTTATTGATTATTAATTAATTAATATTGCTTTAAGAAAAATTATATTAATTAATATATACTACTTTGTCTATTTTTCTTTCAATCTACGTTTTAGAACCCAAACCCACTTAAAATATTCTTCGTGCTGCATGTGCAGCAATTCATGATCATCCAATAGAACGAAAATGAAATGTTATTTCCTTTATACGCCAAAATCAACGTAGCTCATAATATATATAAATTTTATGTACAGTTATTTCTATATTTTATTAATGTGATTGATTATCTAATTTTTTTATATTAAATAATTATTTTAACCTATCATATCAGTGAACGACTATTCTTTCTTTGGTTGCCCTTAATTTTCTTCTAGAAATTACCAATTAATCATCAATTTAGAAAGCTGACTCATTAGTTAATTCATGTAGCGTCTAGATCTCAAACAAAATGGGACAAAACTAAATAATTACCTCGCAAGGATGAGAAAAATCTGACTGACCGAAAAAATTATGAAAGAAATCTGAGTACTTGATCTCGATCTGGTCAGAAAGTTTAAGCCAGCATCACAAGATATACGTATGCACCCACCCACAAAAGTTTCATATGTCATAATTACCAAACGCCATATCACATTATTAAATTTGCATACAGATATTCACCCGGAACTTCTCTGAGTTAAAATACGTACCCTCAAGTAAGAATAATAATATTATACTATATATCCTCTCTCTCTCTCTCTCTCTCTTCCCACTATGCACACAGCACATAAAGCAAGCAAAGGACAAGGGTGAAACATAGATAGAACGGCCAACCAAACCGTCATAAACATTCCTTTTCCTCCTTTTATTATAGCATAACCAGTTTCGAGAAAAAGAGTTCAGTTTACTCTCTCTGAAGACATCGTTTGCTTGTTCCTTATCTTCTTTCAGTTGCATCCATGGACACGGCTCAATGGCCACAGGTAGATGGATCCATCAGTACTAGGTCTTTTTGGTTCTGGATTCAATATGAGGCTATGATTTTCTTTCTGGGTCTGGCTTTTCATGAGTATAATTTAGACAACTTGTTTGTTTTTCTTGTTTATTGGAGCACTTTTTTGGTAAAAAGTATGATGATGTTCATGGCTAGTGCCTAGTGCAAGTCCCCACCTAATTGGATTTTGTTCTTATCAGTTCTTCAAAATATTTCACTTTATCTTTCTCTTTTGCTTATCTGATAAAGGAAAGAAACCTTTTTTTTTTCTTTTTTAAGCGTGAAAGCAGCTAACTTGTTTTGCTTGTTTGTTATTCAATTCACCCTGATCTTGTCTGTTTGATCTTGAAATATATATGGTTTCTTTATGTCCATTCAATTTTCATTTCCTAGTTCTGTGTTTTTTTGGCTTCTTTAGGAGATTGTGGTGAAACCAATAGAAGAGATTGTCACCAACACATGTCCAAAGCCTGCAGTTTTAGAGAGGAAAGCAAGGCCTCAGAAAGAACAAGCCCTTAACTGTCCAAGGTGCAATTCAACTAACACCAAGTTCTGCTACTACAACAACTACAGCCTCACACAGCCAAGGTACTTCTGCAAGACTTGTAGAAGGTACTGGACAGAAGGTGGGTCCCTTAGAAACATTCCTGTTGGAGGGGTTTCAAGGAAAAACAAGAGGTCAGCCTCCTCCAGTTCTCCGTCTTCTTCAAGATCGCTTCCTAATCTGGTCACACATCAAAGCTTGTCACAGTCTTCCTCTGAAAACCCTAAGATCGGTGAGGGCCAAGATCTTAATTTGGCTTTCCCATCCACTCAAGATTTTAGAACTATCTCTGAATTGATTCAAGTACCCAGCATTGAAAACGGCAACAAGAACCAAATTTCTACTACTTCTACGACGAGTACCACAGCTCAGCTTTCTGCTTTGGGGCTTCTTACTGGACTCACTTCAAGGGGTTTCAATTCCTTCATGCCCATGCCTATTCCAGATCCAAACACAGCTCATACATCTGGGTTTCCCCTGCAGGATTTCAAGCCAAACCTGAATTTCTCTCTGGATGGGTTTGCAAGTGGATATGGGAGCTTCCAGGCCGTTCAGGAGACTAGTGGAAGGCTTTTATTTCCATTTGAGGATTTGAAACAGGTCTCACACACAAGTGGCATTGAGCAAAATAAAGAACAAGGAGATTCGACTGGGTTTTGGACTGGGATGTTAGGAGGAGGATCATGGTAAAGAAGATGAAAGATCGTCTGGGTTTTCTGTTTTTTCCTTCTCTTTTTTATTGTGGGTTTTAATGATCTCTCATGGTGGGTTACGTGTTTGGGTTTCTTCATAACTAACATGATATAGGATGCACCGGTTTCTCTCTCCTTCTGGTTCTCTACTTTCCTTCTAATGATCTTCTTGTTTACTCTTTGAGCATGGTAGGATTTTGAAGCTTATATTTTTAGGTCGGCTTCAGAAGAGGATGGCATGGGATACTGTATAAGGATAGAAGGAGAGATCAAGACATGCCCAGATTCTTTTAGGGTTAACAAGTAGAGAAGGGCATGCATGCACCATGCTCTTTATTTTATGTAATTTCTTCTATCACAAGAAAAAAGAGCAGAAGGGCAACCCACTATATATTATGTGTCACATTGGCTTGGTACAAAAAAAGAATGTATAATGGCAAGTTTTTCATCAAAAAATTATGTACATGCGCAAGTTTGTAAGGAGTTTCATTGATGAAAAAGCCTTCTGTTTATAGTATTTTTCATTCTGGCTTTGATTTCTTCCATCGATCTTCATGATCTTCCCATATATTCTGCTCTATCTATGGCTCTTTGCAAACAGGTTTTAGAGTCTCTAGCTCTCATTTACAGTGCATAGATTCTTTTCCAGTCATCAAAGCAGATCTCCAAGAAGTAAGTGGGGGGGCCGATGGGCTAGCTAGAGAAGAAGAGAAGAGAGAGCCAGGTGAGAAATCTGACCCCTTTATGACATTGTATTAAAAAACTCTTTTCAGAAAAAAGCAACCTAACGTTGCGTTAATTAGAACCACTAAACCTGCCTCAACCAAAAGCTCACCTAATGATTTCTATATCAAAACAGTTTTGAAGACTCCCTCACATTGCCACCATTACGAAGATCGAATTGTCATTGCTTTCATGCCACCCTTTGCTTTTTTCTTTTCTAATTGAAAGATTGAGAAAGATCTGGCAAACACGACCCCCCGGCCCTCCCCTCTTGGTCCTCGAGGGGACCCACAAACATTCTCCTTGGCAAATGTGCAGAAGAATAATACACCCCACTAAGGCACTAGGCTGACTGATCCATCTAGATCTAGGTACCATCCATATTTAATAAGATTATATTGTTGTGTTTGTTTCTTTCTTTGCTGTAAGCCACTTGGGGTGTGAATAATTAGTAGCAAATGTTAGATCTGCCACCGTCTATAATGGAGGTCTTTTTCCTGCCATATTTAGGGGTTTAGTTTTTATGCATATATGACATGTTGATTCTACTTTGCTTTGTCTATGGGCTGTTGGGGGAAAACCAGAATATCCAGCCACTCAAACAATATTACTTTTGGTCCTAGTTGACAGACCATATTCCTTGAGCACCAAGGGACCGCACAGAGTTTCAAAGCCTTTTTTCTGACCACAAATAGCTATTGATGATGGGTAAAAATAGTAGAAAAGAAAAAAGGGAATTAAATGGGAGAGTACTTGTGTATTTGTTGCCTGGATAATAGATAATCTAAAGGATCTTGATTTTGGAAATACCTATACCCATCTGTTTCTGCAATAATTGAATTGGCATAATGTTGATCAGGTACCATTATCTGATCTCGCTTCACGTAGCAGTACGCATTCTGAATCTGGTATTTATTTATAGGGAAAACTCTACTCCCACCGATAATATCCAATCTTTAATTTTTTTTTTTATCAATTTGTATTTTTTTTTAAAACTTAATAGTGTTAAAGGAAATTGTTTTTAATGAGTTTATGATTTTTATTTATTTTTAAATGTTTTAAGGGATTTAAAAATGTTTGAAAAATATTAAAAAACAAATTGAATATTGGGTGAGGAATTTGGTAGCTTCCACCGGGGTGTAGATCACCCTATTTTAAATAGACAAATTTCGTATAAGTTATTTATAAAAAATTAAAGCTCATTAATAAATAATAGTTTTTTTTACAAATTATTTTTAAAAAATATAAAGACAAAAAAAAGGGGTCTTATCAGTATCACCCCCAGTGAGAGACTGAGAGTACGTACCACTGCTTTATATTTGAATTCCAGCAACCCCAGCAACGACAATTTTTTTCCTTTTCTTTCTTTTTTCATCGAAGCTTTATAGATAATAAAAGTAAGATAACAAATCTTCAAGGAGGATCTTTTACATTATCAACCGTAACGATATTAAAATCATTGATCACAGGTTTTGTGCGTTTTCGGTGAAAATGCAAAATTGTTAATATTGCATCTACGTACGTGGGTACTGTATATAATTAAGAAGTGCTCCATTCATTTGCAAAGAAATTTTATAAAAATAAATTTAATAAAATGACATGATATAAAATTATTTTCCAATATAATTTTACCTTAAAAACTAATTTATAAATTAGTTTATTTATAATTTATAATAATTTTATAAAAATAATTTTATAATTTAAAATATTAAATCAAATCACGTCAATTTATAAAATTTTTTTATAATTAAAATATTTTCTAATATAATTATCTCATTCTACTTGATTGCAGTCAGCAGATGATCAGTTGTGCCGATCATAATCTGTAAATTTCTGACTCTTGAGGAAACTTTAAAATTATACCTTAAAAACTGCGAAGTAAAAATAATAGAAGAAGCATGCATGCAGATGACATCATACACACTGATCTTACTGTAAATAAAAGCAGCAATAATATTGTTGTGTTGGGTAGAAAGTCTAGGTAAGACGAATTTATGATGCCACAGTACCTAATCTCAATTAGGATTTGGTAGGATGTGGAATAGTTCAGTTCTATTCATGTGTAAGCTTAACTTCCAGCTTCCTTGTATAAGACAAGAAGAAGCAAACTGTTGCAAGAATGAAAGGAAACTTGGTTATTCAAAGACTATTGTTTCAAGATCTGAAATGGCAGTAGGACTCGTTAAATTCACCAACCATGGCATATAATATTAGCCATATGGATCATGGGTCGATGGACCCAAGTGCCACATGTAGAGATCTCAGAGTAGATGAGTGATTTGGGCCTATCAGATTTGGTACCAATTAAGTACTAGAAATTAAGCGACTCGTTGATGTCATGTCATCACATGAGCTATCCAAAATCAACATTAACACAACAGACTGAAAGAATTAACACCCTCCATAAAGACATCTCGTGGCTTCTCAAAGACATCGAATCGTCGGCATGCAACTGCCAAGATTCTAACCAATTTTGGTGCACATGACAAACTCACAAGCAGATAGGCTGTCTCCAACAACATTTGTGGAATCATTACCATACCATCTTATTGCATTTTTCAACCCCAAATCCATATTTGAACCGCCTTGATAAGCAGGCGCCCTCAATGTTTCTGTACCAGTTTGCCCGTTAAATAAAAGCACTAGGACAAACGAGTTTAACGTAAGGAGATTCAGCTCAGCTCTGCAATCTCAGTACTTTGATTACACCTTCCACATGGGCATCATTCCTTCAGGGCAATGAGCAGTAGACCATGTGTTCATTAGGAACCAAAAGCACACTTTGCATTTTTCTAATTTTTGAAACAAACTCAAAGGTATTTTTGCTAGCTAATGGATAAAAACAGCATAGCTCCAGTGTTCATTAATATTGACTGGTACAAAGAGAGATTACAGCGAACTACTTCTCCAGAATATTGTGAATACTAGCAGCTAAATATGTAAAATTCACTTTGCAAAGGAAGAATATTATACCCTTTCCAGTTTTAACATCGGTACAGGGATATCAATTCAAATGTCAAAATGATCAACCTAAAATCCGGAGTGAACCAAACTTGAATTTCTTCACAGTTTATTGATCAGCATTAATTCCAAATATACGAACTTTGTGCATGTGTGGGAACTTTGCAACCACCAGCACAAAAACTGCCACCGTGTTAAAGAAGAGCATTGGATGCTGGTAGTCTGTCGTGTGTGAGGCTATCAAGTACCTGCCAAATGAAACATACGGTAATAAAAACGTCATTCTTAATAAGGTAGTAGTAATTGCAGCAGTATATCCCCGAAATCCCCAGTAATTAGTCTAAAGAATTTGATATGTTTTTCAAAAAACTAATTGTTTGTTTTGTTGATGCAGGTTATCCATATATCAAAGTGTGACCAGTCTCGCACACACAAAAACCTAAGTATGTTTTTTATAAGTAGAAAAACATATTATTCAGAAGCACTGCCTTAAACACTAGTAGTACTGATCATGTGCATACAAATAAAGACTTTCTTACTAGAAATAGTTCTCTTTTGCAATCAATAAAAGCAATGAGCACAACGTGAAAAAACAAGGAACTGGCTGTAGTCACAGATATCTCACCCATTCCTATGAATAAGGCATCCACAGTATTATAACAAAACATTCCCACAAAAAATTCTTGAGGGAGGTGCTTTCTTTGCATAACGAATCAAGTCACAATGTCTTCGAAAAGAAAGGAACAAAATAAACGAGTAATGGCATTAGAAGTTAGACATGAACCACATGAATAAAAGAATTCATTGTATTGGACTTTACTCAATAATGCCTTACAGTGTCCCTGCAACAGATATCAACCCCCAAAAATGATTGCCCCTAAAGAGAACTTCAGGTACCAACTCCGATATCATCTGCCAACCCATGCACCATTTTTTTTTTTTTTTTTTTTCAACCAGAAGGATATAGGTGCTATAAAAATAAATATACTTATATTTTTCACTTAATGAAGAACGAGATGTGAAATACTTACAGAACAACAGGTACAACAGTCAAAAACTTTCTGTTGCGAGTGAGCTGCTTGCCATTATCTATCTGCTCCCACCAAGTCAACCTGTTGTATATACCTTGGTCATCAGAAAATGGTGTTCCCTTTTTCCAATGAAAGAAATGGTAAGTGACCTGAATGAAGATACAGAATCACAATGTGAAAACAATAAGTAACTTAAAGTGATAACTAGAAGATCAAGTATGCAAAGGAAACATGAACACAGTAATTCATGTCGAGATCATTAAAGGGAATCTCAATGTTATAAATAGTTAGACTATGAAATTTCTCCAAGTAGATGCTTGATTATGAACAGCATAATCTGGAGAAAATGAAACTTCAAAAATTCAAGTCCTAGCTACAACAAGAGCAGTGAGACCATGTGGTGACCATCTATTTTTATTCCAGACACCAGAATATTTTCCAATGAAAAGAAACATGGTTCTCAAAACTCAAGAACACGATGTTGGTTAAACCAAAAAGAAGAGAAGAAAGAATTTCATTCATCAGAAAAAAATTCAAAAAAAAATAATAATAACTAACTGATACTATGCTGGTAAGGACATTGTAGCACCTTCCTGCATCCCCTCCAGCTGGCACAAAAAAAGGACGGATGACCAGAGATTATTCATACAAAATGAAACAAAGTGAGATTGCACTAACTCATATTAGATTAAGAGCCAATAAGGATAAATTTATATTTCCGATATAGGGAAAAAAACTCCACAATCAAAGTCAGACTATTCTATTAATATAATGATGTTGATGACGACAGTGTATTAGAAAGAGCATCGTCTACAATCTATATGTCACTGAAATGAAGGAAAGAGCATTGCTGGAGAGGTTAAACGGGACATGGTATTAGATTAAGCCAAGTGATGTAAATGTATCCCATGTAGCCAACTCTAATCGGTTTGGATTACGACAAAACTAAAGAGCCATAGCAGTCCAATTGAATTGTGAACTATGAAAAAATTCTTTTTGATGCCCACCTTGAAATTAATGAGGGTAATTCCTTGCTTATATAAGCTGTTGATGCTCTAACTATACTTTTTTAACGAAAAAACCTGATATATTATATTCCTAACCATTCTAGTCAGCCTAGAACAAATCATTCACATGCAAGTCTCCAGATACAAATTTGGTCACTTTGTCACCTAATTTCATAATATTTTCATCCCACCATTTAGATTAGTATACCTAATACCACCCTCTTCCAGATTCGATAAAGCTTATATGGATAATTCAGCAGAACTGCCGAAAACAGAGGTAAGATTCCATTAGTCTCGTTGCAATGAAGTAAATTAACAATCAATGAACTTTGGGGAAAAAAAAAATCAATCAAACGGATATGAAATCATGCTTTTTCTATCAAAACCTAACTTTACTTAGTCCGTGCTTTTTAAATCATTTAATTACCTCAACCAATCCTCATAACTAACCAAACCAAATAACTAAATTGAAATAGATAGAAGAACATCTTCCTGCCGCGTTCAACACGGGATCGAAATCCAAATTCAGATCAAGCAGTCAACAATAAGAGAGAGACAGAGAGAGGGAGATAGAGAAGGAGTTACAAGGAAGTGGGTCAGGTTGACGACGGTCCAGGCTATGCCTGAGGAGCAATTGAAAACGGAGAGGACGAGGATCCACGAGAAGAAGACGATGAGAATATAGGTTGTCCAGACCCCAGGGTATGTGAACCACTCCGTATTCCGGTTCAGATCCGTCGTTGGAACCGCCCTCACGTACATTCTTCGCCTGCCTCTCGCTGCCAATACTGCACAATGACCAATTTATCCCAAAACCAGGAATTTTATTACAATGCAACTCCTCAAGTCGTCAGACCGTATGGAGAAGTGCTTTTATTATTACCGGTTATTAATTAGGGGGGAGAGAGAGTTTCGGAGCGTCCAAGGGTAGTGTTGGAATTTCAGTCAGCAGAGCTGATGTGTATAATGTTTCTTCTTTGGGAAGTACCACAATCCATAGAAATTTTGGACTTCATTTCATATTATTTATTAGATTTATTTATAATAAAAATAATTTTATATTTTAACGTATAAATGCTATTCTTCTTCCGTTGGAGTTACCACTGGAACTTTTTTATTTATTCTTTTTATTTAATAATTAAATAAGTATTTTTTAATAATATTATGAATTTATTAAAAAAATAATATCTTTAAAAGTGTTAAAAAATACATATAAAAATAAATAAAAAATAAAATAATACAAAATAATTAACGGGAGCAGCCAGCAGTGGGAGTAGCACTGCCCTAAAAAATATTAAGATATTAACTCTAATATATAATATAAATATTTGATAAACAATAAGAGGCCGTTTTTTACACTAGAGATTTTGATATTTACTTCGTATAATTATATGAAGTAAAAAATGCCACCAAAAATTATCTTAAAAAAGCTTAGAAATCATGAACTCACTGTCCCACCATACCGTGAATCCAAAAGGGGTGACGTTGTTTTCTGGGTCCGTTGTAGCGGCGGTTTTGGTTGTTTCGTGGAATATGAATGTAACTTTTCGTGTTCAAACTAGGGGTGTGCATGTGACCCGAGCACCCGCCGAATCCGATTGGGGCCGACCCGACCCGACCAGTATTTTATCGGATATTGCTTAAGCGGGTCTCCAACCCGACTAAATAACGGGTTCATTACTTGGTATCAACCCGTCCGAAATTCCTCAAACTCTAGCCAGTGGATGCCAACGGCCATGGCACCGCTGAGTTCGACGAACCCGTCCAGGCTATCTTGCCCGATATGAACACCAAAAGCATGAACAAAAAGAAGATTCACAAAAGGGAAAACACAATGAAATAGAATCCTTAGCAAAATCAAAGCCGGATTAGTATAGCCACCCTCCTTAGCAGTTGTCCACCATTAGAATAGCCACCCTCCTTTCAAAAATCAAAGCCGAATATGAGCCCCCAAGCTGAGAGAGAAGCCAAAAAGTAGAGCTTTTTTAAGTTTACTATGCACAGAAGAGAAGAGAAAAGGCTAGATATAGCTGTTAAACACCTCAGTTTCCCGATCTGGCAGATCTGCTTCTCTGCCTTTAGCGTAGAGTTGCCCGAGCTAGCACCACCATTTACAGAAGAGAAAAGGCTAGACGTAGCAGTTAAACACCTCAGTTTCCCGATCTGGCAGATCTGCTTCTCTGCCTTCAGCGTAGAGTTGCCCGAGCTAGCACCATCGTTTAGAGATCTTCTGCCGCCGTCGCTGCTGCTGGTGCTGGGCAAGTCGAGAGATGGGGAACAAGGCTGGGCGTCATACCACTTCTCTCTCTTCCGCTCCCATGGTCTGTAAATCTGTGAAGGATTTGAATCAATTTGTGGTTCTGGGAGGATATCAACCGTGGTTTTAAAGTCGGGTCATACATGTTCGACCCGGTTTTCTTTTGTTCGGGTCGAGTCTGTCCGTGTTGTCCCCTCGTATGAGATCCATCGGATCGGATCGGGTTCAAACCCGGCTTTGCAATACCGGGTTGCAGGCCTAGTTCAAACCGACCATGCAATGCAATGTGAATGGACTTAATGGGTCGAAAGGACGTCTCAAGGGAAATAGGGCGAATGTATTAGGAGAATGGGCTTGGGCTTTCTGGGCTTAAGTCTGAGTTTAATTGTATCGGTGTTGTGTGGGAATTGAGCCCATCAGTGTATTGAAGTAACATAGACAAGTGTATAAAAAGAAGACAAGTTAAGGAATAAATCATCAGAAGAATTACAATCAAATCAGATTCTCTCTCTCTCTCTCTAAATTCTCTCTCTCTAATTCTTTCTTCTTTCGTTTTTTCTTGGAGTACATTCTTTACGTTCTTGGAGAAGGCTTGTGACACAAATTGGAAAGAAGAAGCAGGAAGGGTTGTTGGCTGATACCAAACTTGTCTTGGCTATGCAAAATAAGACAGACACGTGTGGAAAATGGTCATTAGCAAAGGTTACTATAAACTATCTGTAACTTCAATGACTGTATTTTATTTCAGCTGGTTGGTGCTTTTAACCTGAGCGATGCTAGTTCCAAGTCTTACATGTATAAGTCTTTTATAAAAATGTGGATTCCATAAAGAAAAAATGAATTTTTCATGGTGAGATCTACGTTTTTATAAAGGCCTTGCTTGAGAGACTTGTACATTTAAAACTTGTATTATATATATAATTTCTTATTTAACATTCCCCCTTCGATGGTTTAAATTCCATGAGAACAGTCCGGTTTTCAATGAATAGAGTATCATTATAGTCACGTCGAGACAGGAAAACCACCTCCAAGCTCCAATTATCTCCTCCTTCCCTTAATATGCAGAAAAAGAAACACTTTGTGATGGAACCTACTATTAAGGTTCCATGTTCCAGCCCAAAACAACATGTTCTGGGACCTACAGTTAAGGTTCTAATCCAAAACATGTAAAGCATTTTCCAACAGGTAAGTAAAGGTAAACAATGCTTAGTGTTTCCCTACTTATTCTTTTTGTTCAGGAAAAAAGTGCATGATATTTAGTTTTAGTTTTAGTAGAAGTAGGTGTATTCTCACACAATCACGAGATTGTACTATAAAATTATTTACATAACCATTAATTTGTATTGATATGATGTCCTATTAATCATGCGCTGGGTTTAATAATACGTGGGGAGTTTGAGCTGCTTGGAAATTACATGGAAATGAAATTGAAAAAAAAAAAATCAGATTGAACTTAGTTCCTTCAAAATACATGAATTGGATTATCACGTTCATCAGATTTCATAAAATGATTATATTGCAACAGAGAGAATTCAAAGGCTGACAGTGGCATTGTTAACATTGTCTAATCCCTGCACTAACCTTCTCTTTGCAGACTTGGTTCTGTAACACCAGACCTCAAAAGCCTCACTCAAATCAGGAAACAGAGGTTGCTCGGTTCTGCTCATCCAGTCTCCCAAAATATCAGCCTGATCATTTGATGGCAATGCCAGTATCAATGCCACCATTGCCCCCTCGATGCTCTGGCACAGGTCTTCGCTCATCTTGTAAGGAAAACCCATCTCCTTGTTGCCCTTTAAGTCCAAGAGAGGCTTTATCTTCCGAATATAAGGGAGCCATGTCTTTAGCAGTTGCACCCGGCATGGTGCTGGAAGAATCACACTGCCATAGCCAACTGCTTCCAAGACTTTACTGGTCACTTCTATCAACTTCACTTTCAAACTCCACATGGCACAATCGAGTTTCTTATCTTCAACCATCCCTAAAACACCAGCAGAGATTTCAATCCACTTAGACACAAAGTCCTTCATTAAATCCATCTTAGGAAGTATGTTACTCATCCATTCAATATCAGATAAAGTCTGCAAAATTTTATCCTCTGCTGTCTCACACGCAAGTTCAGACTCCAAAAGCAGAGAAGATAACTCACTTTCAAATGATGAACATATATTTGAAAGCCCAATTCTTATCACTGATGTCAACTCATGATCTGCTGTAACTAATGGTGTCTCTTCATCTTCCCCTAGCATGTATTCAACTTGTTCTCTAGCAGAAGTCTTTAGCTCATCTCCAAATGGAGTATGTGGTCCACCAACGGACATGGCAAAGCGAACTGCAGCAACAAAAACATTTTTTGTGGCAGTTAAATCCACGGGTTGGATTCTGGCTAATATAGGCATGGCTATTGGACCCAATTTAGTAACTACTTTCAAAATTTGTTCCTCTTCCTTGTCCTCCCAAGGAACGGCCTCCAAGTACTGGATGCAGCTCTGGGTGATCTCTTCACAATGTAAGGCAACAGCTGTTTGCAGAATACCAATAGCAGATTTGACAGAGCCCAACGACTCCAGAACCAACTCTCCAGGAAGATACAGCAGCCTCAAAAGATTAACATGATCATCATAGTCAAACTCTGAGCAGAAAATCTCAATGCACGTACTAGAATTTGGATGGGAGAGCTGACTGGCAAAGAATTTACTCCTATTTATGAGGATGGAGGAGTGAGAGTAGAAGCATTCAGGTCTTCCTTCTCTATTTTTGAAGCATACAACAATGTCACTGGTGCTCTGGTCACCAAGTTTGTAAGTCTTGGCTGCTATGGATTTGTCCATGTCTGAAGAGGAATACAGCCAAATTCATGCTTCATGCAATCTAAAGAATGAAGCTTGAATTGAAGTGCAACTGTAGAACAAATAAGAAAAGTAAATAGAAGTCAGTTCACATAAATTCCATATGTTTGAACAAAAGCTTTAGAAATGTCACAAACTGAATGAATTAAAACACAATGGTTAATTCATGAACTTAAAAGACTCCAAAACTAGTACAAACATAGCCATCAAGCGCATATCTCCAAGACTCCAACAGCATAAGAACGTGCCCGTCTAGTAAACTGACTCGAGGATTTTCTGGACACGATACAAATTTACTAAATTTCCATGAAAAAAGTACAAGAAGACTAAAATTTCTATGAAAACAGAAGTCATTATTTTCCAACGAATGCACGAAAGGAAAGAAAATTATCACTAATTATTCCAGTGCATTCCTATGATGTTATGCCTCATCACAAACTAATATGCCACTTAGCTGATTCATTTCCCTGTCCACAAAGGCACCATAACTTGATCATATCACTTCAAAGGAAAGACGGACATTAGCGAATTAAAAATCATCATGTATTGAGCAAAACAGAGAAAGTCCAGCGAGAAAGTTCAACATTCCTATTATAGTGCAAGAATCTTTATTCACTTTTCCTATATCCTCCCCCAACCTGTTACTGATAAATCCTACACAAACTTTAGCATTATCAATGTAAAAATTTCAAATTTCATCGCCACTCTCATGTAAACCAAACAAATCGTATACTAAAGCGAAAAGTGCTAACATATATATATATTTAATGATATTTTTTGTTAAACAAGCAGAGAAGAACAAAACCCAACATATTTTCCTCAAGCTCCTAACAAGAATTAAATCCTCCATTAAATGGGTATATACCTAGACCCCCAAAATATCCGGGAAAATAGATCAAAAGCCCAACTAGAATATGCGTTCAGAGCATGAATCAAAACGATTAGTGGTGTGGATGAAGACGAAACTTTTTCCAAATGGATAATCTGTGAAAAAAGCTACTAACCCGTAAGAGCACAAAATCTCAGGTGAACCGGGCTTTAACCCCAGAGAACAATTCTACCGCTAATAGCTAATCTGCCTGTGATTCTGAAATTCCCAAAAACGCAGTTGAAGGCCTTCATTACATATTAGGGACTGGCTTTGACGCTCTGGTTCAGCTTCAGCTGTGAGAAACATGAGAGGCCAAAAGTTCCAAATGACAGATGTGACCTTCTGGCTTCTTCTACGCACTAAAATAAATAGGACACAATTTGTACACTTAACGAGTGATTATAACGAACACTTGAAGGGCAAAGTTGGAAGATAGAACTTGGCAGTATAATTACCTTAAATAGTGGGTGACAAATGATTGCTAGATACAACTGTTCATGTGTTTGATTACAAAACTGACTTATAATTTTTCTTTATAATTATCTTACAATTTCAATAATTTTAGAAAATTAATATTTAATTTTAATGAAACAGTCTAATTGAACTGATCGATTATAAAATATTTATAAATTATTTATAGAAATAAAATTTTCTATTTTGATTATATCCTCAGCACTAATGTTCTTGAGTTTCTATAAAAAAGAATATTGTTACGTAGAGTTATAGAGTACGCAAATATAACATAATCATTTTAAAAAATAGTAAAATTTTTTATTAAAATTTTTTTTATAAATTACATATTTATACATTTTTTTAAAAAAAATACACGATATTTATGCGTAAATATCATTTCTATAAAGAAAGAGTATGGAATGTTTAAATGGCTATGCAACTTTTATAGCCCGAAATTATTTTTTTTTTCTTTGAAAAATACTTGCATTAATATAACTGAAAAAGAACAGGTACAAATATTTAAGTCAATAAATTACACAACAGGTGGATCTTTGCCACTATGAAAAGCAAGAAGGCAATGAGGAACAGCAATAAGAGGTATGCTTCCAATAGTACTATTGGAGGCTGCCCACTGCGCAAATTCATGCGCACATCGATTCTGAGATCGATGTATCTTAATCGCCTCCCATAAGGCAAATTTATCCAGAAAGATTCTAGTGTCTCTGGTGATTCATTCTGCAATCCAATCTTAAATGTTGTTGTGATCATTTAAACTTGATATTGTTCTTTGAGAGTCTCCTCCCAGCCTGATTTTTTCTAACCTTTTGCTTTGAGCTTCATTGACTCCAATAAAAGCAGCTAAAGCTTCACCTTGATGAGGGTTGCAACTGGTTGAGTGCGCTGCTACTAAAAATAAAATTTCTTTATTGTTCCATTCTATTGCCACTGAAGTGCTGCCATCTGTTCTTACCACTACATGAAAATTTATGGACACAAAATCTGGGGGAGGGTTGACCAAATGTTACCTTGTCGTTGATTTTGCCATTCCCAGCCCGAAATTCATTTGATTACTAACTTCGAGAATGAGAGGCTCAAAGTACGAAAAAAAGTAGCAATTTCTTTGCTTTGTTTTTCTTGCAATTTGCACAAGTTGGGCATGCAAATGCAATTGTTTAATGCTCTCGAGGCCCAAAAAGAATAGATTGAATGAGATTATATTAATCATATGTCGTGATAATTAACCGAATCTTAAACCATTTTATGACAAGATCCTTCTCTCTCATATTGGATAATACTTTATTCTAAATCAAACTATTTTATTTCCGAGTACTAGAATAACAAGTGTAAAATAATATTTAAAGTAATAAAAATTCTATGTGAAGTAATTTTTTAGTATTTATTACGCACTTTACTAATGTAATTGACTGTGTCACTTTTTTTTAATATACAATAACTGTTCTGGTCAATTATATCAATTGAGTGCATAAATAATATGTAAAAGTGACTACATAATAGAATTACTCATCTTTAAACCATGCTGCAACAAATATTCAAGTAGTATAAACTAGTTGTCTATGATATCATAGGTGAGTAAGCAACTTTTCAAGATTTACATAATAGTAAATATCAAGATCTTCTCCATGTTTCATTGTTTAGTAATGTTAGATAATTAAATATAATTATAGAATGTATAAATCTCATACATTTCTTTAAAAAAAATGGAGTTTGTTATCAAAAAATGATTTTTTTCATTTAGATCATCCATTTTTTTCAATGAGTGTGTAAGACTTGCACAGTCTAGAACTATAAATATCATTTATCTTTATTATTATTATTATATACTATAAACCAAGAATGATTGAATTAGAAGTTCAATACACAATCAGTGCAAAGAGAAATAGATACAATATATGTCTGTCTCTCAAACAACATAAAATGCTTAAGAGATGCTATAAGGCCGATCTGTCTCTATTTAAATCAACTATGTTTGGTTAATTAGTGAGATGATCTGATATCATTTCAGATTATTTTATTACTATTTACAAACTATTCAATACTATAAATAAACTATTTATTATCATTTATTATTTTATTATTATTATTTATCAATTATTTAAAATCACCTCTATATCCAAAGGTAATTTAAGTTTTATAAAGAATAATTCTAAATAGGACAGAAATCCTAAAAATCCGTGTGATTTATATTAACAGAGTAAAAAAAACTGAAGGATCATAAGTGGCCCATGTAAGCCCCCTGTAGGCAGAAGCCCAAACCTTCCTGAGCCCAAAATCTAATAAATGGATATCTGGAGAGTTCAGAATCACATATTCCAGCTGCAGCCCATTAAAACACACACAAAACCAAGTTCGTTCTTGGATGTCAAGCATCGATTTTAAATTATCTATATTTTAAATAGTAATGCTATTTTAAGGCTTATATACTATCCATCCTTCACATGGTATTAATATTTTATTTATAAAATTTAAATTTTCTAATTTATCTTTTAAATCAAATTATGTCAATGAATGATACGTGGTGTAAATATCTTAATTAGTATTTTATATTTTAAATGGAATAGCATCCAATTCTCCACCAAAACGAGTTTTAAATGGAAGTGGTAAATTAGGATTTCACAAAAGTAACTAACATACTGACGTTATTTGATGTGATATATTAGATTTATTTTATAATAAAAAGTACTTTATAAGCCGACGTCCTATATCAACTATATTAGTTTATATAATTATTTTTATGTTCCTTATATAACTTAGATTTGCACATAAGTACATATGTTTAATATTGATGAAGAGACTAACAAGATCAAAAATCCATACACTATAATTATCTTTCTCATATAGGTCATAGAATTGAAATCTAAAGTTTTAAAAATCTCGAATAAGATTTTATATACAATTTAGTTTTAGAGCTAATTTGGATACTTCACTACTATTTATTATTTTATCATTATTTTTTATATATTTTTTATTATTTTGTATTATTATTCATTACTATTTAATACTTTTTTATTATTATTTACATAATATTTTAAATCACTTACTTATACAAACACAATCCTAAGCTATTAATCTTAATATATCAATTTTATATAATTTTTAGATATTTGATTTTACAAACTTCAAATAAAAATTATCAATCTAGGGAAAGCTAAGCAACGAAAGAACAAAAATTGAGACTGGACAGTGATGACGTGGTCCCTGACACAATTATCGTTCCAGCCAAAAATGAGGACGACGTGGCAGCACCAGACCCAATAATAACCCATATCGCCGCAGGTGGTCCCCCACAACTCGGTCGTGGACAGAGAGTGAAGTGAGAAGACGAAGAAACAAAAGCATCTGAACCGTCCGGCTTTGCTGCCACCTCTATCACCAGCAATCCGCCCTCAAAATCACCGCCATCGTTTGATTGACAAATCAATCAACGTCGAGGATTAGCCACGTTTCGTACCTCAAACAAACGACTCGGTCTTCTTGGTTCTCGCGCAACCATCGCACCATATGGTCCACACGAGTTTTTGAGTCCGAAGTACATCTTACATTTAACGTTGTACTTGTCAAAAAAAAAAAAAAAACTAAAGTGGTCTACAAACATTAACGAGGTGATATTAGTTACTAATTTTTGAAATTAAATTTTAAAAAATAAAAGATAAGCTAAGAGTAATAAAAGAGATTATATTTATATAATGCAATGAAAATAAAATAAAAAATATATATTTAAAAAAAATAGACGATATCTTAATTTTATTAATAACTATTATTTATAGATAATAAGGTTACACGAGGAGCTGCTACAATAAAATCTCAAAATCAAGCTCTTAAGTAAAAATGAAACAAGATAATGAATAATAGAAGAATACAAAAGGTCCGTAAAGGAATAAAGAACTAGAGTCAATGTCAAAAGCTAAAGCATGCAAATCAAGCATATGCTTAGGCAATTGAACTAGAGAAAAGAAACTTACCATGTTGCCTAGAGCTCCAGATGAGACGGGGCTATCCGTTAAAGCATTACCCTCTCTGTAAACATGCTTGAGACTAAAAGAAAAATAACGCTTGAACTGTAAAATATAATCTCAAATATCAAAATATTTATAGAGATTGGTTCTGATATTAAACCAATTTACAATAAGAAGAGAATACAATTCAACAATGAGTTCAAAAATACTTAACTGATAACACACAGTAAGACCAAATTTTAAAGCTGATAATTCTGCAAGAATATTAGAACCAAAGCCCAAAAAATAAGAAAAACCAACAACAATGAAGTAATTAGAGGACCTAAGGATACTACAAAAGCAAGAAGGATCAGGGTTGCCCTTGGAAACACCATCAATATTTAATTTGAGGGTCCTTAAAGGAGTTGGAATCCATTGCACCAAAATTGGCCTCTTAGTAAACTCATAAAAGTAATCACAAATTGACGTAGCTTTATATGACCGTATTCGTTAGATTGTAAAATTACTTTTATTGTAGAATAGATCTAATACAATCTAATGCACCGTATAAAATCATGTTAATTTGTATGTTTCTTTATGAATTTTTTTTTTTTTTTTTTTTTATAGTTATAGCACTCATCAAAATAAAAAATATAAATAGGTGCCCCATTCGCTGTTCCTCTTATTCCATTACCGATTGCTTCTATTGGCGAAAATCAAAATAAAGAATTATGATACCTAACATTATTTATAATATTTACGCTATTTTGTGTTTTAATAATGTTATGTTCAAGAAGTACCTAAGATGTAGAACTTAGCTATTGTTGGTTAATGGCTAGTATAACCCCATTGTTAAAGTAGCATGGAACCGATGAAACTTGGAAAGTAGCCCATCCTAACTCCAATTTTTGATGAGTCTAGAATATAAAGCTGCGCATAGAGTTTTGGGACGGAGTGATCGCATGGATCGAGAATCATTGCTTATTATACATGCATGCAGGTGTCGACACAAGACATAGAGGGAAGACATTCTCTGGATGGGACAGTACGCCGAGGTCGGAAAATCATTGTCGGAGGTGTAGTAGTGTAGGATAAAGACTTTTTTTTTTTTTTTTTGGGGGTAGGTTTCCGAGGTGGTGGGGCCCACCTGCATTGGTGAGGGAGCCGAGAAAGGTTGGGTGGGGGCCTGGCCTGCCTGCCTGCGTCCCTGCTTGCGGAGTAGACCACCTTCGGGAATACGTACAAAGGAGATCGAAATAGCATGATTATTGGATCATTAGCGGTTTATAGCTCCAAATTTAACGTCTTTTGCTTTTTCCTGATGAATATCGATGCTCACTTCTATTCCTCGGTCCCCAGTAAGAAATGTTTCGATTGAAAAATTCTTGGTTATTTCTATAATTGGCCTAATGTATTTGTGCACAGCGGCCATTTAACATGCACATTGTGTGCATTTCCGGTTGTAATCATATAAAGTGAAACATGCAATTTATAACAATTAACCAGAGCCATAAATTACGTGCCAATCCCTCAAAAATTTCCAATCGTCTATTGGGTATGATCAGAGGCTATATGTTAATATGTTAATCCTGCTCATGCTTCCCTTTTTTTGTTCTAGGGTACTGATGGTATAACATGCATAGGAAAGGTCCGTGAGATCAGCATTTATGCTACTCTTTTATTGGGCAGTATAAAGCTTATGTGGCAGCTCAATTGCGTTGTCAGCTTTTGCATGCTCTCCATAAAAGTGTGAGATTCCTTGCAAACTTTTCCCAACAGAAATAAGCCCAAGATATAATTTATTAATTCTACTTGCTAGCAGGAACCCATTTCATTTTTCATTGGATTAATGATAAAGATTAATAAAGAGAGAGTTTTCGGCTGTAAAGGTTGAAGCAAAGAGACCAACATGTCAAATTAATTCTACATTATAATTATGATGGCTAAGTCATTTGAGGAAATCTTTTGTCAAATGCCACAATTCAACCTGACAGCAATAATATACAGGCTGATCTCCTTTGATCATTCTTTTAAAGGTATCCTCATATTAATTCAGATCTAGCTAGGTCATTTGGTTTGGACCGAGGCCCTTTAAATCTTGTTGCTTTGATAGCCTTGACAACTTTAAACTTCCTGCATGATGTGCTTGCAGAACATGTTCTTTCAAGTAATAAGAAAAGATGTCATAACATTATAACTTGAAGTTGTGATGACATTTTATTCAACGTTTACTGGTACTAAAAAGTGAAGGAAGAAGAGAAGTACTGGACTTAACTAAAGGAAGTCGACAACAAGCTACAACGTTATAGCCTGTGTTTGGGTTGAAAGAAAGCTAGCTCCTTGTAAAAAGAAAAAGAGAACAACTTTTCCGAATTGCTACATTATATTCAATAATATTATTATTGTTATTATTATTATGATTCCCGAGGTGGGAAAAGAGATCTGAAATTCCCTTTATCACTAGTCAAAAACTTGCAAAGTTGAATTATAATCACATGCGCCACTGATAGTAGTAGAAAGAGAACATGTCATGATAGTTTTCATTGATAGTTTCTGTCCGATATCCATTAAATTGGTCCCGTTGCCCTTTTTTCAAAGGGCAAAGCATGTTTTCTGCCAGAGAGTAAAGCTTGTTTATCTGTATTTCACTATGTCACGACTATAATTAATATGCATGTTTGAGCGGATCTTTCTTGTTCATTCAATCATCATATATAGGTAGGACCTCTTATTACTTGATTGATATTGTCACTAAGTTTCAGCAGTTGATGATCAGATTCATTTCAGCTGCAGGCTTCTTCCTTAAAATACAAAAAGTTTGTGAAAACAGCAGAGAGACATTAATGAGCAGCCTAAATCTTACATTGGATTTAATCCTCCACACTTTTTAGTAGAAAAAGAGATTGGAAAAGTTTTTAAGCGATTTTGCCGTTGACTTTGTTCTCAACGGCTATGATGAAGCGTGTGCTGCCCATAGGAGACAGAATTATAAGCTTTGCGACTGAAAATGAAAGGGTTTGTGATGCTGAGAATAATGGGGTTTAACTTTGCGTCTTAAATGATCGCTTGTGGGTCTTTTCGATCACCCCCTTTGTCTGACATATACCCACATAGAGAAAATGGAATGCTAAGCAGTTAAGAGCCCACAGATAGACCTTCTAATCCTCAATGTTGACTAACAAATGAACATCAAGATAATGTGTTAAAAAAAGCACACATATTGGACTGGCTTTTAATCATTTTTTAGGCATTAGTATGATTAGTTTTCGAAATATTAATCATCGGATAACGAAACATCCAATGGTCCTTTAGGTAGAGAAGTTCTACAACTACAAGAAGATTTTATAAAAGTAAACTCGTAAATTGCTATATTTTTATTTGATATGTTAGATTTATTTTATAATAAAAGTAATTTTATAATCTAATATAACACATCAAGTCACGTCAATTTGAATAATTATTTTTATAAAATTATTTTGTAACCAAAACATTTCTCTATAAGCAATTAATCTTACTATAAATCACAACCCCTAGTAAACATAAGGATCGTTGGTATTGGAGTGTATGTTGAAATCTATTTACTTACCTAGCTAGTTCTAAAACAGACAATGTGAAAGATCCAAAAATATAGCATGAGGTACTGCGAAGTCAAGATTCTTAGAACAGGAGCCAGATAATTATTGTGCCATATAAATGGCGGGGAGTTGCATGGCCGGGACCCATATAGTATAGATCATGTTGTTAGTGGATCGAAATGGACGGACATTTCTTTTGTTCTATTATGAATAATAATGGATGTCTCTCAGCTTTTAGGTTTTTGGACCTCGGATACCCTACACATGAATGCATGCATGAGAGAAAGAGGGTTAGCTTTGCAAGTGAAGATGACACTCTGGTTTAGCTGTGTTAGCAACTTGGCTAGCTAGCCTCAGACAACTAATGAAAAGCAAGTTGTAAACTTGTAAGCAGCAGGTTGACAAGACATGACATGCCAGGCCAGGGGCGATCGATGCATCGATCAAATACTCTAAAGAACATTACCATGTACGTACGTATATGAAGAAAATCGCATTGGCCCCCTCTTTATTAGGAGTGTGGGAGGTAAGGTTAAGATTTGTTTGTTAGGATGAATTGAGTTGAATCATTTGAGATGAGTTTAACTTTGTTAGGTTGAGATGAATTTAAATTTTTAGGATAAAATTTATGAAAGAGGATGAGATGAGTTTAACCATTTTTTTTTATAGAAAGTTGAAAAAGTAGTGGATCCCATCAATAATTAGTTTGAGATGAGTTGAGACGAGTCGAGTTTGTTTCAACAACCAAACACAATCTAATTGTTCATGACTTAGCTGTAAGCTTCTCTTTTATCCACATGCATGTAAAGGTATAGGCATACCTGCAAATTAGGGTTAGGTTCCTCATAAAATTAAGAAAAACTTTATTCATTATTCTTACACTACACATTACACATAACTTTTTAATTTTTTTCTCTTATCAAATGTGTGGTGTATAGATAATGAGTAGAAAAATTCAATTAGTTTAGGAAATAAAACAAAAAAAATTAAAAAAATTAAAAAAATAAAAATAAGTTTGGTGTATGGGAAAGATGAGTAACACAATTTTAAAATTAATCCAATATGTTTGATAGGCACCACTTCAGTATTCTAATTTTTATATATATATATATATATATATATATATATATATATATATATAACTAGAGGTATTATCAGTAAATAAGAATTAACCAAGATAAATAATTCTATATATATAATTTATTTGTTTAGGTATATTGGATCGGAAAACACTACTTTACCTTTTAAAAGTGACCGCTCGTTCAATTTTTTTTTAAGTGTATTGATGTATTTTTTTATTTTTTAAATATATTTAAATATATTAAAAAATATGAAAAGAAAAATGAAAAAATGGAAATTAAAAAGTGAACTAGCTGTAAAATAGAGCGGTGTTATTGGATCAGATATTTACAAATTACACGACGTGCATGCAGGTCTAATAGAGTGAAAACCCCATAGTACCCCTTGTCACAAAAAATAGAAAAAAATGAAAAGAAAAACAAGAAAATACATCAAGAAAAATCTTTATTAGTGTCCAATTATAATTTTAATAAAAATAAGTATTATTTTCTATTAAAATGATCAGTCTATTTTTGTCATAAATAATATTTTTATCGTGATTAATTTATCATAAATGCTCAATATATATATATATATATATTTATAATTTAAGGAAAGAATAAAAATAAAACAGGAAATGATAAATTTTTAGTTGCATGTCATGATCATTAGATATTGGATATGATCGATATACTCGATCTGCTAATTAAATTACTGGCCGTTTATTCCAAACTAACATTCAATAGCTGATCTTATAATTCATCAGAGAAATGGGTACGTAATTAATTAACTTTTGTTGCCAACCAGATCAAACAACAACTGATCATCGATCTTATGACGTAAAAGGGTCGATGTTGGAACCAAAAGTAGTAATCATTTACTTTGGAGATCAGTAATAATTGATGTTTAAAAGATGTTATAAAATATCTTAAAAACTCTGGAAAATTCTGATCAAAACATCATGAAGAAGGATGGAGATATATATATATATACACACACACACATACACATACACCTAGCTAGAATTATGACATATCCTAAATAATTAAAACATACACGAGTTAATTATTCTCCATTTTTTTCGCTAATTTATGAGAATTATCTTTTACTTAATTAATTAATTAGTAAAACAAATTTATGAAAGTAGATATCTCGCGGTGAGAATCAATCAAGCTTGGGGCCGGGAGAGGGAATTTAATGGCAGGAATTAGGACGTTGCATCAGAAAATGAGCCCCAGCTATCTATCTTCTTTCTGCCAACCCCACATTGCTTTTAGTATGGAACCTCCACTACCGGACCTGCACCCACCTACACCATACCTTTTCTTAGATACATGCAGACAGTACTCGACCCCGGAGCTATCTAGCTAGGTTTTTGACCCGGCAGACATGATATCAGACTCAGGCCCACCACCGGCGTCCCCCTTCCCGGAATATTCTCCTCCCGGCGACGGCATCCATAGTTGACACCTTAACTTAAGAACATTATCTCCTTAAAGATCATCTTATAAAAATCACATATATATATATATAATGTTATAACATTATAATTACAAAAAATCTTATATATAAAAATAAATTTATAAACTGATGTGATTTTTTATAATTCATTATATTTATTTTATAATAAAAATGAGTTTACAATATAATATATCGCATCAAAATACGTCAATTTGTAATTTTTTTTTTATAAAATTCGTTTGTGGCTAAAACGTTCTCTTATCTCCTAGAATTTATATGTATATCTATGTTCTATGTGCTTCATTAAAATGAATGGTGTAGAGGGGTTTTTTCAGGCCAAAAGTCCAAAGTTTGAGCTCAATATTACGAGGTCTTCAGGCTGACCGAACGATCCACTGGCCCAATCAAAGAGCCCCAAGTGCTGTATATGAGTTGGTATATAATCTTGAATGTGCGAAAAACCCACCATAATGCAAATGAGGGATGGACACGTCACCTCAACGGAGCTTAATCCCATATAGTCTTAAGTAGACAATTGAGCTGAGATTGCAGAGAACCCTTGATCCTTTGACGAATAGGGAGGGATGAGCTTGACGATATGCATCCCCTGACAGAAGAGGGCAATGAGTTACGCCGCATTAAAAGCATTACCCCATACACCATGTCACATTAAAGGAGCATGACGGAAGAAACTACGAAGGGGACACATTCTCTAACACATGGCATGGGCGTCTAACCCAAGGAATCGAGTATAAATGGCGATTTCCAAGTACTAGGAATTCTATTTGAATTCTCTACTTACTTACATTCTGCTCTAAAACGATACTGATTTTGGCATCGGAGGCCAGCATCCTAGCCACCACCATGACTCTTGTCTTGCGGTATTTTTTTTGTATTCACAGGTCCTAGATTGAAGACTAGAGCTGTTGAGAGCTCATCTCAAAGGCGTGCGAAATGCAATGTTAACAAATGGAATTGCGCAACAATATATACATATGGGCGGATTGGGACCAAGCCTATGACGCATGTTAACAATATATATACATATACATACATACATGTGTGTGTTTGTTACGTAGAAATGAAGTATGTCCATTGAAAAAACAAAAAAAGAAGTAGAGACGAAGTCATGTATATATAATATATAAGACCATGAGTACTGAAAGAGATATATATGCATAACATAATTATCACGCCATTATGTATATGGCTAGCTAGCTAGCCTTGGACTCGTTGGAGCTAAGATAGGGACGTCGGACGTTATTTTTTATTTTTATTTTTATTTTCCTGATCCGTGGACGTTGCTTGCTTCGAAAAACTAATTATATCCATGCAATATGATTGAACTTAATTATTATATGTATAATTTTTTTTTCGTAATCAATATTGTCACCACATGAATTATCGTGATGATCTCATGAGCCTATATCCCTCGATCTGTATTGTCATAATTATTTATTCTCTTACGCATAAAAAATCCATGCATGCATATTTAATTTATACTGTACGTAGAATATAAAATAAATAATTAAATTAATGTTTTTATGATTGGTTTAAGTAACTCATTATTATTGTTTTTGATACTTTTTATCTATCGATATAATATTACTTAAATATTGGACGTTTCTCTTGAAAGCTTAAAGATAATACAGAGAACTATTATAGATATAAAAAGATTATATAAGATAAACCCACAAACTGATACGGTTTCATATAATCTGTTAGATTTATTTTATAATAAAAATTATTTTATAATCTGACATGCCACATCAAATAATATCAATTTATGAGTTTACTTTTATATAGTATTTTTGTGGTTAAAGTATTTTTTTTAATAAATAATTAACTCCAATGCTCCGCACCAATTTTTATTTAAATATTATAAATTAATTAACTTGATCTCTGTATAAACAAAAGCCAATCATCCATTAATATTTGTACGTACGCACCATGCATGCAAGGACATGCATGCATGAACCAGCTTATAATAATTGACTATATAATATTCTACCTAAAACTCCTTACCAAATTAAAAAAAGAAAACACTACTGAAAAAAATGAAAAAACATGCACGATCATATATATATATATATATATATATATATATATATATATAAATAAACACCATATTTTATATATATATATATATATATATGTATATATGTATATATATCTTGCCGAGTGACGTACGTACGTGGTCATGAGTGGCGGTCTTCTTCACTGGCTCTCAAGATAGATAAAATATTAGCAGAAATTTTTAGGGTTTTTTTTTCATGAACTTATAATAATTAGAAGAATATTCCTAACCAAGCATGTATATAAATATATATATATATATATTATATATAAAACAATTGTATACGAACAATAGATATAGATAGCATGCATGCTGTATGAATCATCTCGATCCATATATTATATTAGATAATTAATTAAGGAGATCGAGGAGAAAGAGGTAGGAAAGCTGCATGAATCATGATCACCATGCAGAGCAAAGGCATTATTATTATGGATGCCATTGATTAGGTATAGTACGTAGCTCCTTTTATATTTTTGTGCTTTTTCTCAATTCGTTTGCAGGGTGGTTGATTAATGTGATCTGAGAACTTAAAAATATCATAAAGTCATGTGGAAAATAAAATTTTAACTGGACATTTTGATGATCAATCTTGCAAGGACCACAGTTCTATATATATATAAAGCTGCAGATTCCAGCTGATGGCCGGCATCAAGATATATTACTTAGCATTTTCTGAGAATTAGTACTTAGCATTATATAGCTTATTAATTTCCTACCAAAAGATACGAGTTTAATTGTAAATAATAATTACGCATTTTAATACCATAAAATAAAGGTAATGGTTTATATATATTATATATAGCTTTTAAAGAGAAATGATAATTGCAGTCGTAAGTGTGTAAGTACTGCACAATTACTTAAAAAAAAGTAAATAAACATGAAACTCACATAAAAGGAAAATTAATATTTAATAGTACTGAATTTCACTCTTTTTTAATACAGTTGTACGGTGCTTGCATATTTTATATACATGAAGCATTACTCGCTTTTGAATAAGTCAGGAAAAATGAGTTGGAATCTAAATAAAAAAGTATAAGTTTTGAAGAAATTGTGCTCCTTCATATTTAATTAAGAACGTACGATATTGTTATAGGTAAACTGGATAAATCATTTTCAAATATTCAAGTGTATATATATATATATATATAAATTATTTTATTTTAGAATGATGATCATGATTAGTACGTAGTGGCATTGAATCGAATCAAGTTCAATTGGGTCGTCATCATGATTGGTTTGGTCATATGAATATAAATATATAGCAATATATATAGATGCAACATTTAGCATTGGGTAGTGAATTAAAAACTAAACAACTTAATTAATTAATTAAAACAGGGCAGGAAGGTTTTATTTATTTTTTAAAATCACTGCATCATGGAACATTAGTGTGATTCATAATTAATGGGTCATGTTATGTACGTAACACGTTGCACACGCAACCTCAAATAGACCAAAATTTTGAAATTTTATAGTTGTGAGGGAAAATTGCTCTCTCGTAAATCAAACTTTTTTCCTTGGGCTTACCTTATGAAAAAAGGTATAATATTAAAGTTTGTTAAATCGAATTATTCTATATAAATGATATATGGTATAAAAGCTTTCAACTACAATTATTCTAATATCCAAACTACATTATTGTGAATAATATTTATAAATGCTATTGTTGATGCGTGTTTAATTTGTAGCCACCATGTAAAAACGATGCTCTTGGACCTACGAGGGTGGAAGAAATGGTGGCGAAAGGGATGTTTGTGCTACCTCTAATGTCAATGTAAGAATTCTTCCGGAGGAGACAAGGAAGATAGAAACTATTAGAGATTAGAGATTCCAAATATGTGTGTAACCTGTCTTCATTTGTCTTCAATTCTCCCTTTTAGGGTCTTGTTTCCTCAGTCTATCATGCCGTCGCATATATGGGACAACCACTTGCCAGCAAATGAATCTCTTGTCGAGATTTCCGCTCGCATACCATGCTGACACATTTAATGCGATAGTCCCCCCTCATGCGTGGTTTAGGTCAAGGCCCCGCTCACGTCTGTCGTGATTAGATTTTTCTTTGCAGGAGTAGGTTGGGTTGGGCTGGGCTCACTAAAGCTGTGTTTGGATATTGAGTTGATTTTAGATTATATGAATTTATTTGTAAATAGTAATATTTTATGGGTTCAATTGAAATATATTTAAATGTATGAAATAGGTTGATATATGTTTAACTTTTTATGAGAAATTAAAAAAATAGTAGATCCCATCAATAATTAGTTTAAAATAGGTTAAGATGGATTTGGCACCCAAACATAACCTAAGACCTCGGCTCCGGCACTTTTTGAGAAATATCCATTCCAGCCATAAATTAATTATCAAACTATATTTATCTCTTTTTAAACAGTAATAATGATCTACCGTAATCATCATATACAATATTTGTACCCAAAATATACGCAACATTTGGTCATTCAATTGTAATTATATTATTAAAAAACTACTGTAATTATACAATAATTTTAGACTCTTCCCTAAGTAAAGATATACATCTTTTAAATTGATTTGGAGAAAAATATCCGAATCAGTTTATTAAATTATTAGATATTTATAGAGCAAATGAGTGAGAGATTCGTTAATAATTAACAATGCTATATTAAGATAAAAGGAAAATTTTAAATATTGAAAGAAAAGAGTACTAACCATGAAATAACAAAGCAAATAACAAAAAAAGAAGAAGATCAGAAGAAATAACATAGCAAATGTTTGTTTGTATATTTAGTAAATACATAATAATTTAATAAGTACGGCTAGATATAATCTATGTAAAAAATTTTCAATCTATATGTACGAAGACTTTAATATCATAGGATTATACAAATTATTTATCTAATTTAATTAATTAATTATTCCAATCTTTCCAATATAATAACCCATATTCAATGTATATTACTCAAAATTAATTTCCCAATCAATGCCGTAATATTCACCAACAATCCTGCATTTAACACTAGATCAATTTTTAAAAAAAAAAAATTCCCTTTTCATTTTTCTGATAAAATATTTAAAAATTAATAATTTATTAATCATCTTCGTATCACACGTTATATATTAATTTTTAATCCTTTTTATCTTATTAAATATGTCGTATATGAATAAAAAAATAAAATTAATTTAAAAAGAATAAAATCAATTTAAAAAAAAAATCATATAAGTTAATTGTGTGGGGTCCGATTTCTATCCCCACAATATAGCTCGCGACATTTTGAGAGGACTTTCACGAGAAATTCAACTAGAAAATCTGGAAAAAGACACAGATATCTGGACTGTAAATGCTGGAGATCTCACTGTTGTCCTTCAAGCTTGAGTGTGTATGATGTTTCGTCCATAAAGACAACACTACCAATACATAGTACTGTGTTACACAGAGAGAGAGAGAGAGAGAGAGAGGGAGGAGCTAAACAAGAGCCATATACGCAAAACTACGACCTTTGCTGTCGACATATATATAAAAATAGGACCTGCTTTTAATCCTCTCATCCACTCTCTCACGACCACTTTCTGTTTTTCTCTCACAAGTCTCTGCAGACTCTGTTTTATATAAAACAAATCCTTTCTCGCCTTGCTCTCCTGCCCACTTCCGACTCTTCCATAACCCTGCTTCTGGTCCCAAGCCAAACGTTTTCCTCCGTTTTTGCTTCTCACAGAAAACCAGTGGCATTTGACGCGAGTGAGTTCGGCTTGTTGACTCGGACCCGACCTGCCCGACTCTGAGTGATGAGCTTTGGATCGTCAAGTTAGATATATATATATATTTATTTTTTTGAGAGTTTGTGAAATGGGTGAAGCAGACGCGGGTTCGATGTTGAAGAAAACGCTCAAGAGTCTGTGTTGCAGGGATGGGTGGTCTTATGGGGTTTTCTGGCGCTTTGTCCAGCGTGATTCCTTGTAAGCTAAGCGTTTATTTCTTTCTCTCTTTTTCGTTTATTTTATTTTTGAAAGAAATTTCTGACGTTGTTATCTTCTGGAGCTGGTAGTATTATGGCTATTCTTTCTTTCAGTTCTTTGTTTAAGAAATTTATAAATTTTTCTTTCCCTTTTCAATTCGTATCTTTTTCTATTAACTAACTAATAGATTTTGATCATTTAGCATTTTGATTAGTCCTGGAAATCCTGAAGTAGTTAACTTTTTCATATTTGGATTTAGCATGGATGTCTAACTTGTGCTTTTGATAAGCTGGCAGATTGTTGACTTTTGATGATGCCTATTATGAAGAGCAAGTAGGGGCAGTGGTTGAAACGTTTCCACTGGTCCACATGTTGGGCGAAGGGTATGCTTAATTTACTATAGCTCCGTTGTTCTGTCATAAAATCTGTTGATTTTGAACATAATTTTCCATATTTAACAAGATTTTTATGGCAAGATTAAGATTATTTTTTACCAGTGGGTAAGTTTAAGCATTAGAGAAAGTGACCGTTGTAATCTCATTGTTATTGTGTATTTTAGAGTAATCGGCCAAGCTGCCTTTACTGGAAGGCATAGATGGATGTTCTCAGATGCTCATGGTGGAGAATGGGGCTCTTTTCGAAGGCAAGATATATTCCAGGTATTTCAGTGGTTCTTCTCCTCCAGTTGTTGACTACTTACTTGTCCAGGAGGATTCTTGCTTTCATCCTCTTATATAAAATTTTCCTTTCATTCTGCAGGATGATTCTGAGTTTCATAACCAATTTTCCTCCGGAATTAAGGTACTGCTGTTTTATGCACTCGCATGTAATACAAAGCAAATTTTATGGTCTATTCCTCTGTCTGTTACTGAAATTTGATATCATTTGGGATGCTTGTTTTCCATGGCCATACGAAGCTAACCATGTTCATTGACAATACAATTCCAATTTGCAGACAATTGCGGTGATCTCTGTCGCACCATTAGGAGTGGTACAGTTTGGATCCACCCAGAAGGTTAGTTTAAGGAGATGAAATACTTTTCAGCTTTATGCATAAACTTGAAAGTTTTTATTATGTGCTAATGAGTCAAACAACTTACTAGCGATGGAAACTTCTATCAAGCTCCACATAAATTAGAAGAAAACTGAGACATGTATCTCCATTCAGAATGAATTTGACATAAAAGCACTTGACCTTTAGAGATCCTTTTACAAATAAACTAAAATATAATTCAAGATATGAGTGGTTTCTACTAGGAATATTTTGATGTTTTTATTATATTCCCACTAACTAAGTTAAACGTGATGGTTTGGAATTGAAGAACATGTCCATTACCATCATATGCTGGGGTATGATTGAACACCTCTAATTGAAAGTGCTGTTATTGCTGTTGCAGATACTGGAGAGGTCAGAATTTTTGGATCAAACAAAAAGATTGTTTCAGGAGATGGAAAATATTCATTCTCTCATTTCATTGGAAAAAAATGCATTGTCCTTGAACGATGAAACTAATATTCTAAATGGGACATTTGCTTCCTTAATTTCATCTGGAAATTCACGTGATGGGGATCTCAATGCCATACATTATGACTGCCGGAGGGAGCTGTTGGGAGAAGCTTGCTCAGCAACAATTTTGAATGAGCCGTCTGATTCCATGTTTGGGACTCATGATGAAATGATGACTCCCACGCTCAGAGACTTGTCTGACCCTAATGACCAATTACAAACAGGCGGTACAAACACTCGAGTCTTGCTATCTGATAAGCTTAGTTTGCAGTTCCAGCAAGAGTCTTTACAGTCTACCCATTCTGTTTGTAAAAGGAGTAGCGATGATTCTATCTTGACTTCATTCATTCCACTGTTGGCTTCTGAATCAACATTTCAGGATTCTTCGAATCTGTTTACTTCAAAAGCAAACACTCTTGATTCTTGCCAAAATACAGCAAGCAATGTTCAGGGTCATGATTTGTCTCCGCATTTCTGTCCAACTTTTTTAACCAAAGGTGAACTTGTAGAAAAAGCAACCAACATGCATAAATTTGCCGAGGATTTCAGGCCACATGATTTTACAACAGAAGTCTCCGAATTCTGTCTGGTGGATGATCTGTCTCAGTGGTTTACTCCCTCACCAGAATATAGTATCAATAGACTGGAGACTGCATTTTGTAATGAACTTTCACAACCAATAGGAGTTACTTCAGCATCATCTTGTCTGGTTGGAGATGATATTTTTAATCATTTTCCAATCAAACATCCAGAAATTTCTATGCAAAGTTCCATCATTAATGCATGCAAGTCTAACGGACTAGAGAATTCCCCAATTATGCATGCCGTTGAAAATGATCTGTTCAATGATTTGGGACTGGAGTTCGATCCAAATCAATCTGGGGAGTGTTGGGAAGATCTCATAATGCCAATAATGAGTGCTGCCACTGGTATGGGTATGTCAGAATGCGTCTCAGAGTTGGATATTGGTTCCATGACTAGCCCCAGGAAGGGGTTATTCTCAGAATTAGGCCTTCAAGAACTTCTGGATGGCATAAATAATTCCAAGTCTTTTGCCAAATCTAGCTTTGAGGAAAAACTATCCACCACCAAAAGAAGAAGAGTGGATAGTTCATCTGTGAATAGCAACCAATCGCAGTTGGAAAGTCTTGCTTGCTCCAGTGGGAGCATGAACATGATGCAACCCGAATACAACCCGGAGAAGAAAAATGTTCCCAAGAAAGAGGTTCTCCCAAAATCACAAGTAGGTTTATGGATTGATGATAGCTATAGTGTCAATGTGGGGATTGCTGATCTAGCACGATCTTTGAAGCCTGAGGAACCTACAAAGGCCGCCAGAAAAAGGGCTAGGCCAGGGGAGAGTACACGGCCAAGGCCTAAAGACCGGCAGCAGATCCAAGATCGCATCAAAGAATTGAGAGGGATCATCCCTCATGGTGGAAAGGTATATTTTAGTCTTTTCTTTGAGGATGATAAAGAAGGAACAAAGTGTCTGATCATTCAGGAAAAAAAATTACTCCTTTTAACATTGGAGGATCGTACTTGTTTTTCTTATAATTGAGAGTTTCTGGAACCATTTGCCACTTTAAATTATCTAACATCTTGTGATATTTAATGTTGCATTTGATGGGGATGATTACTAAGGGATGTTATGATGTAACAGTGTAGCATTGATTCTCTGTTGGATCGAACCATCAAATACATGTTTTTCTTGCAAAGTGTTGCAAAATATGCGGACAGGCTTAAACATTCTGATGAGCCAAAGGTGAGTAGTTCTGACGTTTCCTTTATCTGAGAAAAGATTTAATATGCTCAGGCTGGATGCTTGCTTATCGTTGTCTAATGCAAAAACTTGATTGGTTCTGTAGTTGATTGGCCAGGAGACTGGAGTGGTTCTCACAGAAAATGCCATGGATGTTGTAAGCGGTGGTACTACATGGGCAGTTGAAGTTGGAAGTAAAACAATGGTTTGCCCCATTATAGTTGAAGACCTTAACCCACCCGGCCAAGGCCAAATGCTTATTGAGGTATAGGAGAACAAATAAAAAAAGCTCCTTCGAAACTATTTTCAGCTTTGGTAATTAGAACCCTCTCAATGTATTCCCTTTTCTCTGTTTCAGATGCTATGTGAACAACAGGGACTCTTTCTTGAGATAGCAGATGCAATACGTGGCTTGCGGCTGAACATCTTGAAAGGAGTAATGGAGGCTAGAGATGACAAGATTTGGACACGCTTTGTTGTTGAGGTAAACTGGATGTAGGATATAACAAAAAGGATAATCACATCACAGTCTCTAAAAAATTAAAAGGAAAAAAAAAAGGCAAATTAAAAACTGATTCTATCCTCAGTTATTTTCTTATCATCTTATTATACTCAAATTGTGTGGCAGGCAAGCAGTCATGTAACGAGGATAGATGTATTTCTGTCCCTTGTCCAGCTTCTAAATCAAACAACGACCACTGGGAATGATACAACAGATCGATGCAGTAATGCAATTGATGGAGTTGGGATTTCTCCTTTGGACAATTACCAGCAACAAGCCTTGCTGTGTCCCATAACCTTGGCTGAGACGCTCGGATGCTGATTGAACACATGAATGAGAGTTTCAGAAGTATCTTAAGCATTCACTTGCTCAAATGCCTGCCATGTTGGGTGTTCTGGATAGTTAAAAGCCACACCTGAACAAGGAAAAGGATTGTGGTCATCTCATTTCCACTAGCTTTGAAATGGGAATGTAATGTGCATAGGATGGATAGACTAGCTACCTATATAGGATATACTGACAAAGAAAATTGCAATCGTTCTCCTCGAGTAGATCCAGATTAGAGAGCTGGGCAAGGAGCAAAATGATGCCCAAGACTTGATCATATTATTGCTGGAGTTTAGGTTGGGTTTCCATATGAACCTGATTACCTGAGGGATGGTGCACTAGTGATTTGGGTTGCTCCTACAGCCATAACCTGTTTATAGTGTGAAGCTGATAAATCAATTAATGATAGGCTAACTGCTGATTTGTTTCTAGTCCTTTCTGTTGTTGATTTCATAAACATTATGTAGCCATATAAAATTGTTCTCTCTCTCTCTCTCGCGACATGTCGGTTTTAACCTGTATCTTGTGTCGTTCTTCTGCCTGTGTATTTTCGGGAGGATCGGGCCGATGGCAGTGATAAAACTACAGGACCGCAAGATCGATAGATAAGTATCCTAAGTTATTTTGGGCTTTTCCTGGGCCCACTAATCATTGTTTTGCAAGCAAAGCCCAATATAATTAAGAGTTACACTCATAAATTTATTTTATAAAAATAAACCTATAAATATGCATAGATTTATGTCATATGTTATATATATTTTATAATTAAAGTAGATTTAAAATTTAAAGAAATATATAAAATCAAGTCAAGTTGTGAATTTATTTGACTACTCATCATCCGTTCCTAGAATGGTGAGCTCATTCGAGTACAAGTGGCCTTCGTAATGATATTATGTTTAATGGGACTCGTTCAGATCAGTAGTGGTTTCCCTCTCTCATATATATATATATATATATATATATATATATATCTCTCTCTCTCTCTCTCTCTCTCTCTCTCTCTCTCTCTCTATATATATATATATATTAAAGACGAATCATGATCGATCACCTTGGGAGGCATACATCTACAGTCTACTAATTAATTTGCACGATGAACGGTCATAAGGTACGTAGTACTTTGTTTTTTCTTATAAAATAGAAGGCAAAGGTAAGCACGACTTGAACTGTACACCTACATTTAGAACACAGCTACTGGTAGGCATCCTGCACTTCATTTTACATAAAAAAGTAATGTTACGTATAGTCGTAAAATGTATAAATATTATACAATTCATGCTTTAAAAAAGAGTGGGATCCAGATTTAAAAAGTTAGTTTTTTTTTATATGGATTCCATATTAATTTACTTTTTTCAAAAAGATTGCACGGTGCTTGCACAACCACGACTACAAATATTATTTCTTACATAAATTGCTCTTTACTCAAAACTTTTCAGACAAAAACATGGGAGAAGAACAAACGATACAAAGAGGTCATTTTCAATTCTATTTATAAACCATCTCAACTTATATAATTTTATCTCATCTAATTATTATAATTTTTTAAAATTTTCACATAAAATATAATAAATATTTCAGCCTTTTCAAATCTCAAAATAAAAATAATATTGTAATTTATTAAACTTTTAACTTTCATCACATATGTCTAAATAAATGAAGCCTCTTAGCCTAAGGCCCTAAACAATCTTTTAAGATTTGGCTCGGATATTTGATTTTGGTATATATTCTCCTAAGTCTATCATTTGATTAATTCTAAGGTGTAAATAATTTCTAAAATTTATAGTAAGTTGGGGATCAACCTCTTCGATATTATTTGCACAAAATTTTCAAGATTTTCCGTCATCAAATACCATTTCAACATCTATTATGTCTAATTTTTTAATTATAATATACTTAGTTAATACTTAATATCAATGCCTATTATATTGGCATGCACTATACTTGGTTAAATGCTTAATATATACCAACTCACCATGCACTACATTGTTATTAGGTACATGATATATGTTTTCTCAGATATAAAAAAAAGCTAGAAAGTTGGGCAAGATTTTTATTTTCTTTTTTGTGGGAGCATGATGATCTGTTCACCTATGATATATTGATATCCTATATGACATGCGGTGGTGCTTTCTCCACTTTGAGGCCGAGTACTTTGGGGATGACCAGCAACAATTTCTTCAGGGTCATGAATATACTGTAGTTTGGATAAAAATACTTGAAAAAAAAGGTTTAAAATTGCATGCTTCAATGAATCAAAGAGGATGTGCTTCATGTCCATCAATGATATATTTCATTAAATTGAAGGGTTTTTAATTGAATCAAAACCCTTCAATTTAGGATTTGGATGAACTTTTCAAAAAGTTTGAGTATATACGTTAGTGTATTAAGCATTTGATAATCATTATATTGTTAAGAGGGTGACGACAGAGAGAATGTGTAGCTTTTTGATAGTTGAGTTTGCCTTTCGACCTTATTGCTTAAGGAGATAAGTGCCTCTCCATTCAAGTGATCAGATTATTAGCGCCTAGGACAGCCGAAAACCTTATTGCAATATTGCTTTTGTTAAAGATATTGTTCCATGTGGACTTTGGTTGGTTCTGCTCAAGACCTAATTTGCTAGGACAAGGAGAACCACCGATAGGCATTAAAGATGAAGGATACGCTGAAGTTTCAGAAGCTTTATTAGGTTCCCCACTTTAGTTGAAAACGACTGCATGGAGAGATCAAGGTTTCATATTGGTGGTGAGAATGTACGTCTGATATTGGTTCTGACTTCTTGAGGATTAGATATAATGTTTATCAGGTCACCATCTCACCGCCCCGCCATCCGGGCTGCTCCTCTTCACCTTCTTTTGAGGCTTAAATGTGTTGGTGTACTAGCTGGTGTGTATGAGATCGATGTTATATTGGATCGGATTTATGAAACAATTCCTAGCTTGTTGATTACTCATATCATGTAGACAGATGAAGAAAAGTTCCAAAGATGTTTACAAATAAGAAAATCGAATGCCCTTGTAATAAGACAACTGCAAAGATGGTATCACTGAGGAGTGAGACCTATGTAATCAGTAGGGAACCATATCGATTCCCCACCCTTTTTAGTGCAGGAGAGAGGCCATGCCAACATGACTGAATGACCATCTGAACAGCCACATGATCACCAGGCAAGATACCAGCATATAGAGAAGAATGCCATACCTTACAGTTGTAATCTGCACAAATGTTCATATTGCTGGGAGAAAGATGAGAGAAGAATCTAAATCTAAGTTTTTTTATTTTTTATTTTTTTTATATATATATTTTTAAGAAAAATGATGGAACCCATAATTTTATTATTAATAATCCTTTCTTGCGGTGGAGGAATACCATGGCTACAGTTAGGGTACCTTGAAACTGCCAACAACCAAAGCTCGGCCACTTGGAAAAAAGGATGATTAGATAACAAATGAACAGAATGCTTTGTGATCATCTGAGTCATAATTCGTTGATGCTTACTTTTGCATAATATTTTAGGACGTATTTGTCAGGTGCTCATCTAAAGTTATGTTTTAGGTCATCCAGGTGTTTCCATGACCAACATTCCTGTGGAATTTCCATATAGTTATTATTGAAGTATATGCAATTTTACCTAATGAAATATTGCAATCGCTAGAATGTCCTTGAGAGGTGTAACAAGTGTAAGAGGTCAAACTGATTAATTTGGGCAGGAAAGATAGATAGTTGCAGTCTGCCTGTGTTAGTAAGACAAATGCGTATGCGAGCACACACGGGGAGACAGACTTCTATCCTTACCTACCCAGAAAATATAAAAAATTATCTTTTTGTGTGTATATATATATATAAGAAATTAAAAAAACAAAGCATCTTCGTGTCAATGGAAATAGTTTAATTTTCTTCAAAAGTAGTATGAAATGTGTTAGTGCACCTTTTGTGTATATATATACTTCAATAGTCATCCAGCTTCATCATCCTAAACCTAATCGATCGTTCCATTAATTGCATGGCATTAGGGTCTTTGGCTACACCTTTTATCACTATCCCTGCAGGGCTTCTGTGTCCTCAACATATCTTGGAAGGCAATACATTTATCTCTTGGCTAACACATAAGCGATGGCTTCTGAGAAGGAAGTAACTAATAATGGAGTGGAGTGGAGGATAAAGATGGCCGATGGCGCATCAGAGATTTTGGTTCCGGAAGCAAAGCCTGCCAGCAATGTCTTTCTTGGTCTAAAACTGTTTATTGCAGGATTGGCCTTGAAAGTGTGGAAGTTTTTGCAGAAAGCCTGGGATTTAGGTGTAGATGATCCCAGAAAAGTGATCCATTGTCTAAAAGTAGGAATGGCCCTCACTGTTGTCTCAGTTTTTTACTATATGAGGCCTTTGTACGAAGGAGTTGGAGGGAATGCTATGTGGGCAATCATGACAGTTGTGGTTGTATTTGAAAACACTGTGGGTAAGTAGAATTTTCCCAATTCAGCTCCTCTTGATTATGCCATAGCCTAAAAGATACTGCATGGTTTCCTCCTAAGTTGTTGCGTGCTTCAAATCCAAGTACAATTTGTACAAAAGCACTTTGCTTGAAGCCTTGTAGTTTGACTTCTACCTTACTGAATTGCAGGTGCAACACTATGCAAAAGTTTGAACAGAGTGTGCGGAACATGTCTTGCTGGATTTCTTGCAATTGGTGTTCATTGGGTTGCTAGTCAATCGGGAGAAAGATTTGAACCTGTGATTATTGGAAGCTCAGTTTTCCTACTAGGTCTGCAAACTTCTCCATAACTAGTTTATTCTTAACTTGTTGTGTCTAAGGTAAGTGAAGTGATCCTAGTAAATCTATTCTGTGCAGCTTCTGCAGCGACCTTCTCAAGATTCATTCCTTCTGTGAAAATCCGGTTTGACTATGGTGCCATGATATTCATCCTTACCTTTAGCCTGGTTTCAGTATCAGGTTATCGGGTGGATAAATTGTTTGATTTGGCACATCAAAGATTATCCACCATTATTATTGGCACCGCACTCTGCATTGTTGTAACCATGCTTGTTTGCCCCATTTGGGCTGGTCAAGAACTCTATGCTTTGATAACTCGCAACATGGACAAGCTTGCAGATTCCTTAGATGGTGAGTAGGTTATTGAATACACATTTCATTGTTATAGTTATGCCACTTCTTGTTGAGAATCTAACATTTTTCCAACAATATATATTCAGGTTGTGTAGCAGAATACTTCCAAGATGGTGACGGCAGCCTTGTTGATAGTGGCAAAGAATGTCAGAAGAAACTGCAAGGCTACAAATGTGTACTGAGTTCTAAGGCAACAGAAGAAATTATGGTATGTGGCAGGACTGAGCAATTCATTCCTTAAAACTTCGTTCCATGATTTTTCACTGAAATTAGGAATGATCGACATTGGTTGCATATATATAGGCCAATTTTTCCAGATGGGAGCCAGCCCATGGCCGCTTCAACTTTCAGCACCCATGGAAACAATACATCAAAATTGGGGCATGCATGCGCAGCTGTGCTTATTGCATAGAAGCTCTCAATGGCTGCATCAGTTCAGAAAATCAGGTAACCCAAGCTCCTAGAATCTTACTACGCCACATGGGGAGAGTTCTTGTTAGAATAGAATTGAAATTATTAAATTTACATATTTCCATCATTTTAATCTTACTAGAGCAGAGGTCTTGAGTTCTAACCACTGTATATCAATAGGCACCTGAGTATATAAAGAAGCATATCAGCAACAGTTTTTTGAAAGTTAGCTCCAACTCTTCAAGTGTCATAAAAGAGCTAGCAGTGACAATCAAGACCATGAAGAAATCATCTGACATCCACAACTTGGTTAAAGAAATGAACAGTGCAGTTCAAGAGCTCCAAGCGGATTTAAATTCCTTTCCCAAGTTATTCACTTCCCCATCAAGCTCAGAGTCTGAAATTCCTGAAAACAAGAAAATAGAGCCTGCAGCATCCAGAACAATGGTTACACTTCCTCCTCTCATGGAAATTATTCCACTAGTAACTTCAGCCTCTTTACTTACTGAAATTTCCTCAAGGATCAATGGCATTGTGGATGCTGTTGAAGAGCTGGCAGACTCGGCTAATTTTGTGCCTGCAAGCATTACTGACAAGTGCCAAAAAAATGGAGCTGAGTGACCATTTTTCACCCAGATAAACAGAAAGATAAGGAAACCATGCAGGCATTTCAACTGATCTGAATTCCATATAATTTACTTTTTCTTTTCTTGCAAGTGATTTTAAGAAGGAAAGAAAGGGAAAATGAGACCCCCAAGCAAAAAGGGGAAGAGGGGCGCCGCGGGGGGGTGGGGTGGTGTGGCGTGGTGCGCTTTGTTTAACTGAATATCGTAGAAAATATGTGAACATGTTCTGTAAAATTGTAGAGAATATGAAAAGTAATATTTGTGAGATGAAAAGTAAGCTTACATCTGTATAACCAGATATCAGTGTGCAGCAGTACTGCCTGGTGACGCCGCCGCCGCCCACCAGCAATCCAGCATTTGTTTTCTATTATATATGCAAAGCATTTACGAAGCAAACTGCTTTACCTACTTGGCTAATATTCAAATACCAGCCATGCTATTAACGTCCAAGACGCATTTAAAAATAATATAAAAAAGGCTACCATCAACTTCTCCAGTTATGAACTCAATTCATGAACTACTCTTTCTCATTTCAATGCAATCTCTCCAAAACCAATTGATCTGGAGCTGATGATGCAGCTCATATTACTGGTAATAGATTTCCAGTTTTCCTTTTTTTTCTTTCTTTCTTATTTCTGTGTAAATCCCGAGCTGCACTTTTAATTATTATCATAAATATCGCCGAATATTCCTACCTTTCACCAAACAAAGAACACAGAAATAACGCTATAACATTGAAAAGTAATGCCACGAACTATACCGATCTTATGATTTGTTAGTTTTGGCTTGATTTCATGATGAAAATGTATTTTTTGGGGTTTGGCTTGACTGTTGCTTGACCTTGGCTTGACCCTGGCTCGACTGTGGCTCAACCCTGGCTCAAGCTAAGGTTAGCTCGACCCTCTGCTCAACAGTCCGCTCGAGCGAACTCATCCAGAGAGTTCCGCTCGACTGTCCGCTTGAGCGAACTCTTCCAGAGAGTTCCACTCGACCTCCGCTCAACTGTCCGCTCGAGCGAGAAAGTAACCCTAACGTGCGCTCGACACTTCGCTCGACGTCCGCTCGAGCGAATGTTCTGAATTAGCGCCGTGTGCTATAAATATATCATTTTCTCTTCATTTTGAAAGGACTTCAATAGCCAAGTTAGATAGAGTTTTGAGAATCCTTTTGTATACAATCCTAAGAGTCCATTGAGTGTATTGGGGCTTTAGGATTGAGGATTTTGTAATCAATACTCTTGTACTCCATCTTTGTTCATAGTAAAGTTTGTTGAAACCGACCCTGACAGTGGACGTAGGCTCACATTGAGCTGAACCACTTAAATCTTGGTGTTTTTTGTGTGCTTGTTGTTTATTTTGTTACTTCCGCTATTATTTACTTCAACTTAGCCTTTGTTTATTTGGTCAATTCCCAACATGATTAATCCTATTTTTATCTCACTACGTAAAATGTGGTATGTTTATCACCATTACATCTTCATCATATTTTTAAAAGAAAAATCAAAAGACCGATGGACTATGCCATCTTATCATAATGAAATAGGTGTAAGGCGAGAGCCTACACGAGGAAATGAGATGAAAAATAAAAAAATAAAAAAGAATGTTTAGAAATTAGGAGGAAGCTTAAGCTTGCTAGGAAGATTTAGGCTGCGTTTGGGTAATGAGAAAATGTATTCTCAATACTTCTCACTACTATTCATTACTTTATTATTACTTTTCACCTACTTTTACTACTATTCATTATTTTTTACTTACTTTTTATTACTATTCATTATTTTATTATTATTTTTTACATATTTTTTATTATTATTCACAACTCTTCTCAACATTTTTCAACACTCAAACCCACCCTAAGGCTCAGAGAAAGATTTAGGTGATGGCATGAACAATCAGGTGGAGCTTGGTCTACCTTCCTTGGCGGCCATTTTCAAGGTTTTGATTGAAGACCTCAAGTGATGGCCCAAAGTTTGCGGGATGCGAACAAAAAAATACAGTAATTATAATAATTATAATAACAACCTCATCATCGGCCCAAGGCTTTTGGAATTTTTTTTTCTACTATGTCAATCGATATTGGGCCTCAGCTCCTCTTGGCCCACAAGTTTATGAAACGGTGTGGTTTCAAGTTTTCAACGCTTTATTCAATTTTTTTTTTTTTACCATTTTTATTTTTGTTATCTTCAATAATGTGACATATTTTTAAGTGATTTTTTTTATTCAATCAGTTTACATAAAAAATTATTTATACTGCGCTACATCAACCGGTGTGACAAATAATAAATTTAGATTGAAATGTAGTATTGGCAATTGCTGTATTGTTATTCTTTACAATAATAATATTGTTGAATCTTGATATTTAAGTGGGATAATACCAAAAATATTATTTCATACACTTATTCTATCGTAAGATTGAAATAAATATTATTTACAATATCAAGCCAACTTTTTTAAGCTTCCAAGAAATTCAATATGAGAAAATTACTTGATCTCTTACAAAATTTAAAAAAAAAAACTATTTATAACTAATGCAATTTACCATAATATATTATTTTACGAAAGAGAAATGATAATTATAATCGTAAATATATAAATATTGTACAATTATTTTAAAAATAATAATAAATATGATATCTACATGAAAATAAATTAATTTTTTAATTATAGATCTCACTCTTTTTCAAAATAACTGCACGATACTTGCACATTCCATAATTATATATCTGTTATGAAAACTTATGAATTCATTAATGGATACTCATATATATAGGAGTACAAAGGAGGCTATAGCCGTCGTATTTGACGGCTAGCTAAAGGTGGTCATACAATACAATTTGGTTTATAACACTCTCCTTTTGGATGACCACATATAAAGAATATGCCTCGTTAAAACCTTGTCAAGGAAAAACTCAGTGGGAAAAAATCAATGACGAAGGAAAAATAATACAATATTCATGTATATCGCCAAGTGCTTTAAGATTGCCTCATTAAAACCTTGGAAAGGAAAACCCAGTGGGATAAAACCTTAGCGAAGGAAAAGAGTATAATCAGCACAAGTCTTCAAGACTTTACTCCCCCTGAAAAATGCATGATAATAGGCTTTCAAGTTTCCGCATTCCAATGTTTTGCACAATCTTCAATTTCACATTTCTTCTCATGAATTGCAATGATCTCTCTGTGAAAATGCAATATCAGATTGAGTGCAATTTTCAAGATACATCAGTGCTCTAATTGCACTGAGATAAGGTACTTCAGGACCAAAAATTTCTTCATCGTCTTCACAATGATGAAATGGGTCTTTCTGCACATCAAATGATTGAATAACCATTGGAGTACTCAGGGGATGAGATTTGTCCATGTAAAAGTTATTCAAATTCACTATTATTCAGGAGTTGTGCTCTTCTGGAGTTCTTGTGAATAATATAGTTAATGGAAAAGTCATCAATATTAAGTCCCCAACCTCCATACTCAACAAAAACGGTGGCCACATTTTTAGACCGGACAAGCACCGCATAATTTTACAGCTCTTCTGTAGCTGTCAGGCGCCGCAAGGTTATGATGCTACATCTCTTGTCTCTTGTAGAGATATGCTTCACGAAGGACGCTATGAAATAATAGAGATGGTTTGTCATTTCTTTCATAATTTTCTCTATAAAAGAAATATTCAGCTCATCTTCATTCGCATCTCATCTTCTTTACTTTTCTGTAATTAGTCTGCATTCTTACTCTGAACTGGCCCAGCAATCTTCTCGTAACCAATATATGAGGTATTCTACACCTTCTTCACCAGTTGTTTCTACTTCTACTGTAGGTGCTATAGTGCAATACAATAATGATCTGACTAATAAGTCATATATTGAAGCAATCTACGAGCTTGTGAATCTCGGTACCCATTACTCATCAACTATTGTCGCATTTTCTCAGCGACTACAATCCAAATCTTATGATGTTGACAAACACAATGAGAAAATTTATATCCTTCAGCGACTTCTTCTGGAGTCTAACATGAAGATAGAAGCAATAAAGCAAGAGAATAGGAAATTAAAATCCTTGCTTAAGTCTTCTTTTCGATTGCCTACTCCTTTAGACAGAGATGCCATGCAAATTTTAGAAGAGCAGGATCGTTTAAAGAATGAGGCGAAGAGTCTCAAATTTCTGTAATTTTGTTTTGAGATAATAAAATAATATCTCACAAATATTCATATTGTGTTTATATATTCTGGTAGATATTCTGTGTGTTCCATTTTATTTATCTCCCCCTTGAAGCCGAAATGGTTTCTGATTTATATTTCAAATATGTGCAGTTCTTCTAATCTCTTCAGGAGTTCTAACAAGATTTAAATCATCAACCACAATAATAACAAATCGGAATCTATTAATAAAAACACATGGGCATATTGGATTATTTTCAAATCATTCTTTCAATAAATATTCACTAATGCGTTTATACCACATGCGTCCGGATTGTTTTAACCCATATAAAGATTTTTGAAGTTTAATAGAATACATATTTCTGGATGTACTCAGATTAGAAGTTTCAGACATTTTATATCTTTCAGGGATTTTCATATATATTTCTGGATGTACTCAGATTAGAAGTTTCAGGCATTTTATATCATTCAGGGACTTTCATATATATGTCATGATCTAATGACCCATATAAATATGCAGTAACCACATCCATTAACTACATATCCAATCTTTTTGTAACTACCAAACTAATAAAAAATATGAATGTGATTACATCCATAACAGGAGAATATGTTTCCTCATAATCAATCCATGGTTTCTGCAGTTTTCATTAGCTCTTCTGGAGCCTCAATGATATTTAAATTATCTATATAAACTGCAATAAAAGATAATATAAATACTGAAAATATATGGAAAATAGCTTGTTCCACATGCGTTTAGATTGTATTAGATCATATAAGGATTTTTGAGACTTGATAGAATAATTACTTTAGGACTATATACTTTATGCATTTCATATCTAGTAATCCATATAAATATGCAGTTAATCATGAATACTCAAACCGGTAACTATCAAGCTAATACAAATCTCAATATAATCTCATTAATTTCAAAAACATATCAATATTATTTATGCGGGAAATATATTCGTGATTTATTTATCACATTTTCATATTCTTTATACAAATACCCACTGATATTCAATAAGCATCACCTCATAGGTGTTTGGACTACAAGTCCATATGCATCATATTTTACTAGTGATATCAATTCTACAGGAATTTATTTATTTATATTTTGGCCAATATTTTTATGTCGGTATTTTTCGACGGTTATTGGCTCACTTTTTTCATTACTTCTGGTAATGTCAAGTGCCATCATATATGAAAATACATTGTCGACAATGGTTTTATGTCTCTCCATAATTTCTCCATTACTCATGAAATACAATATCGAGATCTCGTTATTTTCAGGTACCTGTCCCTCTTCAAGGGAAGACATTTCATGAAAAACCTCTTCAAGATGTACTCTTCAGGAGTATTATACCCTTTAGAAGTTTTTATTATGAGATAATTTTGTATAGAAAGTTTGGATGGATTTTATTGCTTATTTTGTGGGTATGGCCTCTTCATGAGCATCAATTTATTTTCTTTGTGTTTTTCTCTTTCGGGATGCTTTATCATTTGTATTGATAGATCTCACACGCTTTCAGACATGTCTTATGTTCATTAGACTGCTAAATTTCTTAATTGTCATACTGGGACTTCAATCCTCACTGGGATTTTAGCATCTAGAATATGAGACATTTTATCTTATTGCATCCATAAATTAATTATCATATGAACTTCCAGTTCACCTATGATAATCAAGATAACGTCGAATTATTTCATTTTATTTGCTTCTAGCAAATTTTTCTTTTCGCTCATGGTGGGAATACTTTATAGTAAAAGAATCTTCTGGTTCTTTTATGGACGTCCATATGAAAATTATTCGACTTATCGTAATTGATTTCGGATAATTAAGATAATCATGAAAAGCATACAAATATTTTGAATCATATCATTTTTGATGCATCATAATATTTGATTCAATAGTTATATAATATCATCTCAAAGAGAAAGCTGATAATTTTTCCAATACGAGCTTCTGGCCCGAAATTATAAAAGTACTATAAAGATATTCATTATCACATCCAATCTCTTGGTTTTTTTTTTAAAAATTCATCATTCTATTCTGAGAATGATATAAATCCAATACTATTCACTTCAGATAATGATGTGGAACTAGTAGGATGTGATTAATGATTTCTTAGCAAAATCTCATTATTTTGCTTAGTCACTAGAAGATCAGATATAAATTTAGAATATATTGTGAACTTTTGCACTCGATATTGATACTTCAGGAGCACATTCGAGGCGTTCATTTTAAACATATATTCTTTAGTGGTTTTTCTCTACACAATTTCAATTATGCAACTTTAGGTGCATTAATCATAATGAGATTTTAGTACACATATCACTCATTTAAACTATCTCACAGAATCAATAGATCATTTATTATGAGATACTCAATAAAATTATTAGTTTAAAGCGATCCTTCAATGATGCTCAATTTCTATTCCAAGATGAATCTTATCATCAATAATTCATAACAAGTATAAAAAATAAATAAATAGAACTTGTATATAAACTATGTGAATAAACATAGAATTTAATCAGGTAATAATAATGAATATAATCTTTAATACTCATCTTGAGGATTCTAAATAATATATTGAAAAACTTACTTGAAATAGAAGGCCACTAGTTTCAGAATCAACAGAATCTCATACTCTTGTACCTAATTGACGAGATGATCTTCTTGTAGGTTGCTGACCATTCACCCTCGTACGTATTTTAGCAATATACAACGAAGGGATGAACTGCTTCTTCGATTTTTATTTTATTTTATTTTATTATTATTATTTTATTTTAAGTTGGTAATTTAACTCAAAACTCCTTGGAAGGAATTTGATCTTCAGGGATCATCCCTCGAAACACGTGTTCCTCATAACCCTGGCGAAGTCCCCACGCTTACAGTCCACCACCAGAAAGTCCACGCCCACCAGCCCTGCCATGGCTGCCTCGGCTACGCACACCACCACCGCCTTTGTCTCTGAAATTTGTGCGACTACCCATTTGTGTTTGAGGTAGAGAGAGAGACATACACACAGGGATGTTAAACATGCCCAACGTAGATCTATTTCTTGAAAAAGGAGATCTCCACGCCAAGACAATATTAGATAGCAGGAAACGAAAGCCCAGTCTCCTTTATTAGTCAGATCGGCGAACTGGTTCAAGCTGAGCTTGTAGGTCCGATTCTTCTTCTTTAGATTTCCTGAAACGTTTGCGATCCTCTTCTTTTGAACTCCGACTGTCTTTGCCAACGTTAGAAGACCTCCGTTCTCTTTCTCAGCGGAGCTTAGAAACCCTAGGCCCTGCTTTCGAGCCACACAGAATGAGTTCATCACCTGCGCGCTACCGTGATGGTTGGGTCCATCACCTTTGTACGATCTGTCAAGACTACAAAATGCGCATCTGAGCTCCTCTTTTAAACAAAAGCTTACAAAATCCTTCCTTTCCGTATTGAGCTTTTGAGGAAGAATTCAGAGGTAGATTGATGACTTGTAGATTGATGGCTACCTGGACTTTGAATCCAGCGACCTGGGTTTGACTCTCGGTAGGACCTTTCAAACTCAGCTGAGGTTGAACCACTCGATAGATCGACAGCTCGAGATGCCGAGCAGCAGATTGATGGCTACCTGGACTTTGAATCTAGCATATGGATCCGATAGCCTGATTCGAGACCTCAAACAAATCTGATCCGGGCAGAGATAGGCTCAGAGAAGTTTGAGGATCCGTATTTGAAGACGAGGTGTCGAGTGGCTGAGTTGGCAGAGCTAGAGAGCCGGTTCTTGCGAGCGGTCTGTAGACTCGGGATGGCGATATTCTGGGCAAACTCGAATCGCTCAAGTCAGATCCGAACGGGCTACTCGGGTTCAAGTAAAGGTCAAAGAAAGCAGCGCCCGTGCCCGTTCCAGTGCCACAACCAGCACCGACCCTAGCAGATCTCTTAAGCGGTTGCTTTGCATGCGCGTCGTCGCTTAAATCTTCTGTCATGGAAAAGCACTTGCGCTTGAGGGTGGAGTTACAGTGGTTCTTTTAGGTCTCAAACTCAGATCTAGTATTAGAATTCCAATCACGAACGAAACTCAAATTTCAAAAAAGAAAAGAGGAGCCGTTCAACTTCGTCTAAAACGCCGATTTGAGAGATAGGAAAAGATCCAAGAACGAAGGGTTCGGCCGTCTGAGAGAAAGGAAGAGAAGAAAGAGGATAAGGACGTGCTTTTGTTTGTGTGGCTTGAAGTTCAGAGATTGGAAAGAGACTATGAAAAAGAGGAAAAGAAACAAGGCGATTCGTGCTGATAACGTGTTATGAAAACTTATGAATTTATTAATAGATACCCATATATATAGGAGTACAAAGCAGACTATAGCCGTCGTATTTGACGGCTAGCTAAATGTGGTCATACAATACAATTTGGTTTATAACAATATCGAAATATTCTTCTTAATTATTGTCCTTTTTTAAAATAAAAAAAAAATTATTGTCATTTTTAATCACGATTATATAACAAATTAGAAATAGGCGTTATTTAAATAGTTAATGGAAAAGATGAATTAAAATATGAGATGTCATTGTTAATTTGAAAATGACAAAATTAGTCTTTGTGCAAGCATAGGAGATCGTACACTTTGGTTGGCAAATCCTCTCTTTTGAGTGGCAATTACGTTATTTTGAGAAACAATGACGGTTATTTCCGGTATTGCGACCCCGAAAACTATATGATCCGCTCCGTTCGTGTACGTAAAGCCTCATTGATCCTTTCGCCGTAGGAAAATTCCAGTCCCATCAGTTTTGTCTCTGAGAGATACTTCTCTCCATATTTATCTGATTGGCAACAATTTTCGTCAACGATTTCGGTGACAAAACCTTAACCTTTGAACTTCATTCTCTTGCGGTGATTTTCGTACAGATATGGTTGATGTAGCCGACAAATTGACGTATTTCCGAGCAATCACGGGCCTTGAAGATCCCGATTTGTGCAATGAGATCCTCGCCGCCCATGGCTGGGACCTCGAGCTCGCGATCTCCTCCTTCACCGGCACGAACGTCGCACCTACGGATAATTCCACTAGAGAAACCACAACCGCCTCCGTAGATGGGGGCGGCAGTGGCACGCGGTCTTCCGATTTAGAGCCGCACGGAGGAGTCTCAGAACGATCGGAACCGTCCGCGAATGGGGTCTCCGGTCCCGGTTTGGCGTGGAAGCTTGTTACGTTGCCGATTTCTGTAATTTCCGGCAGTCTAGGCTTGATTTCCAGTGCGATTGGGCTCGGATTTTGGGCCGCGGGTGGTGTGCTCTCGTACTCGATGGGAATGATCGGCCTGGGTTCTGGTTCGGTCCGGGCAGGGGAGGCTTCGGCCCGGTTGGTTCCAATTTCGGCCGCGGCGTCGGAGGCTACGAACTTCGTGTTGGCGTTCGAGAGGGATTACGGGTCCAGGGGGCCGAATTTCGTGAGCGAGGGGTTCATGGACGCTCTGCAGAGGTCGAGGAACGAGTTCAAGCTCATGTTCGTGTACTTGCACTCACCGGATCATCCGGACACGCCTTTGTTCTGCGAGCGGACTCTGTGCTCGGAGTTACTGGCGGACTTCGTCAACGAGAACTTCGTGCCGTGGGGAGGGAGTATTAGGGCTAGCGAGGGGTTTAAGATGTGTAACAGTCTAAAGGCTTCGCGGTTTCCATTCTGTGCCGTGGTTATGGCGGCTACGAATCAGAGGATTGCGCTGCTCCAGCAGGTACTGCTGTGTCATGCATATTTCTCTTCTGGGTTTGAGGTTTTGAAGTTCAAATGGAATTTTATGGTATCTGAATGTAGCGAATTTTCTTAGAAGTAATTACTCTTTGTTACTCTTCTTACTTTAATTATTAGACGCATAGGCCATATATAGAAATTGAAATTGAGGACCCCACTGAATCTAACAGCTGCATTAGCCTGCATACAGTCTATATGTCTAAATGTATAAGGATAGCTTGGACTTTCACATTCAGCATAGAATTATTTGGCCTACTCTATATCATTAATAAAACTCTTGTTTACTGATAAAACAAAAAATCTAGAATTGTTTGGATGATAACAAACAATTGTACTGAAAAAGATTTCCCCCGGAGTGAAGAATAAAGTCTTTTGTATGGTTGATAGTTGATCCAAATTGATAAATTTTCATGCCATCGAATAGGACACCTGAAAAAAGGTGTCACCTATGCTAGGGAGGGAGGGTTTTAATTAAGGGAAAGGGTTACCTGCTCAACAGACCCATGGGAATAAAGTATATTTGTTGTTAGAAAATATAATTATGTTATAGTTCTAGCAACCACTTTCTATTTGTTAAAGGGTTTTATTTTTTTACGTGTATCCGATGTCTAGTTCAAATCACTGCTGTTACCTATTTAACCGTGCATGCCAGCCGTGATCAATTCTGGATTGTCAAATGCAATTTGAAAATTCACAAAGAAGACATCTGGTTGACTTTGTCAGATTAGAAGAGCATGATATTGCAGTGAGGAGTTGGAGAATTGATAGATGATGGGGGTGCATATGGTTTCATATGGTTTGAAAGGGGAAAAAGGAAAAGAGTAAAAAAAAAAAAATCAGGGACAAATATCGGATCATTTTTAATCACCCTTCTAGTCAATTGAGCAAAAGCAATGTCTCCTTGCACGAAAACATTAACATAGATTACAGGGTCTGCCTTTTGGAGTGAAATTAGTTCTGTTTTTGTATGGTATCTGGTGGAAGGGCATGAAGAGTTCAGTGACATGGTAGAGAGAATATTCTGCAAAAGTTAGAAACTTAACACAAATGAAGTGCTCTTCTCCGGCTGTTGACATACTTTATTTTTTTCTTCATACATAGGAGATCTAATGGAGAAGTATGGCTGGTATTTTTCTGGCCTTGATGGTCCATCATTTCCTAATAAATGGATGTATGACAGTTGAACATATATAAAACTGTCTTTCACATTATCCATAGCTGGAAGCCAAACCTTTCTTATCTATTTTAAGGGGCCAATATATAATGGAAAATAAAAGCACGATTTTATGGCTGCATTAACAATTCACATATTATAATTTACTCGAAGGTGGTTATGAACGATTAACTGTGAATATGGACACCCAAATTAATAGATTTAGTCTGGAACGGACAGTTTTTCTATGAATATCAACATCTTTTCAAGATTTGGCATATATTCAGAAATGATCTTCTGTTACATAATTGGTTGGATGACTGGGCTTTTCTGGTATCATCAAACTCTATATTTGATATCGGCCTTCTCATCATGTTCCTTTCATTACACTCTCATTTCCCTTCACAGCCTCTGAAGAGAGCAATTTTTTTTTGCCTTTTGTGGACTTATCGTTATATGTTTATCATGAAGGTTGAGGGACCAAAATCACCTGAAGAAATGCTCGTGATGTTACAGAAAGTGCTTGAAGAAAGTGCCCCTGTTCTTGTTACAGCAAGGCTTGATGCAGAAGAAAGAAGAAACAACACGAGATTAAGGGAGGAGCAAGATGCTGCTTACAGAGCAGCACTTGAAGCTGATCAAGTATGCAACATTTTTAACTTGATTTTTTTCTTGTCTTCTTGGGTTGTTTGCTGTGGGCCAGATGGCATGCTCATGCTTCCTTCCGTGTCTCCACAATGGCAAAGAGTTGGGTTTTGGGGAGAACTAGGTCCCTTTTTTGTTTTTAAATGTGCTTTATTGCTATTCTATGATAGGCTAGGGAGCGCCAGAGGAGGGAAGAGCAAGAACGTATTGAAAGAGAAGCTGCTGAAGCTGAGAGGAAACGTAAGGAGGAAGAAGAGGCTCGTGAAAGAGCAGCACGTGAAGCTGCAGAGAAAGAAGCTGCATTAGTGAAAATGCGGCAGGAGAAAGCTTTGTCACTTGGTGCTGAACCTGAAAAGGGACCTAATGTAACGCAGGTAAATTCCTGGAGCTTGAACTAAAACTATCTTATGCATCATGATTTTCTTGTACCGTTAAATGGTTATTAACTTCATTTTGCAAATTTAAACAACTTTTCATTATGTAGCCTCTTTGCTACAGTTTTTTCCCCTGTTTTGAATTGGTATTATGGAGGCATTATGATCAAAGTTCTGTGCATTTGCACTTTGTTTGTCATTATTTAATTACCTTTTGTAGGTAGTTTGGACATAAAAACTAGAATCTTTATTGAACCTGATGTACCTTTGTGCTTTATGTATCTTGGCCAGGTTTTGGTACGGTTTCCTACTGGAGAACGCAAGGAGAGGAGGTTTCATAGTGATGCAACAATTCAATCTCTATATGACTATGTTGATTCCTTGGGCTGTTTAGAAGTTGATAATTATAGTCTTGTCTCTAACTTTCCCCGGGTTATTTACGGACTAGAGAAACTGTCTTTGACATTGAAAGAAGCAGGATTGCATCCTCAGGCCGGCCTTTTTGTGGAGCTGAACTCATAGAGGAACTACTTCTTTAGAAGTAATATATTTATCAGTACTGCGAGATGGGGCCTGCAAGTAGAAGTGATTGTTGTAATTTTCTTTCCTATTTCAACTCGATTAGCAACGCTGTAATCAGATAGATAGGTTGCCATGTCTCGACGTGGATATTTGTTTTTCCTCGATGCTGAATCTCTGATGCAGATGGCCCTAAGTGGAAAATGCGTTTGAAATATTTAGACGTTGATCTTGCACATATAACAATCAAATTTAAAAATCAAATAAGCTTAGAGATGATTATTGACGTTTGTTTGAGTGGGTTGAAATTAGCAATCTCCTGAAGTTTCCAGTCGACTGGCTTTTGGTTGGTAACTTGGGCAAGGATGTAGGATTCATAGTTCAATGGTGATTGACGGCAGCTGTGCTCTGCATTATGTCGAACAACAATGCATAAGCACCCATTTTCAATCCCCGATATTCTTTCTTTAGGGCAGCCTTTTGAAAACTTATCTGGGGTGTTGGTTTTTATTTGATTACATAGATGAGATGAGATAAAAGATAAAAATTAAATAAAATATTATTAAAATAGTATTTTTTTAATATAATTTTTGTTCTTAAATTTAAAAAAATTGAATTTTTTATTATATTTTATATAAGAATTTGAGAAGTTGTAATGATTATATGATATGAGATGAAATGACTTGTAACCAAACCAAGCCTAAAGCGTCTAGGTGATTATGGACTACTCGGTTCGTTGTCCAATTATGATGGCAGAATAAAGATTAAACCTGGTTTGGATACAAAGGTTCTCTAATTCATCTAATTTAATTATTACAATTTTTTTAAATTTTTATACAAAATATAATAAATAATTCAACTTTTTAAATTTCAAAATAATAATAATATTATTTTTTTAACTTTTAATTTTTATTTCAATTAATCTTATCACATTTCAACTCACTATCTAAATATTTCCAAAGAATGGGTCAAATGAGGTAGGTGAAAGCTTTGTTGTCGTTTTGAAGGGGTAAAGGTAATGCTTATCCATTATGATATGGTTAGAATCGCATGGGCATAGGGAACAAAGTCTTGTTTGAATTCAAAAATCACTTCAACTCATATTATCTTATTATTAAAATTTTTTTAAATAAAATATAATATACACTTGAAACTTTTCAAACCTCAAAATAAAAATTATATTTTAATAATATTTTATTTAATTTTTAATTCACATTTTATTTCAATTCAATTCACTATCCAAATCTCTTCCGTTAGAGGTGGTGGTGCATTTTGGCTTCTCCTTGACAAAAGGGGCCTAAGATGTGATCAAAGGTTAAATGCTTACGTGGTATTTGTTTACTCCGAATCATCCATTCAAAGAATCACATATTGGCCAAGAGCATGTAGCTCAGATGGTATGAGACCCAGTCTTCATAAGTGAGGTCCTGGATTCGATTCCCCTCCTCAAATCCCCCAATATCGAAAAAAAAAGGAAAAAAAGAATCACATATTGAGTTGGTCTTGGAGGGGAAGGAGATGCTTAAAATATGGGTGGTTATGTTTTGACCGCGAGTAAGTGGGGTTGATAAGGTGAGAGACGTGGTTCTTGGTGGAGAGAAGGAGAACGGGATGCATCCATAGGAAGGGAGTGGGTGGTTGGAGAACTATTGCCAAAGGAGTGTATATTTGTGATTGTGGTAAAAAATATTACTTTTAACTTAAGATTTATAGCTTAGAGCTTAATGTAATAAGTTCTATTATTAAAAAACTATTTAATTGTTTGGGATCCGTATGTCTAAAGCACTTTCAAAGATATTAAATTTGTTTGAAAACAAATTAAATAAGTACTTTTTAAGATAGAAATGACATATACTTGATAAAAATAAAATATTATAATAAAATAATAACAAAAATAGTTTAATAGATTTTTCAGTAATTATAATGGAAAAAAAATCTATTCAACGTTGCATAAATATAGGAGAATAATGAAAAATATTGATAGGCAAAGTCTTGAGTAGATTATACGAGAATAATAAAAAATATAGATAGGCAAAGTTGTTATTGTGTTAAAATAATGAGATTCATTTTGTAATGTACATAGCATGGTGAAATAGAGACTACTTTTTTTAAAGTGCTTATGAAAAAAAATATAATTTTGTTGCTTTTGTTGAAACGTAATTTTTTTTTTTTAATTTGTTTAGAAGTACTTTGATATAAAATAACCAAACGGACAAGTTTTGTCATTTAAACACTTTAGACCGTTTTACCGCATTTTTTAGATCTCGCAATGCAATCCCAAGCAAGCCCCTAGGTATGTTTGGATAGTAAAAGTGTTTAATTTCATCATTATAATTTTTTTAAATTATCACATAAAATTTAATAAAAATTTTTATTTTTTCAAATCTCAAACTAATAATAATATTAAAAAAATAATATTATAATAATACTTTATTTAATTTTCATTTCATATCATCTCATCCCATTATCCAAACTCCTCCTTAGTTGCCAATGGAGGAGCCATTGCTTACCGATACCAATAAATACTTTGGATATGCTTGGCAAATATATCATTTTCAAAACTTTTGGTAATGTCATTCACGAGTATCATTAAAATATAAAATATTTTTTAATTAATCATTATTTAGTAATTATTTAAAAATAAAAAATTAATATTTAACAATAATAATATTAAAAAATTATATTTTAATAATTTTTTAATCAATTTTTTATTATTCAAATTTAGAGATAAATCTTGTTCAACTAAAAATAATTTTAAAGAATTAAAAAAAAAAAAACAGAGAGATAAAGATGTATTACTTTTCCTTTTAAAGGGGGAATTCATTCTGGAGCCGAATCTCCGTACTGTTTCACATGGTTCTCACCGTCAACCCCGCTCCACGCTCTCAATGCTCGAGTGAAATCAACACCACTCCAATTCCACCGCCTAGGTATTTTTGAGGAATGCTACACTCCCAACACTCCACACTCCATTTTTTTTCAATTTTTTTATTTTTTTTTAAATTTGTTCTTTTTAAATTAATTTAATTCTTTTATTCATTATTTATATATTAAATATTTGATAAAAGATAAAATAATAAAAATTAAAAAAAAAATGTGGAGTGTGGAGTGTGTGTGAATAGTAGGAGGTTGTGAAGATTTTTTCGGTATTTTTTTGGTAAATTATTTATATTGTATTATCTTAATTTAGGACAAATATTCACAACTTTTTATTCTGAATTTAACTGTATACTATTATGGGGTTTCTATAAAATTCTATAAATATATTTAAAAACAATAAATACATCATTAATAAAAGATTTTTTTTTGCTGCAATTCATTATGCAAGTCTTAGGGCTTATTTAATTGTTAGATTCAACTGAAATAAATTTAATTCAGTTTAATTTTAAGTTAAGTTTAATATCTAAATACTTAATTCTTAAATTACTAAATTCATCTTAATTCAAAACCTCTTTACACGTGAGCTACACAACTATTTCTAACTTAACATCTCTTTATACGTAAGACTCACAATTTTTTTCAATTTTTTATAAATATATTTAAACTTATCTTAATATCTAAATATATTTAAACTCATATTAGATAGGTCTCGTAAAACTCACTCCACCCTCTCAACTCATTACTATTTATAAATAATTTAACTTATCTCAACTTAACTTAACATTTAAATAAGGTCTTAATTGAAAGAATTTTCATAAATAATTTTTTAAATATATTTTCCCTCATATTGAGTTGGAAGAAGTTATTATTATTATTATATAACGAAAAATGAGAGAGAGACATGAAAGTTTGTTAAGGAATATTTTTTTATAGGCACAACAAAAGTTTGTTAAGGAATATGCTATCAAATTGACATTTGGTCATGCTTATCGTGTTGTCGAGGCACACGTCCATAAATTAATTTATTTTTGTCGTTTTTCAACCTTTGAAAATTTTAAGAACATTCCCATGTCGTGGATAATAAAATGTATGTAACATTATTGATTTAAGAGGTAAATTAATATTAAAAAATTCTAAAATATAGTAAAAAATTAAATATTAATAAAGTAAAGTAATATTATTTTTTTAAAAAGGAAGAAAAGCAAGAAATAAATATATTACGTCATGAAAAGTAAATTTAAAAAATTTAAAATATCATATTAAATTATATTAATTTTTAAATAATTTATTATAATAAATATTTCTCAATATTTAAAATTTCATATCTTTATAATTTTTACATCATGAATAAATATTTTGTTTTTTGTATTCAGGTCATTCCCACGCGCTTCTGTCATTACGACTGAACAAACATGCTAAGAAGTCCCTTGATGATTATGATTAGGAGTCTGAGCTCGAGGCTCCTTCCTTTTCGCTCTTTCCCTCAAGTTCTTAGTCTGCGCGGTGCGTCCGATTCCCACCATACCTATTACCCACATCTTTATGTCTCGACTCTCGCTGAGGTTTGATTGGCGTTGTATGGTGCAGCAAAACATGCAGATAATAGAGATATGGACGAATCTGGGACTTGTATAAGGACTTCTGCAACTATCGCCAACCCACCTTGGGCAATGGAATCGAAGCTGTCGTCGCCATGTTTCGTCGGGTGCCGATTCCGTTTCCTAAAATCGGCATTCGATTCGTATTTGGTCGCCTGTGAAGCATTCTCGGAAGAGCCTCTCCTTCTTCTTCGTCTTCTTGGTTTCAGAACCAAACTGTCTTCATAGCGTTTCACCGGTTTTCCTCTCGATTTTCCTTCCTTTTTTGTTCTCGTTGCAATTCGCCGTCGTTTTTTGGCAATGGATTTTGTTGCGGGTCCGAAATGTGAGGTTCGGGCTGGAGAAGTTGTGGAGAAAGATCCCACCGGACGATACGTACGGGTATGGATAATTTTAGGTTTTAAATTCAGCGTGTGTTTGTTTAGCGAGAAAATTAAAAGTCATAGAAAAGTAATTTAATTATTATGGATTTTCTGATTTACGTTGTTTCAATTTTTGGTAGATAAGATTTTCCCTTATTTTCTCACTAACTGAGCATTGCATTATGTTTCTAGTCATTGTTTTTTCGTTTGAAGATTCAGCCGAATTTGATTCGAGATTCATTAATTAATTTGTATTTCAATCTTTTTATGTCAATTTTTTTTCAATTCTTTGTTATATCAAATTGGTATTAATTGCCGGTAGTCTTTATCAAATAAACCTGAATAGATTGAATAAATTTAATTCTGGAAATCCAATTCATTTTGAAAATTCCACTTATCTCTTACCATTAATTATCATGTATCTTAAATAAGTAAGACGAAAATTTGAATGTCCAGCAAGAATATTGTTATTATTTATAACCGTATGGTATCAGACATTTTCAACATCATGCTTACTTGGTTGTTGAGGCAAATTGTTTATTTTGTTGGATTTAGTGAAATAGTCTTTATTTCTTTTGCGCTTATTCTTTCAGTATGATGAAGTCTTGGGGAGAGGAGCAGTTAAGAATGTGTATGGTTCTTTTACCCATCTTATTTAATTCTCTTCTTTGTGGTTTTATTAGTTAGTTTGAAGGTTTTAAAATTAGAAAAATTTGTCTTGGTTTAAACTTCCCCTGTTTTGGCTCCCTTGTTAAATATAGATACAAGGCATTTGATGAAGTTGATGGAATAGAAGTTGCTTGGAACCAAGTGACCATTGATGATGTATTGCAGTCACCAGAACAGCTGGAGAGGTTATATTCTGAGGTTCATCTGCTGAAATCTTTGAAACACAAAAACATCATCAAGTTCTATAATTCATGGGTAGATGATAAGAACAAGACCATCAACCTTATAACAGAGTTGTTCAGTTCTGGGAGTTTAAGACTGTAAGTTCTGTGGACCGTTTGCCATTTCTTTTTTTCATTTTTTGTTGGATATAATGCTCATCTATAGCTTTCATGGTTTTATTGTGTTTTAGATATCGCAAGAAGCATAAGCATGTTAATATAAAAGCCATCAAGAATTGGGCAAGGCAGATTCTTCAAGGTTTAAGCTATCTCCATGGCCACAATCCTCCAATTATCCACAGAGACCTGAAATGCGACAATATATTTGTTAATGGAAACAATGGTGAAGTTAAAATTGGAGATCTTGGGTTAGCAACTGTCATGCAGCAGCCTACTGCCCGAAGTGTAATTGGTATTAACATCCCTTTCTCTATCAGTGTTATGACTTTGACTAAACCATGTTAATTGAGGCGTGTCATCTTTTTTCTTTTTTGCACAGGCACTCCTGAATTCATGGCTCCAGAGCTTTACGAGGAGGAATACAATGATCTTGTTGATATATATTCTTTTGGCATGTGCATGCTAGAGATGGTTACCTGTGAATACCCGTATAGTGAGTGCAATAATCCAGCTCAAATATATAGGAAGGTTACCTCCGTAAGTTGGTGAACACCTGCAGTATGTATGATTAATGTCCTTTTTTAAAATGGCCGTTATAATCTTTCTTGTATTCTTCCCTGTAGGGAATAAAGCCTGCTTCTCTCAGTAAAGTGAATGACCCCCAAGTTAAGCAGTTCATTGAGAAGTGTCTGGTTCCAGCATCTATGAGATTGCCAGCAATGGAGCTGTTGAAAGATCCATTCCTTGCAACTGGAAGTTCGAAAGATATCATTTGTGATTCGCTGCAATTAACCAGTAATTTGGACCTATTAGTGAACCCACCACACCCAGAATCTCATGCCATGGACATAATAGACTCAAACTGCAAGAAGCTTTCTGTTGGCTGTAGTATGAATAGATTCAATGGAACTTCTGACTGTTCAACTCTAGAATTTCAGAGGTTTACTGAGAATAATGACTTTAGGCTAAGAGGGGAGAAACTTGATGCGAATACAGCTTCATTAATTCTGCGCATTGCCGATCCACATGGTAAGTAAATGTGCTGTGGAATAATATTCTTCCGTTCCCTAACATGGCTAACCATATATTGCTTTGGTTTTAATAGGTCAGGTGAGAAACATCCATTTTGCATTTTATCTTGATTCTGATACTGCAATTGCAATAGCTGAGGAGATGGTTGAACAACTTGATCTGTTGAAAGATGATGTGGCTGTCATTTCTGAGTTAATTGACAACTTGATTACCGAGCTTGTACCCCGATGGAAATCTTCATTTAAGAACTGCTCATCTGAAGCACATGGTTCATTTGGCTTTTCTCATGTACTTCAAACTGGTGGAAATTCAGGGACAGCAGAGGATCCAGCCGAGGCACTTGTTAAGCACCATGTTCTCCCAATATTGGCTGACGTGGAATATGAAGACAATCAAGAATCTACTGTTTCGGATATATCGGTTGAGTATGGTGTCTCAATGGCCTTGGATGCCTGTAATTACAGTGCTTTAGAGTCCAATTACTTCAGTTTTGATGAATGCTATAAAGGTTTGAATGGGTATGGGTTCAATTCGGAGTACGAGGTTTATGGTGAGAAAAGCTATGAAGTTAACGTGGGGGAATCTGGCATGTTGAAAACCTTCGGCTTGTCAAGCATATGTTCTCTATCTCTGGCAGACAAGGATCAGGACAGTGAGCTAAAGCTGGAGCTGGCTACAATTGACACGCAGTATCACCAACGTTTAATTGAGCTGCTGAGGATGAGAGAGGAAGCAATAGAGAATGCCAAAAGGAGGTGGATGGCAAAGAAGAAAATCTCTGTAAATTGATCTGCTAGCTTTTCTTGCTTCGATTCTTTTTACTCAGTCTTAATAATTGCCTTTTTTTTTTAATATATATATATATATATATATATATATGTATAAAAAGGGGGATTTTAGGAGGGGATCGAACCCAAACCTCTCTTATGAAGGTTAGGTCTCATGCCATCTGAGTCACGGGCTCTTGGCTGTTAATTGCCTTATTGTAACTTTGGGGCAATATCTGCATATTCTTTTTATTTTTTAGTATCGATCAATTTGATATCTGTTCATGTCCGTGAAGCTGATAGAAAAGTCTGTTCTAGTGATTCGGTGAACTTCGTTGATGATTTTAATTTATTCCCTCCTCAATTATTTATTATAAAAATGGTAATGCTATATATAGTCTTGGAGTATACAGTTTCTGTATATTCTATTTGAAAAAAATTGATAAATATAAAATTCATATGAAAAAATATAACTTGTTTGGAAGGGTGCACGACAAATGCTAATGCGGTTTGCAGCATAATATATAACTCTGTGTTTGCACCTTTCTTGCTATTATGGTTCCTTTACTATCACGGTTTCTCGCAGCATAAACTCAAAAATCAAAAGCTTGAGTGATTGGTGAACGGCACCATTCATTGATGAGGTTCAATACCTGGACGACGATTGGTCTACGACTCTACAATGGGGCAGACGTAGAAATTTGAAGAAGTTACCAAACATCATGCACTCTGGAATAAAACAGCAACTGAAAAGGCTACAACTTTCCTTTCTTCTCCCTGATTATGTTATTTTGAAAACTTCTATTTATTATTTTTTTGTAATGCTACTGTAAAGAGAAAATCATGCAGTTTAGGAATACTTATTTTAAGATGAAAAAAATTATATAATTTGATTTATAAGATTTAAATTTTAAAATTTATTTTTTAAATCAAATTATATTTACATAGATAGCCTACGGTGTAAAAGCTTTTAAATATAATTATTTAAAATTACATGTAAATGTCATATCCCCGCAAACTTTCTAGGGTAATTCTATGAAGGATTTAAAAAAAAAAAATTCAAAATTAATATTCGTTATATCATCTGAATATAACTTAAATATTATAGGTTTTTTTTTTCTAATTTATTATATTTCATTAAATATTTTTATAATTAAAATCTAAATAATCGATCCGAAATCTAGAGCAAAACAAAGAAAATCTTCGCCACAGTTGCATCGTCTCCTTGTTTAAGTCCTAAACAGCCCTTAAAACCTCTCTTCAGCCGTGGAGGAAAATTGAAAGAAAGGATCCCAAGAACAAAGAAAGAGACTTCCTTGTTTGTTTGGTTAATCTGCAGAATTTTCTTTACCAGTCAGAGTGACAGAGAGAAAACGATGGAATCCCGATTGGACGGTAATGAAGACACCATAGCCAGAATCAAAGACATCCATCAACAACTCCGAGCTCGCATGGAGTCACAGCACCAGACCCAGCTCGACCTTCTGGCTTCTCTTCAATCCCTAGTCCCTAACATCGTGTCCTCGGTGGATCTCTCTCTCAAGGTCGTCTCCTCCTTCAACCACCGCCCCTTCACTCCCACCCCCACACCCACGCTCCCAAACCCCAACCCTAGCCTAGTCAAACCTACCAACAAACCGACGTTCCCAGCCATAACCCAGAACCCAGCTCCGGTTCCGGCACGCCAACCAGAGAGCGAACCCAGTGGTGTTGACGAGAGCGGGAGTCCCCTCTCGGTGGTGCGGTCGATGGTGGCCGTGTGTTTGTTGGGTCGGGTCCCCTTCGCGCCAATCGATTCTTCGACTGTGTTGAGGAAGCTGGAGAACGACCAAACGGCGACGGCTGGCGAAAGGGCGGCGTTGAGAGAGTTGGGTGGGGAGTCCGGAGCGATTCTGGCGGTGGAGATGGCGTTGAGGTCGATCGCTGAGGATAATGGTGGGGTTGAGTTGGAGGCCTTTGAAGTGAGTGGGAAATCCAGGGTCATGGTCTTGGGGATTGACCGAACTCGGCTTCTGAGGGAATTGCCCGAGAGTAAGCACTCGATTTTGGGTAGCGACGGTAATGTGAATCAGTATCAGAGTCAACAGCAGCCATTGCTAGATGTGAATGGGGGGGTTGGACTGTTTGGAATGGGAGGAGGTGGACCTGCTCAGAGGCCAATGCCAGATATGTGGATGGGACCCGGCGAGCCACTTATGCCGGGATTGCCACCCCTGGGTCCGAGGGGTGCGAGAGGAGTTATGGGAATGGCTGGAATGGGCAGAGGGGTAGGTGTTCATCCCATGCATAGGCCAATTGGTGTGATGCAGAAGCTTAGGACTGAAGAAGATGATATGAAGGATCTCGAAGCATTGTTGAAAAAGAAATCTTTTATGGAGATGCAGAAATCAAAGACTGGTGAAGAGCTTCTGGACCTCATTCACCGGCCTACTGCAAGGGAAACTGCTGTCGCTGAAAAGGTCTTTTCAAACTTTTGAAAAGCCTCTTATACGATTGTTTATGTTTTGATATATACTGCTATCTGAAAGGCCATATATATATATTTTTTCCGTTAAAAATCCTTGTTTACTTGTATCTGCAGGCATTAGTTGCATCTCAGGAAACTGATACTTTTGCTGGTGCAATAATGTCTACTCTATTTACTTTTTCGTTTTTTTTTTCAGTTCAAAACTATAGGTGGGCCGAACCTGAAGGAGTACTGTTCTTCCCTTACAAAAGAGGATTGCCGGCGTCAATCTGGTTCCTTTATGGCATGCGAGAAGGTTAGTTAGTAGAGTTGTTTCTATTTTAAAGAAAATAGAATACAGTGTAACATAAGAGGATTATCGGCTTCAAATTTTATTCTGTATAGAGTTGATTCAATCCGAAAAGAAAATAAAATTTATTGATAAAGTTATAACTCAAATCAATCTCTAAAAACCTCAATCATCTGGTCTTTTGAAGTGCTGGAGCTCACACTAAGCATGTCACTAGTCAATACAGTACAAGTCATTGGATTTCATCGTACAGATGGGAGTTCACTGGTCACCTAAGTACATTCTTGACACTAGGGTGTCAACTAGATATCTTAGGTAGTTGAAAACGACTGACTGTTTTCCTTTCTAGTTTCTCATTTTTCACATCTTCACTGCGTGCTGTCTCTATTGTCTGCTTTGGCTCTCAGAAATTCTTCATGGAACGTTTTTGACTTTGTTTTCACTAGTTTCACATTTTGGGGTCCTTTTGGTGGTACTGATAATGATAATTTGTTCAATCCATATGATATGGCTAGACATAACCTTGATCTTAATACTTATGAATACTTTAACTCGTTTTGTATTGAAATTTCTACTCTTTCCAGGTTCATTTTCGGCGAATTATTGCTCCACATACTGACATTGATTTAGGAGATTGTTCTTTTCTAGATACTTGCCGACACATGAAGGTGAGTTTTTCTCACATGAAACAACATTGTGATTGGGGTTCTTAGTACACTATTTCTTTTTACTTCTTTGTTGTTTACATGGAGTTATATATCTTTGACAGACATGCAAGTATGTTCATTATGAGATAGACCAAATGCCAGACATGCTTCCTCCTCCCAAACCACTAAAGCGTGCTGAATATTGTTCAGAAGTAGAACTTGGTGAACCACAATGGATTAACTGTGATATCCGCTCATTTAGAATGGACATTTTAGGGCAATTTGGAGTTATAATGGCAGATCCACCATGGGACATTCATATGGAGTTGCCTTATGGGACGATGGCTGATGACGAAATGCGCAATCTCAATGTTCCTGCATTGCAGACTGATGGTCTAATTTTTCTATGGGTCACTGGTCGTGCAATGGAGCTTGGACGTGAATGGTATGCTCTCACTTTTGGCCATCCGCCTACCATAATGTTAATCACTCCCTTGAATGGATGGTTATTGGTATTTGGCTGAGAAGCTTAAAACATGCTGCATATGATTATTCCTTTGTCTTATCTCACAAGCTTATCTATATCCTTTTTTCAGTTTAGAACTTTGGGGGTACAAGCGTGTTGAGGAGATCATTTGGGTGAAGACCAATCAACTTCAGCGAATAATCAGAACTGGCCGGACAGGCCATTGGCTCAATCACAGTAAGGAGCATTGCCTTGTTGGAATAAAAGGCAATCCAGAAGTAAACAGGAACATCGATACTGATGTCATCGTTGCTGAGGTTCGAGAGACAAGCCGTAAGCCAGATGAGGTGAGTAGAAGACTATCTTTATATTTTTTTAGTGTGCTCTCCCTTGTACCTTGAATAGTATGCTTACATTAACCATAGTGCTTCCTTTGATTGGGTTGCAAACTTGAATTAATAAAAATGCATTGCTGCAGATGTACCCTATGCTGGAGAGAATAAGTCCAAGGACGAGAAAGCTTGAATTGTTTGCCCGCATGCACAACACTCATGCAGGGTAGTTTATTTTCCTTGACTCATACTTGTGCTGATTATAATTTTCTTTGCATCATTCTTGTTTATCACCACCTTAAAGATTTTTTTCAATAAATTGATGAGATAGAGGTGCTGGAGGGCTTTTTGTGATGGATCTATTATGCCCTTAAGGCTAGATAATTTTGAATAAATTAGAGTTGCCTGGCCGGGGATCCAGGGTTATTTTGGTTTCCTATTTGTGATAGAGAAATATGCTATACAGTTTTTGGCATATTTGATATATGGGGTTTATTTTGCTCCTTGTTTGGTTTCCTGATTACTCCTGAAATGTCATGTACCAGGTGGATGTCACTCGGTAATCAATTGAATGGAGTAAGATTAGTTGACGAAGGTCTGCGAGCAAGGTTCAAGGCTGCTTACCCAGATGTGGAGGTGCAACCCAGTTCCCCTCCTAGAGCATCTGCCATGGAAGTAGACTCCGGTCCCGGAGCTCAAATGAGGAGCCCCTTTCCAGCAAATGCATCTAAGTCCTCAGCCATGCAGTTTACAGAGTCTGCAGCTCAATAACCACTACATGCTACATGCCGCTTCTGAAGAGAAGCCAATGACCGTAGCTGGTGACATGGTCAGGTGAGTAACAGTCAGTAACTTTTCGCGTGCGTGTATGGTTAGCTCTAAGAGAATTTGAGGAATGCACCCTTGTCCACCTGATAATTTAAAATGGTACGTGCTCTGGGTATATGATCCTTAGCAATTTTTTTTCTTGTTGTGATCCTTAGCATTTTTGTTTAAGCGTTTGTTCCTATTTATTGTTCTAGAAGAACGCGCAACAAAATCCTCCCTTCATCAGATATTTTTGTTAGGGCAAACTAAATATTATTATTATTATTTTTTGATATGTAAGCTACATGTAAATTATAAGATAGAACATGCGAAACTAACATTTGATCTGAGGAAAGTATCTCATAGCTATTGATTTCTTGTTGCACTGTTTTGTTCCTTTTCCTCTTCCTTTTCCTAAATGTAGGATAGATGGGGGTATTGTCGGAATTTTTATGAAAGAAAATGCTCATCTCCAATAGGCAGCCCAGTTTTACTGAGATTCGTTGAGACGATCTAGTAGTAGTAAAACTAGTTGCCTTAGACGGTTTTCATAAAGCCTTTGGAAATTTGTTTTCCAAACAGTTTCATCAAGTCGATCTGGGTGATGCCGTCTTTAGTACTTGTGGGAAATTAAGATGCCTTTAAATAGCCTCTCAAAAGTATAAGTCCAGCAATCTATGAATATCTTCTGTTTTGACGTTAGGAACAAGCGACTTGATACCTTTCCAAATCAATTCATGCGCTATATTTGTTCTTAACAATATTAATTCTATTTGCAAGCTTGTCTAAAGGACATATTTCCCATACTATTGAGGTGGCATAATTTGTGATTTGTAAGAAAATTTTTAAAAGTTACAAATTAAATTGTGCTATGTAAATAATGTGAATTGTGTGTTCTTTACATTGACTTGCAAGTAAAATGATTCGATGAGAAAATACATGCCCTATAGTCCTTTTTCCTTCCATTTTGACACAGGCCAAGGAGAACTATTTTCTTGCTTCCTCTCTTTCAAGGGATAAATATCCTTTGTATCTTCAAAATGTTGGGAATTTTGTATTTTTCACTCATATGAGGGGCTAGTAGAGATGGCTTCCCTACCTGAATGTGACCATTATAGCATCCTACTCTTTTGGAACTAGACAAGAGGAGCCTAGCTTGCAGGAAACTGCAAGCGCTCCCTCAAGTCGGATTTGAACTATAGTTTAGACATCATCCCTACTAGATAATTCAACGAGTCTTTAGTTAATACTAATAGTTTAAATTGAATCTATAATAGGATTCATGCCAAACCACCCCTAGTGTAGTACATACATGCACACAACACAGGATATTGTACCACGAACCAAATAGCACATGGTATAGGAAAAGATCTTTCAACATTTTTTTTGGGGGTAGGGGAGAAATTATGTACAAACGATTAAACAATTAAATGTTGTATCATCCTAGTTCATGTGCCTATCATGAGTACCCGGATTATTTCTAGGAGTGACAAATTGTGTTAATGGGTCGTTTTCGTGTCAAGTCAAGTCATTGGCATTTGACTATATGGGAGCAACACGAAAATGATCCGTTATGCTTAATGGGTCAAACTTTTAAACTCCAATACAACCCATTTTGATACGACAATAATTAATTAGAAATCGGTCAACACGATACGACCCATTTTGACCTATTAATAATTAATGAGAAATGAGTCGACACGACCCATTTCGATCAACTTCAACCCGTTAAACTATTATTACAAGCTAAACAATAACAAATGAGATCCAAAATTAATATAAAGAAACTGACATAAAATCATGTTTAATATGAAATGCCTGTGGATATTAGAATATCCTTGAAGATTCAAGAATAAAACTTCTACTATTATTCCTTAAAGATGCATAAAACTCATTTTTATCATTTGTTGAACAAGTCTCCAACATTTGATGAATCATTTTACCATGAGCAGCCCATAACCATCCCCATGATCTGCAAGCTCCATAGCGTTTGAAAACTTCTTCACACATACCTGCTTGATGGATCAACAAGAGACCACAAAACGACGCAATGCTCCTCCATTAGATTTGATAAAAAAGACCAGATCTTCAAATGGAGTTCCGAGATCGCAAAAGCATGTAAATTCAAGATCTATCAGGGCAAGCACAAATCTCCAATTTGGGTAACATGTGTCGTCGATGTATTTGCTTCGGCACCACTGACACTTGGAAACAAGTAGCACCTCTTCTATGCTTGTAGCTGAAGAGAAAAGATCTAGTGGCGAACCTTGATTTGAAGGTGGCTAGACTTGAAGCTCCTAGGGTTTCAACTAGATCTGGTTTTGTATGTGGAGGTTTAGGTTAGGTTTGGATAGTGAGTTGAGATAAGATGAGTTGATATGAAAATTAAATAAAATATTATTAGAATATTATTTGTTAATATTATTATTATTTTGAAATTTGAAAAGAAAAAGTTGAATTGTTTATTATATTTTGCATGAAAATTTATGAAAGTTGTAATGATGAGATGAGATGAAATGGGTTGAGAGGTCATCTCAATGTAAATCGAGTTTTGTTTGGGTAATTGTGTTTAAGAGAGAGGGTTCCAAGGAGCGTTTGGGGAACAAGTATGGAGATGGAGAAGAAGTAGAAACTTGGAGGAGAGAGGACTCCAGGGACTCGATGCGCCGAAGCAAAGAGGAAAGCATTGATGTAAGGAGGGGGCGAGGTGAGGTTAGAGGTCTATGAGAGTTAGAGATAGGTTAAATTGCTTGATTTGGATTACGAGTGGCTCTCAACCTATTTCATCTCATCATTACAATTCTTACAAATTTTTACAAAAAATACTATAAACAATTCAATTTTTCAAACTTTAAAATAATAATAATAATATTATAATAATATTTTATTCAACTTTTATCTCAACTCACTATTCAAATTTAAACTAACCCTCCACATACAAAACCAGATCTGGTTGAAACTCAAGGAGCTTCAAGTCTAGCCACCTTCAAATTGAGGCTTGCCATTAAATCTTTTCTTCTTTAGCGACAAGCATAGAAGAGATGCTACTCGTTTCCAAAGTGTCAGTGGTGCCGAAGCGAATACATCGACGACATCTGTTACCCAAATTGGGGATTTGTGCTTGCCGTGACAGATCTTGCATTTACATGCTTTTGCTATCTTGGAAAAGATCAACTCGTTTTGATACGCTTGCCACTAGATCTTTTCTCTTGTGCTAGAAGGGGTATTGCTTGTTTCCAAAGTGCTAGTGGTGTTAAAGCGAATACATCGACGACACCTATTACTTGAATTGGGGATTTGTGCTTGCCCTGACATATCTTGCATTTACATGCTTTTGCGATCTTGAAAAAGTAAAACAATAATAATATTAAAAAATAATATTCTAACAATATTTTATTCAACTTTCATCTCAAATCACTATCCAAACCTAACCGGGTTTTTTTTTTTTGATAAGTGTAATTTGAAGTAAAAATCTAAACGGATTAAAACGAGTTAATTTCGTATCAAGCGAGTTGATCTGTTTATAAATCTTGTCTTAATGGGTCAACTCGTCTTGACTTGTACTCGTTAACATCAAACTAAAATCTACTGAATTTGTATTGTGTTTGTATTGGATTTACGGATCATGTCACATACTACCGCCCCTAACTGCCTCTCCCTTAGATGTTAATACAATCTCAAAATTCAAACCTTGATCATTCCTCTCCTTTTCTTTTCTTTTTAAATTTCACAACTCACACTAAAAATAGTTTATTTTGAATACCTGTCTAAAACTAACCCAAACTACTTATCAAACACTACCAGATGCTACCATATAAAAGCACCCACCAAATCACTTTTCAAGAAAACACTTCCCAGAGTCTAAACAAAACAAAGATGTTTCCTTTTGTTTCAAAATATCGTTAAATATCGTTTAATTCTTTCGCTTCGCTAAAAATGGATGCAACAATTGGAAGATTTTTTAACAGAAGATTTGGATTATAATTGACTGTGTCACTGGAATGATATGAGGTGATTATTATATACGCAGTGTAATTTTGCATGTGCCAATGCAATGATAATTACCGACTGCCCTGTAGAACTACTTTCCTATTCATATATTCTTTGACCCACAGAGATGAACTGTCAGGAGATAACGTCCACGTCCAGCTGGCAAATACATAACTTAAGACTTAAGTTTAATGGAACAGGGTACACTCCCGAAAACATCGGGTGGCATTGTATTGGAGCTGTACAGATTGATTTCTTTCTTTTTGTTCTTTTACATGGAAAGATGAACCCGGTGTCTTATCTTTTCTTGCAAAAGAGCTAAAGAGGGTTTGTTCTCTGTACAGTTCATCGATACATTTCTAACTTCTTTGGAAGAACCACCAAATGCCAAAATCTTCATATTAACCAATATGGAAATAGATCACCGATCTTTGAACCAATAATAAAAAGGGAAAAAAATATGTCAATTTCCATAGGAACAAAAGAGAATCTCTCACACTAGGGTTCAAACTACAAAATAATGACGTTCCTCACATGATGCCACCGACCAGTGCAGATACAGCAAATAAAGAAAGGGCTGCCATGAATACCGGAAAGCTTGGTGGAGGAGGAGAAGAAGAAGGTGGTTGTGGGATCGTACCAAAAACAGTGGGGTAAGAGGGTGAGATTTCTGGCAATGCACTCGGACCATATGAAGGAGAATCTGCGGAAGACCCATTTCCAGAAAGCACAGAAATGTGGAGCTTTTGCTTCTTCTCGCAGTGGCCCTGCTCTCCACTGGTGAAGTAGAATTCCCCATATTTGGTGATGTTGAAAAGAGAGTTTCCATTGTTCATGTACAAGATTGGATCTTTAATGTTGCAGCTGTTGTAGGATTGTTCCGTTACTTGTATCACTGAATCCTGACTTGGTGGGTATAAAAACACTGAATAAACAGAAAGAGAAGAACATGAGGATGATTCTGAAGCCATGAAAGATCGAAAAAATAAAACAATATGATAAACTCTTTTTTTTTTTTTTTAAAATAACAAACCATGGATGCTGAAAGGAAGAGAGAGAGATTATTATTAGAAACTTACAGAGAGAATCTCCAATCTTGAAGGTATGGTACTTGGACCATTGTGTGTAGACTAGTGGTTTTGCTGAAGTGGGTATTCCCCAACCATCTAAATCTCCAACCTTGTATTGGTAACAAGAGACTCTGGTTTGCAGCAAAACAAGGAACTGGAAAGCCAACAAGAAGTGATAATACATATTACTTGTTCTAAGATTGGCGGCCATATTAGCTTTTCTTACACCCTCTCTTTCTCAAATCTGAGAGTCAGAGACTCAGTCAGGACACTAGAGGGCTGAATTTTATTGGCTCGAGGATCTGCAGACTGATTGGTTTAGCAAAAGGCGACGAATTAAAGAAGATTTACCGATTGCCCCTCTTCCTAGTTGACAATGGATGTTCACACCCATGTAGGTAAGAAGTCCAAAGGTGAACGAAATTTATGGTGAAGAATAAAGATCTCTAGACTTTTGAATCTAGATAGATGCGGAGATTGAGCTAATCTTAAAGAAGGTAAAAATTGGGAAATAAATCAATCATGCTGCTAATAATGGCACATGGGCCAGTTGGCTGGTCAGCATCCCTGAGTGCAGTTCAGAATAAGTTTGGACCGAAGGAGGGAACTGGGAAGGAGAGAGTTGGGGAAGTCTCGTCAGGTGCATTATTCTTTTTTTTTTTTTTTTGGTATAATCTTGTAATCATGTGGAGAAGGCTAGATATAGCTGTGCAGCCTCTCCCTTCACATGGTTGGTCGTCAGGGGCTCAAGCTTTTCTGTCAATTTGAATCAAAAACTAGTGCGAAGCCGACAAAGTGTCTAAGCTTGATGTTCTCTTTTTCATTTTTTTATTGAATAATTTCCGCATAACATTTTCATAATGCCATAAAAAAAGATGGAAAAGAAACAGAAATGGATACAAAATTTAAGCCAGAATAGAAGAGAATGGTCAGCTTGAAATGTGGTTTTTGAGAATCCTAGAGATGGGTAGCATGGAAGATATATCTATATGGAAAAAAAACACAACAAAATGATTCCTAATCCTTTTGGATAATCAACATATAGACATCCTCAACAGCACCACACACAAACAATCCAAGCTTCTTCAGCTCATCAGGCCCATCTGGTGTCATTGCAAACCCAGCCTGGCAGTCAACTTTTCCTCCTTTCAACTCCATTTTTTACCCATCTATTCATTCCTTTGCAATTGGAATCATCGGATGCAAAGCATTGTGTTCAAAATTTATGAGTTTGAGAATAATTTTTTTGTAATTCTGACATTTCTCAGATTACAATTGCACATTTTGGTTTGGTTAAACTTTCAAATTCAATTAAAGTCATAATTTTTCTGTTTTGCTAAGATTTTTGAAGAAAAATAAAGCCTAAGCCAAAATTATTGTGTCTTGGCAAAAGACCCAGGAGAAAAAAGTGCGAGAATCAGAACAATCCCATTACATTTACGATCAAAGATGAAAATGAGAGAATTCAGAGTTGCAGAAAAGTAATGCCGAAATCTCCAAAAAGGCCCTTTTTTGTGTTCTTTTTTGGTTTTTCATTCGCTCCAGTACTTGTCATCTGCGTCTCCGCCATCCTGCTGCTCATCTTCATCATCATTAGAGCCGTCCATCAAACACATCTTAAACCTCTTGACGTCCTCCACGGCAGCGCTCCGGAAAAGCCCAACGTCGACGGCGCCTGATACCATGTGATATCCGCGCTTCCTCATATCATCAGGGCCATCGTATGGCATCGCAAAACCTGACAAGTATGCCCCACCTTTCCCGCCGGTAAGTTTGGGCGCCCCCGCCAGCACGGCCTTCTCCGCCGTCCTCATCATTTCCTTCACCTTCTTGTTCCCCGGATCCCAGAGGTACCCCATGCTCGCGCTCAGATCCATCGGCCCCATTTGGATGCAGTCGACCCCGTCGACGGCCGCGATCTCCTCGATTCGTTTTACCCCCTCCTCGGACTCCACCTGGCACATGATCAGCAGCTCATCTTCGTAATTAGCCAGATACCCTTCGTCGATCCCATAGCTCGACGCCCTCACCACCGTGTGGGCCGTCCCCCGCACTCCTTTGGGCGGAAACCGACAGTACGAGACAGCTTTTTTGGCGGCCTTTGGGCCTTCGATCATCGGAAACATGATCCCCTCTGGACCGATATCGAGCGCTTTCTTGGCCCAGACGGGGCAGCTGTCCGGTAATCGGAGAATCGCCGGGGTACCCGAGGCGGCTAGGGCGCGGATGCAGGAGAGTGCGTCGGAGACGCCACCGGGGCCGTGTTCCATGTCGACCACAACAAAGTCATAGCCAGCAAGGCCGGCGATCTCGGCGAAGGTTGGGGAAAAGCTGAGGAGGAAGAGGCCGTAGAGGGTTTCACCGCTATGGAGACGGGATTTGAGGCTTTGGGGGGTGGCGGAGGAGGCGATGGGAGAGAGATCTGGGATGGCGGCGGTGGGGTTTGTAGAGGATTTTAGAGGCGTTAAGCTTCTCAAGGTGGGGGAGGGGTTTTGGGTTTGGGAAGAGAAGGATAAAAACTTGGAGGGGTTGAAAGCAAAGGGCTTTCTTCTCAGGGTTGAGAGCGACGAAGTGGCGGTGGTGGCGGGATAGGTGAGAGCGGCCATTGCTGCCACAGTTTGTTTGCGAATTCGGAATTACCGCAGAAGACGGAGTGAGAGAGACGGTTTCAGAGGAAGACCTAGACCCACTGTTTACTAGGAAGGATTTTAGGAAGGGAGAGATAAAAAAAAAAATAAAAAAAGGATTTTTACCGTTTACATCATTTGTCACCTTGCACGTGGACTATAGAGCCGATTGAAAAGCTTCCACATTTCTTGAAGGGAATTCAATTCAACCAATTGCTGGCGAACTTGGAGATAAGTTATTTAGCAGCATCGTCAAATTATGAATTCCGGAAGAGCTTAGGTTAACATAATGCACATAAAAGAACATTCTGTCGGTAAAAGTTCATCAAAATAACCACAAAAATCACGTGTTTAGATGAAATGAATAAAAAACAACGATTAAAATCTTACAATGCAATCCAAAACAAGTTCTGAGAAAACATTTGGGACGATACAATTTCTGCCCAGATCACATAAAATGGATAGGGTCATAAGCAAATTAGTAGAGATCCTGCTTAAATGCCACAGAAGTCTATCTTCTTTATCCAAACTAATAATGATGCTGATGTAAATCGCTATTCTTCAATTAGAGCTTTAAAGCAGCTTTTGCCATGGCCAGAGCACCCTCATAACTTTGATTCCCACCAATAAACCCGCTCATATGGACAAATACACAACCCGGAATACCTGCCTCCTTTGAGAGTTCATCATCCCTCAAACCTCGCCATTTAGAAGGTAGAGGCTTTCTGCTCTCAAACCTATCTGGAGACACTGCCATTGCCTGAACTCTCCAGGTTTTGTTCCTGTCATCCTGAGGATTGAATTGCAATAAACATTTTCAGAACTCCCCATGAAAAATATGCAGTTAGGAGATAGACAGGCAAACTGCAAACCTAAATAAAATAAGCTTGGTATTTAGAAAATGGTCAATGACATCTATTTGATATCAGCGAGGACAAGCAGAGATTTTTCATTTTTAGTAGAACAAGCGGCAAAAAAAGCCCAGACCAAGGAAAAAAAGGCTTCTGATATAACTGAAAAGTCATTGACTCTCTCTGGGATCCGGAACTAACACCACATTCAACCGGGTATGCTTGAAAGTTAAAACTCATCATAGAAACCTTTCCTTTAAAGTTAATTGTAACCAGGAGGCTCACTAAAGGTTGTCACATGTGTAAAAGAGCTTGACAGCAACATGCAAACAAATTCCCCAAGTCCTATTCACATGATCGAAAATTTATTTCATACCCAAATTCCCCACACCTTAAATGGAGAAGAAGAAATGGTATGAAGAAATACCATGCCACCCAACTCTAAACCACCACATCATTGAAGGAACCAAAAAAAGGATAACAAGTGCAGAAGATAGATATAACTACCTGATACAGAACATATATGATAGGAGGGTCAAGCTTCATCTCCTCCTCCAGCTCAAATAAGTGAAGCTTCCACTACAGGGCAAAAAACCACGTTAAGGTCTTCTGAACATCAAGTAGACCACTTGTGTATATGCTACTGTTTGACATGATATGTTACTTGCTATTCTCTGCAGCATGAATTTTCAAATTCTGAACATGAATTACATAATTGATGTAGTCATGTAGATACCATTGTTTAACATAGAAGCTGGTATCTTAAGCAACAAGTTTTTATTTAAGAAAAATCTACGGCAAGTCAATTGCAGTAATTATTGATTCTCTCTACCCATTACCAGATAAAGAACTGAAGAAGACATAGAATCAAATAATGAGAAGTTTTTACAATACAGAAAAGAAAAGAACAGAAAGGAGTATAAGAAATATAGAAGGAATGAAACATTCCACAACATGGACATGAAGCAGTTTTAGACTAAAAACATTGTGCAGGCAAAGAGGTAGATAAGCAATGAAGCTTACAGGACAGAATCTAGTCAAAACCATAATTTCTCCACTGGGATCAATATCCTGTCTTGCTGCAAGACACTCAGCTACAATTGACCTTGCTGGTAACCATGATGTTGCATGATACCGAACACTCTGAAAAGTTGAAAAAAGTTGTTATATTACATGGGTACCACACGAAACAAAAAAAGAAATACAATAGCTATGACCCATTTTTAAAATCTCTATCCTTTTGCTGGTATGTGGTAATTACAAAAAACAAAAAAGAAAAAGCTTGTCCATTAACCATGTCAAAGCCTCACATCTAAAAACTCACTGCCAACCAGAGCCATTGCTCTTTGAAAGGCTTCATTCTCCTTCTCAGGTGATTGATCAGGTTCTATCCAATCCAAATTGAATCTTCCAACTCTGGACGATAAGTGTGTATTATTCACATATCTTGGAGGTTTATCCGTATCAAATTGATTTATCCCATTGTCAATAGCATCAATTGCCTGCAAGCATAAATAAAATTCAATGAATACTTCACTGACCACCAGTTAGGAACGACAAAGCTATGAGGCTGATTTTAGTTATGCAACCAACAAACATCTGCATTCAAAAGACCCCAGGAAGTACTAAAAACTTCATTGAATATAAGCCGCTCATAGATGCATGGCCATGCCAAAATGTATAAACTAGTAACTAGTACCTCCATGAAGCTCTTGTATATAGCCAGAAATAACCGATGCACAACTGGGTGCCCTTCATCAACTTGAAGCTCCTTGGCTATTATCTCCTTTCCAAAATGCTAGACACCAACAATGTAACGGAGAGGCAAATTAGATTCAAATCAAGAAAATGCAAATTCTGAATCATTGGTCAAATAAAACTAAACCAAACTGCATCAGATACACCCATTTCCCACGTATAAACTACCAATGTGCGCTTTTGAACAGAAGATTACCTTGTAGACAAGACCAGCACTACTGAGCTTAGTGTAGAAGCCGTGCCCAAAAACCTCATCAAAGCCTTTCTGGTGATGATCATACCGATCCCGATTTGGATCATATACACCCCCAACATCAAGAACTGCATCGAGACCCTCCAATACCTGCAACTCTCAGAACCGATTGGAAAAAAGATATCACCTTCACGTAGAACACTTAAAACAAAATCTCCCTACAGCCCCCACTGAAAGAAGCCTCAACAAGAGATTATATTATATACTTAATTTCGAAACTTCTAATTTTGCATTAATCAATTCAACAATTCCTCGGCAACCTTTGAGCTACAATTCCTCGGCAAGAGCCAAAAAATGGTCCATTTAGCCACCGAAAACACATCAAGGCAAGTAAATATACGAAATCCTAAGAACAGCAGATTCAAACCACTGGCTCCTGCAAAAGGATTCTAACTTCTCTTTATACTTGCTTTTCTTTTCCTCCGTTCTCTCGCAAACCAAAAAAGCTCCCCATTTAGCTACTGAGAATTTCTGAAGATCCTAGGAACAACGTCTTCGAACAATAGCATTTAGAAGGAGGGGAAAAAAAGATACCAACTTTTTCTTCCTACTTGATTATCTATTTCCACCAATATCTTTTTGGTGGCGGCAAATAATAAATCGTTTCGGGGGACGAACCTGGGCATCACGGGTGCGAACGATTTCGGCGTTGGAGAACCTATTGGTGAGGCGAATCATGAAGCAGCCTAGCGCCTCGTCGCAGTGGAAGCTTCCATTGTGAGTGCCGACGCGCTTAAGGGGGGCGTTGGTGGCCATGAGACGACGAGTGAAATGTCTGGGAAAGGTGAAGAGCTTCTGGTTAAACCCTCTGGTGAGTGCAAGCATGCCTTGGATGAAAACCGTCGATTGCGTCTTCTGCCTCCCTATTTATTGACAATAAAGAAACTTTAATCGGAGATTTTTAATTGATATAAAAATATATGTAATTGTGATATTTAATATTTAGATAATGTTATTTATTATCTTAATTTTTATTTTTTATTATATTTTATTTATAAATTAATTATCTAATACCGAGATAATAAGAAAATGGATAATGAATAAATTTATTGTTAATATTTATTCGCAATTTTGAACTTAAGTATACAATTTATTTTCACAAAAATTTTATGCGTCTTTTTCATATTGTTAGATATTTCGATAATGTAGAGCTTTTATCCTGTTTAACAATATTCTTTGCTTATTTGTTGACAATAAAGAGACGTTAAATCAGTAGCTGCATCATACTAATGTTGTGATTGAAATAGATTCCTAATTGTCTTGAAGAGAAATATTCTACTCAAAAAAAATTACATAAAAATAATTTTATAAGTTGACATGATATAATGTAATTCATCTGATTGTAAAATTATTTTTATTGTAAAATAAATTTAACGGATCATGTGAAACTACATCAATTTATAAAATTATTTTTATATTATTTATTTGTAAATATAACAGTATTCATTGTTATTATTCTTTTGTAACTTCAAGATGTTTGCTTGATTCATGATATTCTTACGCCATAAGCGAAGTTATTAATAAAATTAGAGTCTTATCATATTCTTCTGACAAAAAAATGTTAAATTTGACGTTTTTAATTGATATAAAACTATATGTACATATAGATGAATATTGTAATAAATGCACGGATGTTTTGCGTCTTTTCATATTGTCAGATATCTTGATAATATTTCTTAAATAAAGAAAAAAAGAAGAAGATATTTTGATAATATAAAGCTTTTATACTATTTCATAAAATTCTTTGTGTTAGAAACAAAATTCAAATTATATTGTATGACCAATTTTGAGATGTTAGAAACCAAATTCAAATTGTATTATATGACCAATCTTGAGCCATTAATTTAGACCTATCTTTAGCCATCAACGGTGACTTAAGGTACACCTACCCCACTTTGTACAATAATAAATATGGGTATCATTTCCTTGTATATGCATCAAGTTTTGCATTGAAGAGCAATCTTTCTCTTGCAATATTCTCTCTCTTTTTTGCTCTCTCTTTCATTAGTTTCATAACACGTTATCAGCACGAAGGTTCTGATGATCTTGAAACTAGTAGGCTTATATTTCAAGTAAGTTTTTCAATATATTATTTGTAGTTTCCAAAATGAATATGAAATGTTATATTACTACTTGATGAAACTCTATATTTATTCTCATGATTTTGTGAATATATTTCTTATTTACAAATATAAGCATACTTATGTTCCTGATTTATATATGTAGAAAATGTCAAATCTTACCAAATTGGAATTCGTTGCTCTTGACATTTCTGGAAAAAATTATTTATCTTGGATACTTGATGCTGAGATCCATCTGGAGGCGATGAACCTGGGAGATACAATTAAAGAAGGAAATCAAGGGTCCCGGCAGGACCGTGCTAAGGCAATGATTTTCCTTCGGCACCATCTTCATGAAGAATTAAAAACTGAGTATCTCACGGTGAAAGATCCCTTGATGCTGAGATCCATCTGGAGGCGATGAACCTGGGAGATACAATTAAAGAAGGAAATCAAGGGTCCCGGCAGGACCGTGCTAAGGCAATGATTTTCCTTCGGCACCATCTTCATGAAGAATTAAAAACTGAGTATCTCACGGTGAAAGATCCCCTTATTTTGTGGAATGATTTAAGGGAGAGATATGAGCACCAGAAAACTGTAATCCTCCCAAAAGCTCGTCATGATTGGATGCACCTGAGGTTGCAAGATTTCAAGAGTGTTAGTGAGTATAACTCTACACTCTTTAAAATTAGCTCACTATTGAAATTATGTGGTGAAAAAGTCACTGATGATGACTTATTAGAGAAGACATATACTACTTTTCATGCATCGAATGTGCTCCTGCAGCAGCAGTATCGAGAGCGAAAGTTCAAAAAATATTCTGAACTTATATCTTGTCTTCTAGTAGCTAGCAAAATAATGAGTTTTTGTTAAGAAATCATCAGTCACGTCCTACTGGTTCTATATCATTCCCTGAAGTGAATGGTACTAGATTTACACCATTCTCAGAAGCAAATGGTGCATTTTTTCAAAGAAACCGAGGGCGTGGACGTGGTAGAAAAAATTATAGAAGTGGAGGTCCTAGAAGCGACCACACTAAAAGGGATAATAGTAGATATACACCGTACCACCAGAAGTGGTTCAACTCAGAGAAGGGTAAAGGTCCTCAAAACAAATTTTTAAAGAAAGATGAAGATGGATGCCATAGATGTGGTATGACTGGACATTGGGCTCGTACCTGTCGTACAGCTAAGCATTTGGTTGACTTATATCAAACTTCTATAAAAGAAAAAACAAAAAAGTTTGAAACAAATTTTGCTGAATCATCAGATGCTTTAGATAGAGAAGATATTACAAATCTTGATGTTTCTGATTTCTTTGAAAATTCTAGTGATAGAATAGATCACTTGATTGGTGATGGAAGTGTTCCTTTTTGATTAATGTATTTTCTTTATTTATATTTTGCAATGTTTTAATGAAAGTTTTATATATTTTGTAGAATCATGAGTATTACTGATGAACTTGAGATGAATAATAGAGATGTATGTCTGGCTGACAGTGCTACAACTCACACAATTCTTAAAGACAAAAAATATTTTCAAAATATAACATTGAGTAGAGCCTACGTTCATACCATATCTGGTTCATCGAATCTAATTGAAGGCTCCGGAAGAGCTTATATTGTGTTGCCTAATGGCACCAAATTTTGCATCGATGATGCTCTATTTTCTTCACGATCAAGAAGAAATTTATTGAGTTTTAAGGATATACGTCGTAATGGTTGTCATATTGAAACCACCGACGAAGACAATAAAGAGCATCTTCTCATTACTAAAATAATTTCGAGCCAGAAGCTCGTATTAGAAAAACTGCCTGCCCTCTCATCTGGATTGTATTATACAGAAATGAAAACAATCGAATCACATGTGGTAATGCACCAGAAGTGCATTGACCCCAAAGTCTTTATGACTTGGCATGATCGCCTTGGACATCCGGGAGCAATAATGATGAGACGAATACTTGATAATTCGTATGGGCATCCCCTAAAGAATCAGAGGATTATCTTACCCAATGAATATCCATGCTCTGCATGTTCTCAGGGTAAATTGATTATCAAACCATCTATCTCAAAAATTGTTTTTGAATCTCCGTCTTTTTTACAAAGAATTCATGGGGATATATGTGGGCCTATTCAACCATCAAGTGGACCGTTCAGATACTTTATGGTTTTAATTGATGCATCAAGTCGATGGTCACATGTTTGTCTTCTTTCCACTAGAAATATTGCATTTGCTAAACTTCTTGCCCAAATAATTAAACTTAGAGCACAATTTCCTGATTATCCAATTAAAACTATTCGATTGGATAATGCAGGTGAATTTACATCTCAAGCTTTTGATAACTATTGCATGTCAATAGGCATAGATGTTGAACATCCAGTTGCCCACACACACACTCAAAATGGTTTAGCTGAATCATTAATTAAAAGGCTTCAGTTAATCGCTAGACCTTTACTTATGAAATCAAAACTTCCTATTTCTGCCTGGGGACATGCTATACTTCATGCAGCATCATTGATTCGTGTTAGGCCATCAGCATATCACAAATATTCTCCATTACAGCTTGCATTTGGTCAACAACCAAATATTACTCATCTTCGTATTTTTGGATGTGCGGTATATGTTCCAATTGCACCTCCACAACGTACAAAGATGGGTCCTCAACGTAGACTTGGAATATATATTGGGTTTGATTCTCCATCTATTATTAGATACCTTGAGCCTCTTACAGGGGATATGTTTAAGGCACGTTTTGAGGATTGTCATTTTGACGAATCCATTTTCCCAACATTGGGTAATGAGAAGTCGGTGCCTGAAGCACGACAGGAAATTACTTGGAAAAATAAAGCTCTTTCCCAATTTGATCCTCGTACAAATGAATGTCAACTAGAGGTTCAAAAGATTATTCATTTGCAAAGTGTTGCAAATCAATTACCGGATGCATTTACTGACACTAAAGGTGTGGTAAAATCATATATTCCTGCTGTTAATATTCCAGCAAGGATTGCAGTCCCTGAAGGACAAATTGCCAAAACAGCAACAGGTGAGTCCAAGATACGCCTGAAGCGTGGACGGCCTATTGGTGCAAAGGATAAAATTCCTCGGAAGAGAAAAATACAAAATGAATTTGGTACTCCTGAAGAGTCCATACCCACAACACAGGCCATAAGAGTAATTGATACTCCTGAAGAGAATAAATCTCCTGAAAAAGAACCTCCTGAAGAGGTATTTAATGAAATGTCTTCCCTTGAAGAGGGACAGGTACCTGAAAATAACGAGATCTCGATACATTTCATGAATACTGGAGAAATTCTGGATAGAAATAAAACCGTTGTGGACAACATATTTTCATATAAAATGGCCCTTGACATTACCAGAAGTAATGAAGAAATTGAGCCAAGAACTGTCGAAGAATGTCGACGTAGAAATGACTGGCCAAAATGGAAATCAGCTATTGAAGCTGAATTAAACTCGCTAGCAAAGCGAGAGGTCTTTGGACCAATTGTACAAACACCAAAGGGTGTAATGCCTGTTGGATATAAATGGGTATTTATGCGTAAGCGTAATGAGAAAAATGAAATTGTGCGATATAAAGCACGACTTGTTGCACAAGGTTTCCTGCAGAAACCAGGGATTAATTATGAGGAAACATACTCTCCTGTTATGGATGCAATCACATTCAGATTTTTGATTGGTTTGGTAGTTACAAAAGGATTAGATATGCAGTTAATGGATGTGGTTACTGCATACTTATATGGATCATTGGATCATGACATATATATGAAAATCCCTGAAGGATATAGAATGCCTGAAGCTTCTAATTTGAGTACATCTAAAAGTATGTACTCTATTAAACTTCAAAGATCCTTATATGGATTAAAACAATCCGGACGCATGTGGTATAAACGCCTTAGCGAATATTTATTGAAAGAAGGATTTGAGAATAATCCAATATGCCCATGTGTTTTCATTAAAAAATCAGACTCTGGATTTGTTATTATTGCGGTTTATGTTGATGATCTAAATCTTGTTGGAACTCCTGAAGAGATAAGAAGAACCGCTACATATTTAAAGAATGAATTTGAAATGAAAGACCTTGGCAAAACGAAATTTTGTCTCGGCCTGCAGCTCGAGCATTTACAAAATGGAATTCTCATTCATCAGTCAACTTATACAGAGAAAGTCTTGAAGCACTTTTACATGGACAATGCTCATCCTCTGAGTACTCCAATGGTTGTTCGATCACTTGATGTGCAAAAAGATCCATTTCGTCCTTGTGAAGATGATGAAGAAATTCTTGGTCCTGAAGTACCTTATCTCAGTGCAATTGGAGCCCTGATGTATCTTGCAAATTGCACTCGGCCTGATATTGCATTTTCAGTTAATTTACTTGCAAGATATAGTTCCGCACCAACTCGAAGACATTGGAATGGCATTAAACATGTCCTTCGATACCTCCGAGGTACAGTTGATATGGGATTATTTTATCAACATGGATCAAGTCCACAATTAGTTGGATATGCGGATGCAGGTTATCTTTCAGATCCACACAGAGGTAGATCTCAAACTGGATATGTATTTACTTATGGAAATTCTGCTATATCATGGAGATCTGTCAAGCAAACACTATCTGCTACCTCTTCAAATCACTCAGAGATCATTGCAATTCATGAGGCAAGTCGAGAATGTATTTGGCTAAGATCAGTGATTCAACATATTCAAGAAAAGTGTGGTCTTCCAGTGATTAATGATAGTCCAACAATTTTATACGAAGATAATACTGCTTGTATTACTCAAATTAGAGGAGGATATATCAAAGGTGATAGAACCAAACATATTTCACCTAAATTCTTTTATACCCATGAACTTCAGGAGAAAGGAGAAATTAATGTCAAGCAGATACGATCAAGTGATAATCTGGCAGATTTATTCACTAAAGCATTACCAACTGCAACATTTAAGAAACTTGTGCAGAATATTGAAATGCGAAGACTTGAAAACTTATTATCATGCACTTTTCAGGGGGAGTAAAGTCTTGAAGACTTGTGCTGATTATACTCTTTTTCCTTCGCTAAGGTTTTATCCCACTGGGTTTTCCTTTGCAAGGTTTTAATGAGGCAATCTTAAAGCACTTAACGATATACATGAATATTGTACTCTTTTTCCTTCGTCATTGGTTTTTTTTCCACTGGGTTTTTCCTTGACAAGGTTTTAACGAAGCATATTCTTTCTATGTGGTCATCCAAAGGGGGAGTGTTAGAAACCAAATTTAAATTGTATTGTATGACCAATCTTGAGATGTTAGAAACCAAATTCAAATTGTATTGTATGACCAATCTTGAGCCATTAATTTAGATCTATCTTTAGCTATCAATGGTGACTTAAGGTACACCTACCCCCTTTGTACTCCTATAAATATGGGTATCATTCTCTTGTATATGCATTGAAGAACAATCTTTCTCTTGCAATATTCTCTCTCTCTTTTGCTCTCTCTTTTTATTAGTTTCATAACACTTTGCTTATTATTGGCAATTAAGAAACATTGTTGGGTTTGGACGTCGAAAACTATTGAAATATATTATAAATAGTAGCAGAAAGAGTAAATAATAATAATAACATATTAAATAATAATAAAATATTAATAAATAATAGGGAAGTATGTTAAGATTATTCTCGATACTCAGACACAAAAGACTAATGTTGAGATATTCTCACCTTAGAAGACTAGTGTTGTGATCGAAATGGATTCCTAATGACGAAATGGAAAGGGTGACGTACACTGGTCTAATCAAGAGGTTAGGGAGAGAATTTATGATTATGCAAAGGACTTGAATTTATGATTATACATATATTTATGATGAATATTGTGATATTTAATATATACTCACGATGACCTTGGTTCTGTACTTGAAAATACTATCTATTTTGACAGAATATTGAAATAAATGCATGGATGTTATTCGTCCTTTTCATATTGTTAGATATTTCGATAATATAAAGTTTTTATATTGTTTCACAAAATTCTTTGCTTATTTATTGGCAATTAAGAGACATTAAATCACTAATGTTGTGATTGAAATGGATTCCTAATTGTTGAATAATTGGTGGAGAAGGTGATAAAATATCCCGGCTCAATATAATTTATCAAGTCAAGCCTCAAGGAAGAATCTTATCAAAAAGGAAGAGACAGATAAGAAACATGGGAGACAAAAGACCGAGAGATGGATAAGTATGCTAGAGAAAAAGAGAGGATGTGACAAAAATGAGTAAGATATGTGACTTAAATGAGAAAGATATGAGATAAAAATGGATTAAACCGAAGGAGAAAGGGGAGAGTTCGATTTCGGTTTCAGCTTCTTCAACCTAAAAAAGAGAACTCCAGAAAAAGAGAGGAGCTTTTTAAAAAAATAGATCTTTGGCTTCCATTATACAAGAAGGATAAGAAATCATAAAAGACTGTAAAATTATCAAATTATAGTAAATTTATTCTTCAAATAACCCATGAATATAGATTCAGTACCGAACTACATAAATCTGTATTTTTTAATCTCTTTTATATTTTTTATATTTATCTCATATTCATTACTATGAATATACGTATGAATGTTATACAATTGCACTAACTGCAGTTGGGAGCTCCAAAATACACCAATTAAGGCCCGTATTATCATAATGGGCCAAAAATGAGTTTTTTTACTCTTCTGACCTGTTATGCAGTTTTTTAAGAGCAATGCTACATACAGTCGTGAAATGTGTAAACGTCACGCAATCACTTTGAAAAAGAGTGGAGTCCACTATTAAAAAGTTAATTTTTTTTTCAAGTGGGTCCCATATTAATTCACTTTTTTCAAAGCGACTGCACGCCGCTTGTACAATCACAACTATAAATATTATTTCTCGTTTTTTATATATTAGAAAAGGTGATATATACTGGTCAAATCAAGAGATTTAAGAGAGAATTGTAGACTCTGCAAATGATTTGAATCTAATAGTTAGGAACACAGAGATGAACCGAATTGCTGATTTTCTTACAAAATAAAGTGCCTAGGGGAATACGCCAGATTTTGAACTTACTCCAAACAAGACAACACGTTTTTTTAGACTTGATAAAATAGGATTGCCGATGTTACGATGTAAGCAATATGCTATAATTTTATAAGTATGTACATTTCATTGTTAAGGGCTTAAGTTTTATGATTTCTAATCTTAGTGCATTTTACACTTTGGTTTTATTTTTTATTATTTTCACATTACTTATCTACCATAAGTAATGGTATCAATAAAATTAGAGTCTCATCTTTTTCTTAAAAAAAAAAAGAAAAGTTAAATCATGAGTTTTTAATTGATATAAAAATAGATGTACATATTAGGGCTGTGCATAAAAGGTCTTGAGCCCGATCCATCCATAATATCCGACATGGTCAATCCATATAAAATCGGTTTCATTGGGTCAAGCTCTAATACCGGTATAAAGACCACATTATCGGTCGAAACCGATCCACCGAAAACACCCCATTAGCTCTCTAGTTCTTCTCCTCAAACCCTATCCACTACTCCATTCCTCCTCCCCGTTAGTCGTCGCCGTTGGCGTTCCTCTTTGTCATTCGCCATCGACCTTCCGTTGCTACTGCCCTCTATTGCTGCTCCACCTTGATTGCTTTCCAGTATTTGTTCCTTGGGTCTGCAGATCTCTTCACCTTGGCCGGGTTGCTAAAATTTTTCTTTACGGAGGCCTTTGAGCATGAGATCCATGTACATCTTTTTCCTAGGCTTCTTTGGCCATGGAGTACTATCTCAACTCCATCATTGTATCCATTGTTTATTGTTAACAATGTCAGTTTGTGAAGGAACAATGAAATTGTAGAATTAAATAACAGATTTTTGTATTAAACACAAGTTTGTCCCTCTATTTCTATTTTCGTTTCTTTGTTCTCTTTTTTTTTTCTCAGGAATATATCATTACATTATTATCCATTTTTGAGATTGATTAAGATAAAAACTATCAATGGGAAGATAAAAACCCATTTATGAGATTGATTGAGATAGAAACCCTCTATTTCAATTTCCCTTTATCTATTCTTTTTTTTTTCTTAGGAATATATTATTGCATTATTAGCCGATTAAGATACAAACTCTTCTTCTTCTTTATCTCGCTAAAGCTACGGCGTGAGATGCAGAAATGGTCTTTTTGCCCTCCAATGTTACTGTGGTAGAACAAACGAGGAGAAAACGAATGGGGTTTAGAAAGGGTTCTACCCGACTTGAATTTCACAAATCGGATCGGATCAATAGTATTTTGTTTTCCCTACGGGCCGGTTCGGGTCAGACCAAACTATGAACTAGGTAAATCGGTGTGCAGCCCTAGTATTTAAGAATACTATCTATTTTCACACAATATTGTAATAATTGCATGAATGTTATGTGTCTTTTTCATATTTCTAGATATTTTGATAATATAAAACTTTTATATCGTTTCACAAAATACTTTGCTTATTTATTGGCAAATAAAAAAGGATAAATCGGGAGTTTCTAATTCATAGATAAATATTATGATATTTAATATTTATTCGCATTGAGCTGGTTCTGAACTTAAGAATACAATCCATTTTTACAAAATATTGTAATAAATGCATGTTATGCATCTTTTCATATTTCTAGACATTTCGATAATATAAAGACGAGGTCTCCTAGTCCTAACGTATTATATTTATTGCTTAAAAAATATAATATATTTGTTATGAAATTAAATTATTAATTATATTTTTATGTACATGTGTGATTTTCCCTATAATGGTAAGTGGTATTAATCATTCTTATTTTTTTCTAAACAGACATATTGTAGATATATTTAACAGTTGTAAGATATAATAGTCAACAAGGTGGGAGGTCCTAACATTCATCCCAAACTAGCAAATACAACACAAAAAATAATAAATAATAAATAAAATTTGAGGTCAGGAACTTGACCCATACCCATTTTCCACAAGGGAAAATTGCTTGAAGTTGTTTTGATACAGTCCGATAAACGGTCTGTAATACTATAACTGAAAGTCACAGTGAAGTGAGTTGTGCTACATTTCCCTAGTCTAGATTAGCTATAAGAGACTTGCACTTCCTCTTTTCCACAATGCTTAGTTAGGAGAAGTAGAAACATAGGAAGATAGTAAACAGGAGACGTGCCGAATCACCAAAGGATGATCGCTAGGAGCTGTGAAGGCTCGTGGAGGTCACGCCCCACTCTAGGAGAGTGGCAATTGGTTAGATCTAAAGGATACAAGATCGCTGACCTTGAAAATATCGCGCGTGGCAACAATAAACACTCCTCGTTGTAGTAGTGCATTTATCCTTCTTATTTAATAATGTCTTTTGATGTATCTAACTTGTCATTATAGCTTTTATTGTAGGAAGTATTTTGTGAAAAAAAAAAATAGGACTGATCCGTAAAAAGAAAATAAAGATTAAATTGAGTTGAATAAAAGCTGGGGAGAAAATAATTTTATTCTTATATTGAAAGAATATCACCGTTAAAAAATTATATTCCTTAGAAAAATAAGTCTGTTAAAATAATATAATTGTTTCGAATAAAAAAGAACAAAACATATTTAAATAACTTGTTCACTACTTATACTATGATCTAAAGGCTACACAAGAATAAGCTCAATAAGAAACCGTCTATCCTGTTTAGTTTTCTATTTTATTTTGAAAAATCTTGTTTAGTTTTCTATTCCACGAAACATTAATTTTATCTCTTGTAATATTATATACAGTCATAAAATATATAAATATCATCATGAAGTGTATAAATATAATTTAATTATTATTTTTTTCATATGAGGCATGTATTTTTTTTTTAAAAATTATGTATTTACTCATTCAATATTGCAAGTATTATTTATATTTTTAGTTAGAGATATATAATCGTTTCGACTTTGGTGGGGTTGCTTGCCGACCTCAAACGATACCCCCAGTGTTTTCCTTGAACCAAAAACGACAGGAAACATAGATTGGAGTTACATGTATGTAATGCCACAATCCTCCAGAAGATATTATTTCTATTGATTCTATCTTCGAAACGTTTCGAAAAGGAGGAATCAGGGATAAGCGAGGATTTCTGAAGAACGCCATGCCCACCACCACAATCAACCCCACTTTGGTTCCTTCTCCAAACGCCAACACTCTTCTTCTATCTTCAAGAAAGGTTTCCATCGCTGCGCTAATCTCCCGCAGAGCTGCTTCTTCGAGGCCTCGGCTCCTAACCGTAAAATGCGGCAACAGCTCGGACCAGAGTGGCAATCTGAAGGATGCACTTTCGGGCATGGTGGACAAGCGAGTAGGGGAGCTTCTGAACAGAGAAGAGAACAAGAATTTGCTTGATGGGTTGGAGAAGGCGTCGCAGAGGGTAGAGATGGCCAAGAGAGAGCTTGCAGAGATTGAAAGACAAGAAATTGAGGCGAAGCAGATGAGGAATTACGTTAACCAGCTTGAGAGCAGAGCTTCTGAGGTCTGTTACATAATCCAATTATGCGGATGCTTTCTCGTTTAAGTTATGGAGTTCATTTTTATTATTTCGGTAATGGCCAAAGAACAGAAAATTGAAGGTTTTGGATGATTTTCATTGTCTGGGCAATTTAGATTTACACGATTTATTGTATAAATATTGTGTTGTGTTTTACCGCAAATGGCTAAGATTTGAATAGCCTCGTCGTGGTTGGGGAATTTTCTCTTTCAACACCCGAAGAAGGTGTAGAGAATGTGGCAAATTTCAATCCACCAAATATCTTGTTTCTTTAGCAGCTTTTTGTTTGAATCCTTGATTTGGGTTCCCGATATGCTTGTCGCTAATGTTCAATGCTTGTAAACATTAAGATTGAAGAATGTCAGAGGGAAATATTAGAAGCAAGAGAAATGGTTGAAGAAGCAGAGCGCTCTCTAACGCTAAATGAGGAGGGGATTGAAGGTGGAGATGCTTCTGTGGAGAAAGAACGCGAGGAAATCGACAGAAATGAGGAGAGATTGGAGTCCATAAAAGCAGCTTTTATTTCAGCAATTGTTGGCACCTTCGCAGGGCTGCCCATATCCTTCACTCAGGCGACAAGCGGTTCTCAACTCATACTTCCTATAACAATCAACTTTGTCAGCTGCGCACTGTTCGGAGTTACATTTCGTTACACAATAAGAAGAGACTTGGACAATGCTCAGCTCAAGACTGGGACGTCCGCAGCTTTTGGCTTGGTTAAAGGTATGAAATTTACCACTTCAGTGTTGTGTGAAAGGAATTTATGGTGCAAGAACTCAAGTATATCCCCACAATGCAGGCCTTGCTATGCTGGGAAGCGGACCACCTCTGGAACTCAATACAGGAAGCTTCTTGTCCCACGCTTTTGATGGAGCTATTTATGTGTCTGAGAATCTTCTTCTCTTTCTTTTCGCTGGTGTTGGTCTAGACTATTGCTTTAAGGCGAGGCTACTTAGTCCTTTTCCTAAGAAAAAATCAGTTTAAAGTACCAATTCAAGGTAATATGTGTATATGATAAATGCCAAATATATAAATATTTGTCTTTGGAAATGTGATTCTCATTCAGAATTCTCTGCAATTCATGTCTTTCTGGAAATGTGACGCTCTTTGCAAATAACCTGATCCATGTTTAACCCGAACCTTGAATCTCTAGTTCTCAAATCGCGAGGGCCAGAGTCTGATTTTGCCTGTCGCCCAACTGTTGGTGTGGTATACGCTACAGCTTGGATATAGGATGATAATGATTCATGGGTAGGAATCCACTTCAAACGTTCGGCTACGTACTGTCCTGGATTCTTAAATTAAATTGGTAATTGACCTCCACGTTCCCTGGCAGCATCAGTTGAACAATGCTATCCCCAAACCCCATGAATCTGTGCCTGTAATAGGCTACTTCCAGTTTCCAAATCGGCCATGATTTAAAAAAAGAACAATGTTTTCCATTATCTGCTACCATAATTTGATTACACATCTTAGATGGGCTGCGGGAGCAAGTTCTTCTGGATGGCAAAATAGGATTCATCTTTTTAACTACAAGGGAGGCCGAAAACATACACGGATCCGGGCTCTCTGCCCAGAGTACAGCAGCTCCCAACAGATTCATGCAGAGTCAACCAGAAGCTGCCTACCAACAATTAGCAGTACGCCGCCATAAAGACCAGCTCACATCCAGTAAAATGTTTACTGCAGCATCTTATCGACGTATATAAATCATTTCACATAATAAACAATGAAGACAGTACACAAAAAGCAAGACATGGGTGGACCAAGCGCTTCAACCCCAAGTCTACATTATGGTCAAATCCAAATCCGTACGTAATGCTTTGTTACTGACTTGCTAGTCTTTTCTCTCATCATCAAGCCAATCTCCATTCGAGCGTTCGGGATCTCCTGATGACTTTTTGGGAACTCCCCCCCACCTTGGGATGTCATTTCTTGATTGCTCTTCAGCAGATGGCAGATTGGTCTTCTCTGTTTTTCTCCCCTTAATATTAGAAGTTAAAGCCCGTGTCAGACAAGAACAGAAAATTTATCCACCATATTTTACATGTGGCTCAGTGGTCAATACCTCCTCCTCAGAAATTCCTTCTTGCCCATGTGAATGATCCTTCTTTCTAGCCATTGATGAAAGGTGCTTTTCAGCCATGCTAAATAATTGAAAGCCCTGAATATCTCCATCTTTTATGCTTGCTTCCAGCTGGAAATGCAGAGAAGGGTCCAAATGATAAAATATAGATATGAGAGCAAAAATGGGCTTTTTCAGGAGTTTGCCCGATCACCTAGCCAAAAACCAAATATATGAATGATCTATGGTCTCTCCACATAGTGGGTTATAACTTACCTTAATAGTAAGTATGTGGTTCAAACCTTTCTAGAAGACAAGGGGAACGAAAAAGTGACCATTTATTTATGAATCCCTAACGAACAAAGCACCCAACATTTCAAAATTTTGTACCTGAATGTGAATGATGCAGAATACAATGCTGGCAATAGGCAGCCAACTCTCCTCAGGGGACAGTGACAAGTTTGACCTAATACATCAGGGGAGAAAAAATCATCTGCTCAAGTTTATGCAACCACAATTTCCTTTTCAGATCACATGCCTCCAAAATGGACAAAACACCACAAATTAGGCACATCGAATATTTCAAATTATTGAATTCCATACCCTCATAATTTTTTCTTTTTCTTATACATACCCACTTCACTTAAAAGTGTGAAGGAATCATATTCAAGAAAAATATGCATGTTGCCCCCAAACCATTTTTAGAGTAGAAACCGCCAAATTATTTCATAGCTAATTAGAAGAAAACTCAGTGACTCGTTTCAAAGATTTCACACACAATGAAAGAAGGAACAAGAACCATTGACAAATTGAAATGATCTATCTAAATACAGTTCTGCAAGAAGATATGAGTGGCTGTATATAGTTTTGCTACCATTTACCTATCTACATAGTATAGCAGAGTGGGACAGCGAATGCAGCAAGAGGCAAACATAGTGACCGCTCTCAATTATGATCTGGAACGTGAAAGACACTATTTCTATATGCGGACTATCAGGTCCATCAACAAAGAATCACTCCACTATTTAGCATTTAAGCTTTTTGAAGGGCATGAGAGCGGCAAACCAAACAAGAATCCACTTAATTCAGCGGAGAATGACATATTGGAATATGACAATGATGATACAATTGGATGGTGATTGTAAAGCACATTAAGTGGTAGAAATGAGTAGTTTATGTTTTTGGTTAAAATGTTGTTACATCCATTCACATTGAGGACTCACAAGGAGATTTATTCGCCGTGTTTATCTCCACATGAAATCATATGTATTTTACTTGCAAGCATACAAGTTGGAAAAAACGTATAGAACAAACTTTTTAAGGCATTAGAAGTTAGAATAAACCTTAGGTATGGAGCCAAGTATACAATCGCATATACTGCATAACGCCTCTCTCCACTATCAAGCCACGCAAACACCCAACTCTAATAACCAAAGAAGAAAAAACCCGAATTGTAAATAAATTTTAAAAATTAAAAAATCAAAGTGTCGAGAGAGAGAGAGAGAGCTTTACCAGCCAATTGAAGTAGGGGATAAAGCTGATGATCCCCATGATCGAGAACCTCGTGTCGGACAAATCAAACACCGAATCACTGTCATTATCTGGACCTTTACCGGTGACCGGAAAAACAAGAGAGTTGAGCATACAAGCGCCGATGGCAACAACGAACGGCGCATCGTGAGAGAACTCCGCTCTACACGACCCATAGCGGATCCTCTTCTTCTGTAAAGAAACAAATATATATATATATATATATATAAAAGGAGCAATCAACAACTAGCATATCGTAGTTTAGAGAATAGAAGTGGGGGGATTAGGGTTTTACCTGTTTGGTGGGGAGAGAAGGAGGTTTAAGGGTGGACAGGGAAGGTCGGAAGGGAGTAAGTGGAGGGAAGAGAGTAGGCTTGAGATTGGAACGTGTGCTGGAAGAGAACGGAGTGACTGTGAGACTGAGGGGGATCATTGCTTGAAGCGGCACGGGTAAACATCTAAAAAATTTTGGAAAGAGAGAGCTGATCTAGAGAGTAGAGAGCTTTTCTCGCTCACTCGCTCGGATACAGAGCCCGCCTTGAGTCTCTCACGCTTCGGGAAACTGATCAATCCTCTTTCTTTTATGTCTTTTTTCACCCGTTATCTCCAGCTTAACCCTCTACATACTGGAAGAAAACGATCCACGTCCAGTTTGACGACTCTGGGAGCCAGCTCTCTCCCTTTGAATTTGTCCACTCAATTTCACCATTCGGTCCGTTAATATATTTTATTTTATTTTTTAATATTTTTTATATTTAAAAAGTGACTTAGTATATTTTAAAAAATATATATATATTTAAACACGTTTAAAAAATGTTTGAAATAAAAAACTAAAAAAAAACAATTTGTACTAGGACACTAAGTGGGCAATATTGGGTGGCACGCTAGCACCACCCATGCAACCAAACAAATACCCGAAGCAACAAGAAGATAAAAAAGAACATACAAATACTATATTTATCGCCAAATTTACAAGCTCGTAAATCTATTTTACACAATAATATTTGAATATTATAATTGAACATTGTAACTGCGAAAACTTTAAATTATAAATAAGCACCCATGACCAGGGAGGAAGAAATGAAAAGGAAAAAGAATCAACTGCCAAATTCCAAACTACGACATGACATTGCCGGAGAGGAGCTTGTGTCAATTTGAACAAGAGAAGAAGTTGTGCTCATCATATTTGGTGGCTGAAATCTTCAAAGAAGCTTATTAAACATGGTGGCAAAAGAGATCCAAACACATTGATTGCCACACTCGCTTCTACCCATGGCCTTCAACAGCCAAAACAGTCCCTTTCTCGCACATACAAAGAGGGTAGGCACACACTTTTTGCATATGATTTACAGCTCTTGACTGGATATACTTGATTATTTTAGCTTACACTGACCATAGATTTTGACTTTCAAACATCCCCTTCCCTCCTGTCCCCATTTTCTTCCTGACCGGATACAGCACTTAGCTGTTGTTGCAACTGTTTGAGCAATAAAACCAGTAACGTAAGCTTAAACCGATTATAATAATTAATTCCTACATATACACCGGGAACACACCCTCTTCGTATGATTGTATCCCCCTATGGGTAAAAACATAATAAAGGAGGGATACATGTAGAGCAAGCCCGAGAGGTAACATATCCATGTGTTATGTTAATCTACTAGCAATCCTAAGTCAACTGCCAAACCATTCCTTTTTTATAAGTCTGCCAAACCGTTCTTACCAAAGCCAACTAGTAAAATTTGTATTGATTTTGTATTTGAATAATGATTAGATGAAAAAGTTGAAAGTTTGAAATAAAAGTTGTTTTGTGTTTGAGTGATGTTTGGGAATAAAGTTATGAAAATTTTTGAAAATTCTCATGTTTGCCAAACATGTTGTGAGAACTCCTTACTCGGCCCAACCCAAAGTCATAATAAATAACAGGTAATTCAAAAAATAATGAGAGAACTACATATAAAACCCCCTTGAGCTACTCACTTGCGTGTGTTTTAACTTTTCAGCGGTGAGCTCATCAGTCAAATTGATCATCCTGCACAAGGAAAAAATGAAAAGGAAGGGAAAAAAAATATATATATATATATATATTTCAGAAGTAATTATGATGACCAACCTAGCTTGAAGCTCTGAGATCTTGAAAAGTAGTAAACGCTCCCTCTCAGAAGCTGCTGCTTCAATCTGTCGTACAGATCAGAGAAAATGGAGAAGAATAACCAGGAAACCATTAATCATGACAGGACAGTCAAATTATCCTCAGTGACAAGCAAAGAAATCAAGCTATCTTTCTGATATACATATATAACTCTATTTTTTCTAGAACTCAAAAGATAATGGAAGCTAGGTTCCATCTCTGCCTTCACATTGATAATTTTTGGCATCTACTACCATGCCTACCAAGTAATCAAATTTATCATCTTAAAGGGAGCGACATGCAAAATAATCAGCGGAACGTTAATCCAGATATGATTACATGCTCTGGTTACATTTGATGTAATTATGTCAGTCAACACAAAATCAAAAGATAAAAAGTGCCAGCTTTGATCCGCTCATGTCCTCATCTCCTTTTCAAACTTGGCCATGGGATTCTCATACAATAAATAATGGTTAGGTTGATTTTCAGCCTAAAAATTAAATTAGCAAACAAGTTTGATTTTCAGGCTAAATTGTATGGAGATAATTTATGGAAGATCTTCAAGAAGAAAACTCATACAATTGCTCTCCATTTAAATAATCAATTACCACTTATCACAACATATAAAAATAATCAATAATCACCCTATGGAATTTCAATTCGGTGAAGTCAATCTCAGAACCTACATAATTATTTTTTCCTGTGTAAAAAATTAAAAAGACGAAAGACAAATACGAACGGAACTTCCACATCTTAAATCTAATCACACAATTCTAGCCTGTACTAGTAGCTTAAAATCTACTAACAGCCAAAGCTAATAAAACCCAAGACCTTAGTGCATTCAAAATAACCAGTTCTCTGCAAATTTCATTGATTCTTTTATAGTATGAAAATGGGTTCAGAGCAGTCTCCAACTAGACAGGAATATACTCACAATTCCATTGTTTTCTGAACTGCGTGGTAGGGGGGGCAACTTTCCGTTTTGAGAAGCTGAAATAAAATAAGAGTTCCTTAAAAATAAGTTTGGGACCTCTTTTCCCCATAGAACCACATATAATATGAAGTATCATACAAACCATCTGCTATCTCAGGAGGTTGCAAGCTATTCAACAAGTTCATAATAAGCTCCTGGCACACAAGTAAAAATTTTAATTATCGCATTTGTGGACCAGAGATTAAAGTTCATCAAGGAAAAGAATATTTTCGTAGTCAAAATCAAACATAAAATTCTGAAATCATTTTTAGATTGTTTTTACCTGTTGAATTGCAGTCTGCTGAGATAGATTCTGAAGGTGAGGCATAAGAAGTGATGCAGGTAAACTGCTGTTGCTAAACTCCTTTGGTGACTGATTAGCAGGCTGAAACAAAAGAGAATCACAATGTACCAATTTAAAGGGATAAATACTATCGAAGTGACATTATCTGCGACTCAACATTCCAGGTATTCTACTTCTTGAAAGTTGGGAACAATTTCTCAACATAAAATCTGAACAGTTCAAAAGATAAAAACATGTGACAAAAAGTGATTAACTTTATCCACTTGTCTGTGCGTGCACATATATGGACATTATAATTTGGAAATTACACCACAATAAATCCAAAAATCTACAAACAGCAACATTTCTAAGGGTAGTTTAAGAAAATGTCTCGAGTATGGTTTTTCACTTTGGGACTCTCAAAATAGGAAATAAGACATAAATTGGCACAGTGAAGAACTTATTAGTTGCACAGAGTTGCATGCACCCATAGACATCAAACATTGTCTTTTTTCCTCTCAAAAAGAACAAAAGGATATTTAAAAAATAGTGACTATTTTATCATATTGATTGTGTTTTTAAGGAGCTGTACCAACAGAATCTTGCTTGTGATAAACAAAATAATTGTTAAATGAGTAATCAAACCATTTAAGATTGATAGGTCAGTATACAAACCATTTGTTTAGATTCAAACGTCCAATCACCAACACTAGCAGACTTTCTTAGTGGAGAACCCTAAAAACAACACAAACAGAACATCAGCTGAGAAGTCGAAAACTGAAAAAAGTTCGATGAATTTTTTCAATCAAAATTGCCCACCTACCTGAGAAGAGTCAGAAGACCGACGTACAACTGTACTTAATGGAATATCCTAGGGCACATTTTTAAGTTAGTGACAGTCACATAATTAGGAGGGAGAGACGAAAATAGGGGAGAGAAAAGAAGTGGGTGAGGATAACAGAATGCCATCATTAGAAATGTTACCTTTACAAGATCTAAATTCTCTGATGTTACTGAAAATCGTCCCTTAATTTGCACCAGATTAGCCTTTGACTTGTCATCCAAAGAATCTCTAAATCCTATAAGAGAAAACAATTAATGCCACAAAATCTTTAAGCCTGTAGCAGTAGGAGCAGCAGTGACAACAACAATGAAGATCTTTGACATATATTTCATAACTGATTACCTCCAGAAGGCTTTATTGGAGCTGATAAACTGTTTGCTGAAGCTCGGTTTGGAAGCATCAAAGGACCGCTAAAGCTTGGTGCCCGACGTACTTCACGGTAAGCTTTCTCAATACATGGTTGAATTTCATTCTCACTCCTAGTAATTGACTAACCATGAGCCACTTATCCAAACCGCTAAATATATATCCAAATGACTAAACCAGCAAGCAAATGAAGAAACAGAAGCTAATGATTTGTCTTCATGGAATAAATCACAATAGATAATTACAAACCTTTCCAAGCTTCGCCCTCTTTCTGATAATGAATGACTAAGCACAGTACTATGCATGAGGGGGCCACTCTGAGTTTGACGACTATTTGCCATTTGAGTTTTAGTCTTGGCCAGTAACAGGTCCTTTTCTGCCATAGATGATGATGCCTCAGTGCTTGAACCATTTTTCTTCGAACCGACTTTCTCTTCGCATCCAGATTCCAGTAAATCACTTCCCAAATTTTTTCCTTTACCATTCAAGTGGTCAACATGCAGTAATTCTGCACCACTGTTTTGTCCTCTGTGCTCAGGCTGTGCCAATTCATTGCTTAAATTCAATTTTGCAAAATTGGAATGGCTATCAGTTGAATCCTGCCCATAAAGACAATAACACACAAGTTCACTTAGGATAAAAATATTCAAAAGAAATATTTGAATGATATGTATTTTGTGATTTAGAAAAATTCATACCTTCTTGCGAACCAAATATTTTATGCTTCCGTCTTCTTCCCTCATCTCCGGTATATCATCATCATCATCATCATCTCGCACCTATCAAAATATATTTCATGTTACTAAGAAGATACCATCTCAATACTGAATATCAAGATAAATACTAAAAACCTGTTTCTTACCAATGATGCTTGTGCTTTTAAATCCTCAACATCAAAGTTCCAGGCACTAACTCCTCGCTGGTACTCACTCTGGTGGGAACAAGAAATTATCACTAAAGATAAGAAATAATCAAATTACTCATACATAAGTGAGAAAGTTTAGATATCTCTGACAGCGGAATGTAAGATCTTACCACATTATCTATATTGAAAAGCACCATTTTCCCAACTCATTAAGTTAATTCTAGCTTGAGGAAGAAATACATGTTATAACAGATATTAGCCTCTAGGATTTGAATTACAAAACTCCACAAAGAAAGAAACGAAGAAAAAAATTAGCTCTATTGTTAATAAGGTGCTAATAAGCAAATTGCCAATAAGGTGCTAATATGCATCACCACAGGAAACATCTTCTATGAAAACCCCACCCTCTAATAGATGGTTTTCTTCATTTCAATTATTGGTACTCTTTTTCAGGAACAAGATTGCAATTTTACATTCCTCTACTATAATAAAGCAGCATCAATACTTCTGAAAAAATAGGAGGCGCTTGTCACTGATAGCTACTGAATCATGTTACTTGCCGTTCTTACAAATGGACAGATTATGAAAGAAACAAGCAAAATGTATCGAATGACCTGTGATATTGCCTCCTGTTCTGCAGAAGGCATTTTCTTTAGAGCTAGTTGTGCTGCATCTTTAAGCTGCAAACTTTTAACAAGTCCATCAGACAAGTGTGCCACGAAAAGCATGAAAGCTTCATCACAGCAGCATAACAGCTAACCTGGAGGGCTTTTACACGGTTCCAAAGGGGTGGCAAGTCAGCAAATAATTTCTTCACAGAAATTTCTGGAGGCTTTGCTTGCTTGAAAAATGAGTGTTTCAATAATTTCTCCACCGTTGGCCTCTTTGTTTGATCTTTCACCAGACACATTGCAACCATTTCTTTAAATAACTGATCACAACTGGAAATCCTCCAATTAGAATATTATTCAATAACAAAAAGAGAGTGAATGATTGCAACTACCTAAGTGCAAAGCACATATTTATGTCTTTTACCACTTTAGCCAGAAAGAACATCAGTACCTTAGAGAACTTTTTATCACGATCATAATCAAGACCAGGAGGGGCATTCTGTATGGTCATCAGGAGAACCTGTCGGAACAAAAATGGGTTAGATATATTTCAGATGTTTTGATAAAAACACTTCCAAGGAAGCCCCCAAAAGCTCATGCCTTATCTACTAATACAATCTTATTGAACCGTCATAATTCAGTACCTTCATTGGAGGATATTTAGAAAATGGTGCATGACCATGGGCCAACTCAAGTGCTGTTATACCAAATGACCAAATATCAGCCCTGCACAAGATTGATAAAAGCAGACAATGAAGTGTTAAGACTATCTAAAACTGAAAATAGATCTAATTTTCTCAACCAATCATTTGGCACTTTATGCAAACAAATTTTCAACAACTATAGAAGAAAGAGATCCTATTTTCAATAAAAGATTAAAAGAACAAGAAGAAGAAGAAGAAATTGTGATATACATCGAACCCCAATTCCAATCACAGAGGAACCAAGTTCAATGAACTGTCCATTACAAGGGCTACACATATGCATATGTACATATTCTAGCAGCCTGCCTCAAGTCCCATGCCAAATGCAACCCTATCTGTGCCCAAGTGCAGTTGACCTAGAAAATACCATTCCCAATTTCCATACGTAGCCCCTCAAAGTCCTTCAATGTTTCTTTGGAGTTACAAGATAGAATAAGACTCACTTGGAATTGTATCCACTTCCTGGCTGCAACACCTCTGGTGCCATCCTGGAAAGAAAAGATAAGTTGAAATCTCAAAACTGATGGATAAAACAAAAAAACTAGCATAACATACAGTAACTCCAATATATGTGTGTGTGTGTGCGCACACGCGCATGCGCGTGTGTAAAAGTAACTCCATTGACAAGATATCTTACCAGCATGGAGTCCCTACAAAAGTATTTCTTGAACGTTGTCTATCACCTGTATCAAACATGCAAGCTGATACACCAAAGTCGGCAAGCTTTACCATCCCATTACTATCAAGTAATATGTTTCCAGCCTGCAATCACCAATATCAAAACCAACACGCTAGAAACCGTCCAAACATAAATTTAAAAATAAGAAGACAGAGAAAATAACGGTAAATTAAGTTGAAGTTCCAGATCAACTGACCTTAACATCCCTATGAATATGTCCTTGTCGATGAAGGTACTCCAAAGCCTTCAAAGTTTCCTTGAGTATAGAACCAATAGCAGCTTCTTCAAACCCATCTGGATATGCTATCTTCATGAGGTGCAAACAAGAACCTTCTGCCATGAATGGCATGACCACCCAAAGGTTCCGTTCGACAACAAATGAACAATATGCTCTAACAACATTTGGATGATCTATCAAACTCATTGTTTGAGCCTCCCTGCGTATGTCCTCCTGCAAAATAATACAACCCATTAACAAGTACAACGCCATTTAGAACAATCAGAAATTGACCCAAAAAGGAACTGACTAATTTCTAATAGATTACAAGGACTTAAAGTGACATAGAGAGACAGCCAAGTAAAATTATAAACGTCAGAAAGATTGGAAAAATTATGAAAAAGACGAGTTTTAGAACGAATATATATGCTTGCACTCCTGAAGATAAATAGATGTTTGCAATTGTCCTAAGAACTAATTACACAGCCCCTGAACAACCATAAGTTTCTCCCCCTACAATCACAATCTTCACGAAACTCAGCCCCCACCTCTAAAAATCATACACACTCTCTAATTGCAATTTCACAGATCCAATTTTTCTCTATACAAGTATCCAATCTCGACATCCAGAAATTCACTTAGCCACGAGTTAAATCTTTTTTTTTCCCCTAACATAGCATTACTTCACATCAGGCACGAACTGATTAAGTTCCAAAGCGCATACATCATTGGAAAATTTAAAGGTGAAGGTTGCTTTTGCCGAGTAAAAGAAAGATTCAAAAAAGAAAATAGCAAGGAGAGAGAGAGAGAGAGAGAGAGAGAGAGAGAGAGAGAGAGAGAGAGAGGAAGCTAACCAGATTGCTATTGCAGCGATCGAGATCCAAGCACTTGACGGCCACGACTTCGTTGAGCGGAAGATAGATTGCTCTGTATACCGTAGCGGTCGCACCGTACCCAATCTCTTCAAGAAGCTTGTAGTCACTGGGATTCGCTGAATAAGTCCTCTGGTTATCCCCCATCCTCCCCATGCCTCAACCAAAGCCGCTCGTGAAACCGCCTAAACTGGTCGAAAACGGCTCTTCACAACCCTCGGAAAACCAGTCTCTCAATCTCTATGGCCCCGAGGATTCAGTAGTATTCACGGGATGTTTTGGTGCAGTACGGAGTCGTTGACCGCCATGAGAAGGAGGTAAATAGATAGAGAGAGAATGGACTCCTTGCTTGGGATGGGAGATGGAGCGAGCGAGCGAGAGAGGTGCGTTTGCTGACGTGTCGGAGTCTTGCTGAGTTGCTGGGTTATTTGCGATGTTGACACGAGGGTACGCCGTCACAAGGGACGGCTGGGACCCCCGTTTGCCGCGCCCTCTTATAACAACAATTGCAACGGAGTTCGGACTAAGAGCATTGACCATGACCATCGTAAAGTTCCCAAAGGGCTAAAAGCCTAAAAGTTGAGATTTTGTCTAAAGATAAAATTATTGAAGATACTAATTTATATTAAATTATTTATTTTAAATTTAAAATAATAATATAATATTATATATTTTAATAATATTATCTTTAAATAGTTTATTTTTGTATTTTGATTCTTTATATTAATTAATAATTTAATTTTTACTTAAAATTATTTTTTTAAACTATTTTTTATATCAACCTAATTATCTAATATAATATAACCTTATTTGTAAAAAAATATTTCTTACAAAATCCGGACATAATATAACCTTGTTTACTAATGAAAGTTTTAAAAAGAATTTAATAAAGCTTTAATGTATTTGTGAATAAAATATAGATTTGATGAGTGGACCGTGACTCTTCAACGTTAAAAATTTTTTTACAGTTACGGTAACTCAAAATCTAAATTAAATATTTTTAGCTAGTCTAATGCAAGTCATTTATACAAAACTTAGTTATATTTTAGATTTCACCAATTTTTGCCTAATTTAATGTCAGTTCTCTAACAGAATGACCAGGATTGAGATAAGTGATAAATGACTTGGTATATTTTAGACATGAGACTTTTTTTTTATAAGAAAAATGATAAAAACAGGTTGCTTTCCGCAACAAATTATATAACACTAATTATAATTATATACGCCACATTTTCATCTCATTTTCATTTTATTATATAAACTATAATATATTCATCATCATTAAATAATTAACAAATTCAATAAAAAATTATCTAATGATGATAAATATGACATATCTTATATTGTAGAATGAAAATGAAATAATAGTGTTATGTATATAATTTTTTATTATATAATTATGTTTTAAAATAAATGGTATTTTATAAAACATTTTATAAAAATAATATCACTAAAATATCTCCATTTTAAAATATGTGTTGTGAAATATATTATATGGGTATCATTAATTTTTTTTTTAAAGATAATTTTGAATTTCTTTTATTTTTGAAAATTGTTTTTATGAGATTTTTGTAAAAATTGATAGAACAAACTCAGAGTGAAAACAAATTGAAAGATATTTTATTTACGTCTTAAAAAGTAGTGGCTTTATTGAGAACAGGTCTGGAAGAAGATTTTTGCCATAATTTTTTTTCAGTTATATGGAAATTGTCTTGACCATTGTTATGAAAATCTAAACAAGATGTTTTAATGGTTAAGATTTTTTTATTTAATATTTAGATTGCTTAATTTTTTATTCTAAAGTGTGTGTGTGTATATATATATATGTATGTATGTATATAAGATTTATCAGTTTAAAAGTTTATTTCTTCAATTCTTTTTATAAGTCAAGTACTTATTATTATTATTATATCAAAATTAATATAATATTAGATACAGTTTTACAACATGTAAGTCTTACACAATTTGATCATTATTTATAATAAAAATATGCGAAATTTATACACTTTAAATTATACAAATTATTTATCTAGAAATTATATGCTCGATTTATCACAAGCTGTCTTATTGGAAATTTTAGTTTTCTATAACTTGGTATTAAAATTAGTCACCTAATGATCTCATTATAATTAGCCATTCCAGTCAATAAAAAGTTTATTCATTAGGTGACTAATTTTTGTGGACTATGCTAGGCCGCCCATGATCCCATCGTGTGCAGATTTTTTTGGAAAATTGACATCTTTATTAACAAGGAAAAATTATATCTATGATAAGATATGTATAGAAAAAATTTTAGACCACAAGTCAACTGTTGCGTTTGGAATTTTACTAATACATAAAATTCTTCTGTGATTGATATGATCTCAACTATTGTTGTAGTTACTTACATATAAATTATCTAAAACATAGCACTTTGTCTAAAATAGAGAGGAGAAGAAGACTCAACTTCTACCGACAAAACGTATAAGAGATCATTTTTTTTTTTATTTAACTAAATAAAAAGAAATAATAATAAAAGTAAACATATAGATGTAAAAAAGATAAATTACATATCACACCGACCATGTAAAAAGTATAACTTAATTTTCTTTTGAAAGCTTAGTTAATTTTTTTAAATATATTTTTAAAAAATATACACATTTATTAATAATTATTTTCTTCATTATTAAAGAAATAAAAGTTAAAACATCAACGGTAAAACTGAGTGGATGCAATCTCACGTAACTACTTTAGAAATTTTATTTATTTATTTAAAATAATCTTTCAAAAGAAAATTAAGGACAGGTTGACAGTGGATTAAAAATGAAAGGGCTGGTTGACCAACCGGCAAGAATTGTCCATCTTGGGAAGAGCGAGCACGACGATGATTACTATTTGGCCGCATTTTGACGTTGAGTTGTATTAAAATAAATTGAATTTTTTATAAATAATAATGAATTGATATGATAAAGTGATTTTTATAGAGTCTATTTAATATGAGTTTAGATATATTTAAATGTTAAGATAAATTTAAATTTATTTACAAAAAATTAAAAAAGATTTATAAAGAAGTGTTGAGTTGGAAAAAATTATAGGTCTCACGTGTAAGAATATGTTGAATTGAGATGATTTAATAATTTGGAAATTGTATATTTAAATATTAAACTCATTTTAAAATTAAACTAAACTAAGTTGATATTAGTACACCCTAAGAATCAAACGGGGCCTTAGTTCCATTAAGTTCTTGTTTGGATTCATCGTATGGTTTTAAATGAAAGTTTAAAATTGAATAAAATATTATTTGTTAATAATATTATTATTTTAAAATTTGAAAAAATTGAATTAACATTTGAAAAAATTAAATTTTTTATTATATTTTGTGTGAAAATTTAAAAAAATTATAATGATTATATAAGATGAGATGAAACATTCTCTGAATCTAAAAGAGTCTTAAAAATAATGAAAAAAGATTGAGAAAGTTTCAGGCTGGTTCATTGACAACTTTGATTGATTAAGTATGTGGATGTAGAAAGTATTTAATTTGATTTGGGGGAGACAAATGGGATCACCAAAATCTAGGTACAATTTATTGAACATTCACCATGCAAAAATGGCATTTGGTAGGGGTGGGCAGCGGGGCCCCCCAGCCCGCATGGCCACCCCCAGCAGAGGCGGGCGACGGAAACGGACTCCCCCCAGTCCGTTTTTCCCCCGCCCCTCACCGGTTATATATATAATATATAATATATTATTATATATTATATATATATAACCGGATACTTAAATGAAACGGCGCCGTTTTGTCAACTACAAAACGTCGCCGTTTCATTAATGGGTTAACCCTAACCCATACCCCCCCTGGCGGTCCCCTCCCCACCCAGTCCCTTCCCAAGTCCCCCTTCGGCTTCGTAGTTCGCACGAAACCCACTCTCGTCGACGCCCTCGTGTTCCCTCCTCCCTCTCGCAACCAGTCCGTTCGCCGCATGCCGTATTCCCTCCATCTCTCTCGCATGACGCACGACGCCAGACGCACGCCGCATGGTAAATTTTCTCCTCCTCTTTTTATTTTCTCCATTGATTTTTTTTTTTTTTTTGAGTTTTGATCGTAGATTGGAGGAAGGATGGGGTTGAATCGGAGATAGAGGATGGGATTTGTGAATTGTGTACTGTGGATTCGTGTTATTGTGTGATTGTTTCGGATTGGTTTTTTTTTGGATTCATTGGATTGTTTTTTTTTTTTGTAAATTTCATTGAAACCCTAACCCCTAAATTGATTTAGGGGTTTCAATCATGAAACCCCTAAATCAATTTAGGGGTTAGGGTTTCGGATTGGGACCCTAAATTAAATTAGGGTTCCAATCCGAAACCCTAATTTGATTTAGGGGTTTCAACTATTGAAACCCCTAATTTGATTTAGGATTTCGGATTGGAACCATGAAACCCCTAAATTGATAATTGAATTCGGATTGGTATTTTTTTGGATTCATTGGATTGTTTTTTTTTTTTTTGTAAATTTTATTGAAACCCTAACCCCTAAATTGATTTAGGGGTTTCAATTGAAACCCCTAAATCAATTTAGGGGTTAGGGTTTCGGATTGGGACCCTAAATTAAATTAGGGTTCCAATCCGAAACCCTAATTTGATTTAGGGGTTTCAACTATTGAAACCCCTAAATTTGATTTAGGGTTTCGGATTGTGGGGTTCCAATCCGAAACCCTAATTTTTTTATGGGGTTTCATTGATTGAAACCCCCAAATTGAATTAGGGGTTTCAATCATCATGAAACCCCTAAATTGATAATTGACCATCGGATTGGAACCCATCTCATCATGTGCGAAAATACATAACAAAATCCTCAAATTGTCCATTCTCTTGAAACCCATCTCATCATCTAATGATGTATTATGAGATGATAAGATTTAAGATGATAAATAACATTATTGCTAATGATCTTATTCTTTTTCTCTCTTGAATGGTTAGAGTTTGATTGTTTTGCATTACTGAAACTTATAAGATTTTTAATCAAGTATTTTTTTTATAATCATTGGCATATCCTCAATCAAATAAGAAATTATAAAAAATATTAATTTTATCACAAAATCTTATAAACTTTAGTTTAGTTTGAAATTTATATAGTGTATATATATATAACTTGTATTATCACGAATATTATTAATTAAAAATATACGTTTTTTTAATCTAAAATCTCATATTTCAGTTTTCATCACTAGTAATTTAAAAATAAATAATGCTACTTGCTATCTAAAAGGTACTACTAAAATGGCCTTTTTGCACCACGAGATTTATTGAATTAGGGATTTCAATCAATGAAACCCCTAATTTGATTTAGGGTTTCGGATTGGAACCCCAATTTGGGGTTCCAATTCGAAACCCAATTATTTTTTTGATGTATTTGGTTTTGTATGCAGTTTGCCCTGATTGTGTTGGATTGCACTTTGAATTTTATTTTTATTTATTTTTTGTTGGAGAATCAGGAATGTCTTCGGATTTCAGTGATAGCTCGCCTTCCCCAGCCAACACCCCTACCCCAGCCAACACCCTTAACCCAGAAACTAACCCTACTCCTATCCCTATAACGAGTACACCTTGCCCTACTCCGAAGCCTACACAGGGCAAGAAACCTGTATCCATAGTTTGGCAACACTTTACCAAACTAGAGGGTGGCGACCCCAACAACCCACAAGCTAAATGTAATCACTGTGGGAAAATGTATGGATGTCACTATAGGAAACATGGTACATCACAGCTGAAGGTCCATCTAAAGGAACAATGCAAGAAGAGTCCAATTTTAAAATCCTTAGTAGAGAAGGGTCAATCTAGACTAGATTTTAAAATAGCGGATGGGAGTAGTGGGGCCGGGGGGCCAACATTGAAGGGGTATATGAAGTATAACCCCGATGAGTGTAGAAGGAAGTTAGCTTGTATGATTGTCATGGACGAGCTACCTTTTCAGTTTGTGGAGGGTAAAGGGTTCCAAGAATTTGTCCAAGAGTTGGAACCGAGATTTGTAATTTCTTCTCATCACACTGTGGCAAAGGATATTAAGAAGATGTACCTCCGTGATAAAGATGTTTTGAGGGGCAATTGGCGGGTTTGGTAGTTTGCCTCACTACCGATACTTGGACTTCAATCCAAAATATGAATTACATGTCGTTGACTGTGCATTTTGTTGATGCTGATTGGGTTCTACACAAAAGGATTATTAAATTTTGTCAAATAATTGATCATAAGGGTGAGACGATTGGGAAGGCCTTGGAGGCCGCAATAAAGGAGTGGAGGTTGGAAAAGGTTTTGTCTGTGTCAATTGATAATGCGTCGTCTAATGATGTCGCATTGGGATATCTAAAGAATTATCTTAAAGATGCAAATAAGACATTCTTGGGTGGTGAATACTTGCATGTTAGATGTGCTGCACATATTTTGAATTTAACTGTGACTGAGAGGTTGAAAGATGTTGATGACTCGGTTGCACGATTTAGAATGGCTGTGAAATGGGTGAGGTCTTCTCCTTCTGGATTGGAGAAATTCAAAGTTGCTGCAAAGGCTGCGGGCATAACATCGAAGAAGGGTCTTTGTACTGATGTTCCTACCAGATGGAACTCAACCTTCTTGATGTTGGAGGCGGCCCAAGAATATAAGGCAGCCTTTCAATTATTGGGTGATGAAGACATCCAATATATCAAATACTTTGATGAGCACGGGGGATCACGAAAGCCTAATGATGATGATTGGGTGGTAGTTTCTACTTTCGTTGATTTTCTTGGATTATTATATGATGTCACATTGAATATATCTGGTTCTTTGTACCCTACATCCCATGGGTTTTGTCAACAAATATGTAGGGTAAAAGAAGAATTAGAAAATATGTGTAGGGGTTCCAATGAAAGGATGAGGGGGATGGAAGTGACCATGATGCTAAAATATGACAAGTATTGGGGAGATTTGACTAGGATGAATATTTTCTTATATGTGGCTGTTATTTTTGATCCCCGTCTGAAAGTTTCAGGCTTGTTATATGGGTTGGGACTTGTTCACGATCAGGTATGGACTGAAATTATTGGTGAATTGGCCCGAGATACCCTGAAAAAATTGTATGACGAGTTTGTGGCAATTAAGGGTGGTACTACATCGAAGACACATACACCGGCCCCAACTCCTTCTACAGACACCGTGACCAGGCCTCCTACAAAGAAGCGCAGAATGTCGTGGACTAAGATCCTCACACAGAATCCCACACTAGTCCATCAATCTACAGAGGTCCTTTCTGAGTTAGACAACTATTTGTCAGCAGATATGGTCCAAGATGATGATGATCATTTCGATATATTAGGATGGTGAAAGAATGCCTCAAAGAAATATCCCATCATTTCTGAGATTGCCCGCTGTATTTTGGCCATCCCTATTAGCACCGTTGCCTCAGAGTCAGCCTTTAGTACCGGAGGTCGTATATTGGATCCTTTCCGTAGTTCATTGTCACCTACAACTGTAGAGGCATTGATATGCACACAGAGTTGGACGATAGGAAAGAATATTCATGTTCCGGATATTTTAGATTTTAAGGAGACCGATGAAGGTGGTGATCAGTCTGGATTTGGACCACCTGGTAATTGTTTTTTATTTTATTATTTTAATTTATTTATATTCATTTCCATTTCATCGTTATTAATTTTTGTAGTAACACATGAGACGTCTATCACCTCTGCAACATAAAAATGTGCTCAAGCCCGGGCCGCCCCAACTGTCACACCCCTTGACTCAAAGACAAGCCACAGCTGACAAGCCTCTTTAGAATATTCAATTTTTAATTATTTGTTCAAATTTTGTATTCAATAACTTGTAATGTTGATACAATGTCCCTTGGACACTTTTATGTTTGTAATTGTTTAGCCTTTCAATTTTGTAATAGTTTAGTTATTATTACTAGTTTATTACATATTAGACTCTTAGACTAGTAACTTTTATTAGCCATAAAATCAATTACCATTCATAACACTTTTTTTTTTTAATCTGGTTTTTAAATTTTTTTTTCCTTTTTACTTATAATTTTATGGGCTGAAAAATGAAAATGGCCTACAAGCTTTTTTTGGGCCTAAAATACATACTTGTGGGCCATTTTGGCCCATTGTTGAGGTTTCTGGGCCGAAAATGCTTCTGGGCCCAAGGGGGGTGCGGGGGGCTAGACGGATTGCCCCCCCACCCCGTACCCCGTCATGCGGGACGGGGTACCCCGCCCCCGCACACCGGGGGCGGGGGACGGGGAAGATTTTCCCCATCCGCCTCATGCGGGGGCGGGGGGGTGGCTACCCCGCACCGTATGGTGCGGGTAGCACCCCTAGCATTTGGAGGAGACGAACTGATGGACAAAATCCGGTTACAATTTATTTCCTCCCGTCGTTTGTGTTTTTATTTTTTCTATTTTTTTAATATAATATAAATGTTGATATGGTGGGAACCGGGGTGTGCAAGGGTGCACCAATTTGCCTGTAGGTAGAAGAGTTGTTATAGGTTTGTTTGTTTGTGAATTTTGTGACTCATCATTTTTATACATTATATATATGGTTTTTAAACAAAATTTTTTAAAATTTTTTTTTTAAATTAATAAATTTTTTCTATTTATCATTTATATATTACACATTTGGTAAGGAAAAAAATTATATATACTGTGTGGTAGGCATGTGCAATGACCTGCCCAAGCACTATTTTGGCCCAACCCGATGTGACCTACAACCCAGAGGCATCAGAAACACTCTGACCCAACCCAAACCAGTTCGGGTCGGGGTAAAACTAGCGGTTTTTTTTTTTTTTTTCCTCCCTGCTTCTTGCCTTTCTCATGCTGTTCATCCGTCCACTGGACCACTACATGACATCCTGCCATCCAAAACTTTTTTCATTCACAACATTATATTCAATAATTTCTTGCTCATACTCAACCCAAATCCCAACCTTTAAAGCTCGTGGGGTTTCCCTATTTTGCCGTATCTCTATTTTCATGAATTAAAAAGAGCTTAATTCAAACAACCATAATCACTAGATGGTCATGGTGGTTTATTTCTACATTATGCTCATCAAGTGTTTTAAACAAATGAGAAATCAAGACCGAGTGCTTAAATTAGTTCAAAATACAAACCTCTGTCATTCGTACGATCTACCACATAAACATAACAAAATGAATAAAAACAAGGCTCAAAATCATATGAGTTCAACAAAGAAAGAATCATACCCAGATTACTAAGCAAACCCCAAATAAAACTAACAGTCCAATGAATCAAAGCCCCAAATAAAACTAACACAACAGAAGACCAGCAACAACGAGATATTGGAAGAGCGGAGAAGTTGAAGATAGAGAATTTTGGAGCATGAGAAACAGAACATACCTCAGCAAATCAACTTGATCTTGGAGTTGTGGCTAAACGTTAATGGCGAACAGCAACAAAGAATGCCAGTGGAGATGGCGACGAAGAACACCACTGGCAAGGGTTTCTACAGGCAGCTGAAGTGTTTGCTTGGAGTACTCGATTGCTTGGAGGTGCGATCGAGGAGAGAGAGAAAGACTCTGTTTCTTGGAGGTGCAACCCGTCGCTGCCCCGCCCCGCCCCCGGGCACCGGGGCGGATTACCCCGCCCGGCCACACGGGGGCGGGGTTTACCCCGCCCGTATATAGGGGACTGGGCGGGGCCGGGGGCGGGATGGGGTGGTCCCCCGCCCCGCATATATATATATAATTAATATATATTATATAAAATAAAAAAAAACCCCTCAGGTGCCAAAACGGCGTCGTTTTGGCACCCTGAGGGTTTTATTTTCTTTAAAACGGCAAACCCAAAACGGCGCCGTTTTGGGTTTGCCCTAATATCATCACATATCGCCCCCNGCCCCCCCCTCTCTCGCAAGTCGTTGCGGCGTAGCCTCCCCCCTCCTCCCCGTTTGACGATTCTGGCTGGCCCCCCATCGCCACCGCAGCCTACAGGTCCGCTTCTACCTCCCTGCCGATACATCCTCGTTTGCTTTTTTTTTTCTTTTTTTTTTCTTCAAGGCCGGGGGGCCGGACGGGGGGAGGTCCTCCCCCGCACCCCCGTTACCGGACGGGGTACCCCGCCCCGTCCATGCGGGGGCCGGGGACCAAAAACATCCCCTCACATGGGCGGGGGCGGGGGGCGGGTAGCACCCCTAGTGCAATCCAAGAGAGAAAGAGAGACTCGATTTATACAGGCGTGATCGAGGAGGGAGAGAGAAAGAGAAAGAGGTCTACGCTTGGATGTTTGGAATGGATGATAGAGTCTCAGGCTGCTGTTTTGCCCGTTAAATAGCGAGTTGGATGATTTCCAACCCGTTGTCCAGTTCACTCGCATTTAACGGGTGGGGTCGGATGGATTTATCGGGCGGGTGTAGGTTAATTTTTTTGAACATGCCTTGTGTGTAGTATGAAAATGATGAGTAAAATTTTTTATAGTGAAAACAAGACGGGGATATGACTGATCGCCTAATCATTTTTCATAGATAAATAGTAAGACTCTTAGGTCTCATTTGAATGTTGAGCTAAATTAAATTTTTTATAAATAGTAATAAGTTGAGATGGTGAAATAAGTTTTGTGGGGTCTGCTTAAAATGAGTTTAGATATATTTGGAAGTTAAGATGTATTTTGATGTATTTATGAGAAGTTAAAAAATGTTATGAGTCATGCATGTAAAGAGATGTTGTGTTAAAAAATTTGTAGGTCCCACGTGTAAATAAGTTTTGAGTTGAGATGAATTTAATAATTAGAGAGTTAATGTTTAGATGTTAAACTCAAATTAAAATTAAACTGAATTGAATTCATATCAGTCGAGTCTAAATTACAACCAGAGCCTTAAAGTAATGTTTTCCTTGATTCAATGTACACATGAATGATGAATCTAAGCACCATATTAGTTTGGATGGCGTAGATCGTCGATCTCTTAATGTATTTTTTAGAAAAAAAAGTAATCCATACAAGATAATATTGGATAAGTAATCCTAGAAACAAATCTTAAATATATAAATTTTGTACAAATCTTCGAACAAAAAAAAAATAGGGCCCATCATACAAAAGTAATTTTTTTTAATAGTAAAATCTACAATTTTATATAAAAATAAAACATGCATAACCCCAATAGTTATGCCAATTTGGATTATCTAGGCTAAGTTGGCTAACTATGTGATAAGAAAAAGCGAGCTGATTTAAGTATCAAGATGGATCATTATCCTAGACAGTGACAAGTTTATCCTTATCCGTAGTGCTAATAAAAGTGAAAGCAAGTCATACAAAATAACGGAAAAATTTAGTTGTAAGTATGATTATATATTAATCTGAGCACTAATTTAATGTGATTGGTCAAAAGATAAATTTTATTGAAAATAGTGTTAATTTAAATTTTAAATATGAAGAAATCAGTATTGATATACAGATTAATACGCGATTTTACTTGTATATAACAAAACTCCAAAATAATTTGTTAAAACAAAAAATAGGCAAACTCTGCTGCAACCGTGCAACGGTTAAGAATTTATGAACGTGTTTATGTCTCTAAATTTTGCAAAATAAACTCATGATTTTTTACCTTACCGATCAGAGAGACTTTAAAAAAAAAAAAAATCGTTTATAAGAGCGTCAAAGTATTTTCCTGCGTCTGAAGTTGTTGAGAGAAGCATTGGAAACCAAGAATCCAACCCCCAAACATATTACCCAAATCCCCACATCAACCGCCCATCTTACTCCTTCCATCTCCATCTCCATATCTGTACTATCTTCTTCATCTCGGTCCTCCCCTGTCCCAACATCTCTAACGTCCGATCCACTCTCCATTTCTTCCCCACAGGAACAACAGCAGCGGCCGTCCGATTCAGCAGTATCGTCCTCCTCCTCCTCTCTTCCCTCTGGAATCTCCTCCAACACTCCACAAACCCTGCTGTTATGCTTCCTCCTCCAGCTCCTTCTCCTCACCGCCATATCCACCCTCTCTTTCATCGCCACGTGCCCTTCCACTGCCACGCAAACCTCCGCCTCCGAAACTGAAACCTCGCTTTCCATCTTGCACTTGCACTCCAATGTCCACTCGTCGCCCTCGACTTTTCTGAAAATCCCCTTCAAAACCTTCTCCTCTCTTAGGTACACCTCGAACTGCACCCCTTCGCCAGCCCGAACTCTTTCCCTGCTCCCGAACACCACTTCCCCCTCCCTCGTCTTTGCTGCAACGACCCGGTGCAGAGTGACGAAGGCGGGTGAATCCGGCTTTATATTCGACCCGTCGACGTCGAGTGAGTTCTCGTTGATGCGTGGGAGGTAGAGTAGAGTGATTGATTCGGGCAACGGTTTCTGATCATTTAGACCCGAAAACCGGACGAAGAACGCTCTGATTCTCAGGCGAGAATCTCGACCGGCGGATCGATAACCGTGAAAGTCAGTCGACCTACACATCTTCTTGATGAGGAAGAGAGAAAACAAACGGTTAATATAGTGTGGGGAGAGAGAGAGACAGAGAGTTTCTCAATTGTGAATGTGTGGGCGGCTATGGCAAGTTGGAGCTCTAGGCTTTGGAATCGGGGTCTGAAATATGAATCGAGGGGCGGGAGAGCACGCGGTTTCTCTATGCCGACGTGGACAAAATAACAAAACAACGATGTTTTGTTCAGGTCGTTTGGGAGTTTGACCTACACATCCTCTTTACCGTCACGCAAAATTCTGTGCGCCACGGACTGCGGTACACCGTGGATTTGCGAGTTTGACTGAATGCCGCGGATTATGGACATTGCAAAATTCAATTTGAAAACCGGTGTTTAAAGAACTCACTAGACATTTGGTCTACGCGGATGGATGCGTCCCATAAAAGTGAACTTTTTCATTATGTTTTTTTTTTCATCGAGTAGTATAGGTTAATAGGTCTGACGTATTTTTTTTTAATTTTAAATATACAAATCTTATCATAAAAGAATTAATTTTTTATAAAATAATATTTTAGCACAAAATAATTATATAAAAATAAATTTATAAATTAATACAACTTGATACAGAATATAAGATTGTAAAATTACTTTAAATATAAGGTAGATCTAATGCATCACGTGAAGTTGCGTCAATTTTTTAGTTTATTTTTATGTAATCTCTATATGTTTATAGCAGTTCTTTTTTTTTTTAATATAAGTCTCATATTATTTTTTCTATTTTTTCATATAAAATACGTGAAATTTGTATAGTCTAAAACTATATTAATTGTTTATTTATATATAATGAATTATAGTACTTCTTTTCTAAGGATCCAAAACTTATACCCTAGATATGTACAAATCAATTTCATTTTGTTATTATATTTGTTTTTCTTGTTTTAAGTCTGTTTTTCCTAAAAGAATTGACTGCTGTTTGGGCATGCAGTATGGAATAGGAAATTCTCCAATGAGTTTCGAAGGGAAGAAACTTAAATACCTACTACTTTGAATAATGCATACAGTCGTAAGTACGTAAATGTCATATAATTGTCTTGAAAAATAATGAAATATATATTATTAAAAAATTAATTTTTTTTTTCATGTAGATTCTATATTTACTCATTTTTTTAAAGATTGCACGATATTTACAAATTTTATAACGGGAAATATCATTTCTCATAATAAGTATAATTATCCCGTTGCAATTCATTAGACAAAAATAAACAGAATGCATAATTTTTATGATATTTATTGAAATCGAAGAATCTAAATCGGAGAGAAATAACATTATAAGATTTACACACTGTATTTTTAACGTAGACCCTAAAACATTGACAATAAATTCTAAAACATCATCATGAATTAAAAATGACTATCTCGATAAATATATATATATATATATATAAAGAGAGTAGAACCTTGACAAATATAAAAGATATAATGGGAATATATTGTTGGAGAAATGGCATGGTGTTAGCTTGTTGGGGAGGTACATGAATTGAGCCATTTTTCATTTATATATATATATATATTTATATTTATTTTGTAGCACTCAAGTGGGAATATATATTTGTCTATATATATTCTCTGTCTTGAAGGCAAATGAGGTCATCGGTCACGTCCAATGTATGGAACTTGTCATTTTTTGTGCCTCACGTGACAATTAAACCAACATAAGATCAGTATATGTTTTGAGTTCCACATTTAAAGTAAAATAGGGGAAAAAAAAAGGAACATGAACAACAAACAAAGGAAGCGAAGCCACGTGTATTTTTTTAAATTATTTTCTTATAAATATATTTTGGTTCCTTTCAGCATTTGGCTGATTCTCAAACATATATGCGTATCATGATCTATTTTCCCTCGGTGATTTTATAAAACACTTATTTTTTTTAATTCTCTTTATAAATATATATATATTTATATAATTTTTCTCTTCTAATATCAACAATGTATATTAATTAATCATCTTATGTTATCATTCTATTAAGTAAAGTTAGAATAATTAGCCTTAACAGCTCTAAACCAAAACATGGGCATTTGGTCAGGTCTAATTCAAATTTCCAAGTGGCCATTTGGTTGAGCTTCTTAAGAGATTCTTATTTATGTATTTTTTATGGCATATATGGGCTGTTATGGCTTCTGAATTTGTGGTATTGATTTTATTAGGGTTTAACTGAATCTTCATTTTGTGCTGAAAGGTGTAGAGCTTTATGGGCTTTAAGCCCCAAAATTGTTGGTTATCAGGCTAAGTGGATCGGCACTATCGTTAAACTACAAGCCCGGCCAGTACATTTGTAATCAAACTAAAATATCTTTTTAAGCCTTTTTATTGACAAACTCGCAGCCATAATTTAAAAAGAGAAATAGTTTATTCATAAAGAAATTTCATTAAAATAAATTTATAAATTGATATATCTTAATATGTTACGTTAGATTATAAAATTATTTTTATTATAAAATAAATATAACGTATATTTGAGTGAGTAAAATATCACAAGACCCAAAATGATTCTCACGGTCCAACCTATCAGAAGTCCATCACTAGATGACAAAGGAAGAGAGAGGAAAATGAGACAGTGAGGGAAATGATGGTATCAAGGTGTCAAGAGGAAAGGAGGGGAGGGTAGGGGACATAAATGATAAGTAAAGTGACATAAAATAGGGAAAAGATAGGAGATAAAGGGACAAGGGCACATACGACTTGGGGACTTTTTGGCCAGGCTTCTCGAGAAAGGCTTTTTCAACCTCAAGACTGGAATTCCAGTGATGGGTTCGGAACCCGAAGAGAGACCTCTAAAATCTATTGTACAGTGAGGATAAGAGGCACTTCGAGACTGTAAAATAAGTTTATTATAGTGGATTCTCCTGTCCTCGAATCCTCGTGAATGTAAACCCAGTGCTGAACTACGTAAATCTGTGTGTTCATCTCCCTTTACTTTCCTTGCATTTATCTATTGTTTAACGTCATGGATGTACGCATGAACACCGCACAGCCACACCAGACTACTGCAGGGGCCCACACAACACCGATCCAGGCACAACACAACCTTAGTTGGGTAGGGGATGGATCATTCTCCCCTTTCAGATGTCTGTGATGTTTTTGGGCGTTAACGGTATGATATGAAACTATATCAATTTGTGAATTTATTTTTATAGAATTTATTTGCAACTATAATTCTTCTCATATAACAAAATATCTACATCAACTAATTCCAAAAAATACTAAAGTATTTTAATTTGTGCGCTAGTAGGATGGGCATGTTATAGTAAAACTAAAATAGAAGTGTTACAGACATAAAAAAGTTTATATAAAAATAAATTTACGAAGTGAAGTGACTTTATGTGATCTACTAGATATATTTTATGATAAAAATAACTTTACAATCTAATGTATTATATGATCAAATTCTATTATTTTATGAGTTTATTTTTATAGAATATTTTCTTTGTAGCTAAAATATTTTTTAATTAAAAAATATATATACATAGACATCCTTTCACTTTTTCTTTTTAATTTGTAGTGGGAAGTTTGGCTGCTCCCACTAAAAGCGAGGGTCTTTTGCATCGCGAATGGCGAGTCTTCCTGCAAAATCACCAACAATATATACATGAGTACTACTGCTCTAGCCGATGCATTTAAAATAATGCTAGTGTGCATGCAATGGGCAACGGCTGGAAAAGAGAAAAGCGACATTAATTATTGAAAAATGATAAACTTGTGGACCACGCATTAATATCCATTAATATACAGTGTATGCAGTATGGGTACGTACGTATATAGCAAAAGCATTGACTTCATTAATCAAGCACTATCTGTCTGGTGGATGATGAATGATGCAGCTATATATATTGATGCAATAAGTTTCTGGATTTGTTTAAAAAACAACGATCGAAGAGACTATTTAGTGGAAAATATCATGTCCGTACGTGATTCTCTTGGGTTGAACACTTACGTACGTAGGGTGCATGGCTAAAAGCGATCACCGCGGCCACCAGCTTAAACCTTACCTAATTTCTAACGTAAGTTCAAAGTTCTCTTTATTTAGAGATCAATTAGCTCGGATTTGAAACTGATGGAGAAGCTAGGGGCAGGCCGATGATATGTGCTAGCTAGCTGTATGCTATCGTTACTATATAATATATGAGTTGCTGGGAATCATTCGAAACTTGAAAAACAATTCGATCCACTAGTTTGAAGCATTTCTAGAGGTGTTGATACTTTCGTGCTCGATTCGTCTGCACAAATAATAATCTGTCACTGTACAATAATGGACGGTAGGGAATGAATTTATAAGCATATATATATATATATGTATATTTAGTGATTGAATGAATTTATCCTTATAGAATAAGATAAGATATTGACATGCACCGTCCAACATTCTTTCCTCTAATGCCTAATCAACTAATCATCATGACTCCTAATTAGTCTTATGCATATATGATGTGAGAGAGAGAGAGAGAGAGAGAGAGAGAGAGAGAGAGAGAGAGAGAGAGAGAGAGAGAGATTTTGAGTTTATATATTGGGTGGTCTAACATGATTTAGTATAAAAAAGTCCCCCTAAATTGATTTTCTTTGTTTTTATTCGAAGGTGGTGGAAATTAAAAGCGAGCAAGAAGAAACAGAGAACGACACTTAGAATGGTGATGAAGGAAAGGAAGGGATAGGCGCGCTATCCCATCAAAATCCGAATAAAACCAATTAATCAATGCCAACAATATTTAGTAGATCGAAGGTAACATGATATTGCCAAAAGATCAGTCTCATGTTCGCATGATGAATGAATATTATACCAGTCAACTTCCACAGTTTCCTGTGTATCAAAGAATTCTAAATAAGAGAAACTATATATGTTATTCCTCTAGATGATCATGATCATACGAAAAATTCTTCATCCTTTCAACTCACTACAATAAAAACATTTTGGTTGCTAATATTCTTTTCGTTGCTATTAATTGGTCGCAAAAATTCATTTTTCTTGTAGTGACTTCTAAGCACCGTTAAAAGAAAAGTGGGATCAAAATCGTACAATACAGCGGTTCGGTTTGATAATAAAATGAGAATTTTGAGTTTTAAGATGAAATATTAAAATAAATTTTAATATTATTATTATTTTGGAATTTAAAAGAGTTAAGAAAAAGTTAAATTATTTATTATATTTTATATCAAAATTTGGAAAAATTGTTACGATAATATGAGAATTTTAAATTTGAGATAAAAAATTTGAAGTGCCAAACCAAACTTAGTGATCCCATGATCGCAGTTGCCAGTATTTGTGCACGTGCTCACCTCAAAACCACTTCTATTTTGGAATTCTTATGCGCGACGTACCCATCGTTATTATGGACAATGTTAGGTGCGTCCAAATATGTAATCATTTTCCTTAATCATTAAGAAATATATATATATATATATATATATATATATAGATATACATATATGAATGGATATATTTGGTGAGCATATTTGAGAGACATGTATATATATATATATATATATATATATATATATATAGATACACTATCATTTTCCTTCCATAAAAACAAATTTATAAACTGATATGGTTTAATGTAATATATTAAATTGTAAAATTATTTGTATTGTAAAATATATTTAACTTATAATATAAAATCACGTCAATTTATAAATTTATTTTGGAATCTCTTTTTGGTCGTAGCATTTTCTTTTCTGAATTAAATTGCTTCTAAATTTCACACTTTTGAGTAATATTAAATACAGTTTTAGAATGTGCAAATCTCGCATACTCATCATTAAAAAAAAAGTGAAATTCATTGTTAAAAAAGTAAATTTTTTCAAATGAATCAGACTTACTCACTTTTGAAAGGTGGGTACATATTAAGGTTTTGACAAGTTGCGCTACTGCATGATATATAATTCTGCAGTGGTATTGACAAGTTGCGCTACTGCATGATAATTCTGCAGTGGTACCACACCAACCATTACTGAATCTAGAAGAACTGAACTACAAGAAGAATCCAGGTGAGTGTATACATGGAGACGGTGAGATTTTTTTTCTTATAAATCTGTCTTCCTCTTTTCATCATATTAGAGTTTGATTCAAAGTTTCATGCACGGTCCACAAATTTTCTCATATCCTTTTTTCGCCAACTAGTTGGGATTCTATCATTTTCAAGCTGAGATTTCTTCTAACATAGAAAGTTTTTAGAAGATTTCTTTAGGAGCCATGAACATGGAATTAGAAGCAAAAGAAAGGAAAGAGATTGAGGGGGAAGATGTGGGATTTCCAGCTGATGAACACGAGGGGTGGAAAAGATTCCAGCCATGGACAAAGCAGATAACAGTGAGGGGAATTCTGGTGAGCCTTATGATTGGAAGTATGTACAGTGTGATAGCCATGAAGCTGATCCTCACAACCGGGGTAGTTCCTAACCTAAACATCTCTGCTGCTCTTCTTGGCTTCTTATTTATCCGGACATGGTTAAAGGTGCTCGAAAAGAGTGGTTTTGTGTCAAAGCCATTCACTCGCCAAGAGAATACCATGATACAAACTTGTGCAGTTGCATGCTATGGCATTGCTAATGGAGGTTTGAAGCTTTAATATCTCGAATTTCGCATATCAAATTCTCTAATTTTCCCCTTTTTTCTTTCCTTATTCCAAGAACTTTGATCTAATCTAGCACTTCTGTTTCTCTTTTGATGAACTGCAGGTGGATTTGGTTCTTATATTTTGGCATTGAACAAGAAGACATATGAGTTGGCTGGGGTCAACAATGAGGGGAACTCCCCACACAGTGTTAAGGAACCTGGACTTGGTTGGACGACTGGCTACCTCTATTTAATATCCTTTGTTGGCCTTTTTGCCTTAATTCCTTTGAGAAAGGTACATATATTCCATGGTCTCTACTCTCTTTTGACATTCTTTTCTTCAAAAATTGCAAGAACATGTTACTATGTTTGAGCAGTTTATGTTGAAAGTCAGTGGCATAAAAGCTAATGATTTTCATCACCTTTGGTTCAACTAAAAAAAAAAGCAAGCCATGATGAATTTCTGCCAAATTATCAGTAGTATAAGAATCATTTTTCATTTTGCAGATAATGATATTAGACCTCAAGTTAACTTATCCAAGTGGCTTGGCAACTGCGGTTCTCATTAATGGTTTCCACAATCAGAGTGATAAAATTGCCAAGTACTGCACTTCTCTTAATTTTAGTATTCATCATTTTCTATCAACAAAAAACCATGTAAAAATCAAACCTCAAATCGACATGGAAACATTTTTTTTTTGCAGGAAACAAGTGCAGGGGTTCATGAAATATTTTTCGATCAGTTTCTTTTGGGGTTTCTTCAAGTGGTTCTTCAGTGGGACTGGGACTGGGAAAGTGCAATGTGGATTCGGACAATTCCCCATTTTTGGATTGAAAGCATGGAAGCATACGTGTGTATTTTTCTTTCTTTTATGCTTCTTTTGAGCTCAACATGTTGCTGTTAGTGATCCTCCTATTCAGTTGAATATTGGATTTTGGCAGATTCTACTCCGATTTTAGCATGACATATATTGGAGCTGGGATGATTGTTTCCCACCTCGTAAATTTGTCTTTGATTCTTGGAGCTGTGCTTTCCCATGGATTAATGTGGCCGCTTATTAGTAGACATAAAGGAGATTGGTTCTCCGAGAGTTTGCGAGAAAGCGACATGAAGAGCTTATTTGGTTATAAGGTCTTGCTCTCTCTCAAATTTCGTATGTGACTTCTTCTATCCGTAGTTGCCAATTTACACTTTTTATTTCTTTGCAGGTTTTCTTATCCATTGCTTTAATCCTAGGTGATGGGCTTTACAATTTCGCGAAGATATTGGCATGCACAATCATCAATATTCATGAAAAATTGAAGAATAGGGACCTCGAAATGGGTATAACGAACAAAGACAACATCTAATTAACTAGAATGTGCAAGTTTTACAACCTTTAGATTTTTTATTTTTTATTTTTCATGTGGGTTTCAGACTTATCCAATTTTTTTAAAGGGAGTGTGCAAAACTTGCACAGCTTAAATCTATATAAATTATTTTCATTTCTACAAACAATAGATAACTTCAATTCTTTTTTTTCGATGGAAAGATAACTTCAATTCTAAAAGGAGATTGGAATTGTAATTACTCAAAACCAGTAAATAAAGTCTTGTAGGTGTTGAGGAAGATATTAATTTACGTGATTTACTTTTGACATTTGGTCCTCTTCTCCCCTGTAGTTGTGGGTGGCCAAGAGAAGCCCATTGAAGTTTTGAAACGGAACCAAATTTTCATCGGAGAGAACATTCCCATATGGCTTGCAACCGTAGGATACGCCCTCTTCGCCATCATCTCCACCATCGCGATCCCATTCATGTTCCCTCAACTAAAATGGTACTATGTAGTCTCAGCCTATATTATTGCTCCATCTCTAGCATTCTGCAATGCTTATGGAGTTGGCCTCACGGATATAAACATGTCCTATAATTATGCAAAAGTTGCAATCTTCGTGCTGGCCGCAATGAGCGGAAAAGAAGACGGCATAGTGGCTGCGCTCATTGGGTGTGGTCTCATCAAATCTGTTGTTTCTGTGGCTAGCATTCTGATGCAAGATTTCAAAACAGCCTATTTGACTTGCACTTCCCCAAAAGCAATGTTCTTGAGCCAAGTCATTGGCACAACACTAGGCTGTGTGACAGCTCCTCTAAGCTTCTTTCTATTCTACAAGGCATTTGATGTGGGAAACCCAGATGGAGAGTTCAAAGCTCCTTTTGCGTTGATGTACAGAAACATGGCTATTCTAGGAGTTCAAGGTTTCTCTGCCCTTCCTAACCATTGCCTACAAATCTGCTACAGCTTTTTCGCCTTTGCAATCGGAGTCAATATAGTGAGAGATATGTCTCCTCAGAAGGTCGGAAAATATATGCCACTTCCGATGGTCATGGCCATGCCTTTTCTAGTTGGGGCATACTTTGCAATTGATATGTGTATTGGGAGTTTGATTGTGTTTGTGTCGCACAAGATCAACTCCAAGAAGGCTGAGTTTATGGTTTCTGCAATTGCTTCTGGATTAATTTGTGGGGAAGGGCTCTGGACACTTCCTGCTGCTGTTCTAGCTTTGGCCAAAGTAAATCCTCCCATCTGCATGAAATTTTTGCCTTCCTAGGAACAATTTCTCAGGGGACTTTGGCTAATAACATTATATGGTGCGAGGTAATCCTGACTGAGATTGTTCAATGCCGGGTTGCAAAAAAAAACAAAAACGAACATCAACTAGATGGAAGGGCAAAACAAACTGTATCCATTCTCAATCATCAATAAGAATGCACCTTGTATTGTTTTCTGTTGTTCTGGTCGGGCTCATCACCTATCTATAAACAAAACACAGCTTGCTTGGAATCACTATTGGACTAAACCTTCTTTACATGCGTACTTTTATATTCCCTAGTCAGGTACACATGGGTTGTTGCTCCACAGTTGTACAGAACCTCATACTTCCGAATGTATAGAGAATAATATAGGTTTTCTTTTGCTTTTTTTCTTTTTTCTTTTTTCTTTTTTTGGTCTGAACCTTCATATGATAGTTATTGTTTTTAGAACACCTCGGGAACCACTGGTTTCCCCCCAACCAAAATTAAGAAAAATTAAGGGAGAAATCCTTCTCAAATGTATCTCAAATTTTATTACACAAATTGTTAATCAACTCAACAAAAACATAGCACTGCCGATAAATATAACAAAATGATCAGCTAGTTATGATACCTGCCAGAACATCGCTCTTACCGCGTGCATAGATTGTGTAAACTAGACGGATTGCATCAAGCCATCCATCCAGGGATTCCCAGGAGTCAGCAACCTGAAGGATCAATGAGCAAAAATTAAATTTATGACTTTCCAAATTCAAAAACCTAGTGGACTGATCCACCTCTTTTCATTTGAATCAAGATCCAAGCCATAATGCAAATGCAGAATTGATCTGTGTCTGACTAAGAATTATTGGGTTTGAACTTACAATGCACAACAAAAATCTCTTTGGAACAAATAAGATAATGCTTACCATGAAAACTGGCCCATTGATTGTATCAATGCAGAGTCCTGCACCAGGTGGTAAAGTCAGATCAGCACACGCTGATACAGAAACTATATCTGGAACGTCAATTCTGATGGCTCTTTTGTCAATATTCACTACATCTCCCGATCTTCCAGAGAGGCTTTGTGGCACTTGTTTTTGCTCAACTTTGTTTACCTGATGAGAGGGGCAACAAAGAAAGAAGATTGAGACTACAGAATAATTATAATTTGCCACAAGCGGTTACCAGCCTATCAAAACCAAGGCATGATTTTCATTATCTAGACAATATTATTATTTTGCAATATAAACAAATAAAAGTATACCTGATAAAGCCCTTCATGGTTTAAAACAAACTGCGACCGCTTCCAATCATTATGAGGCGCCACTTGTATTCCTACAGGTGGTGCAGTCAGGTACCCAACTTTCAGATAAGGCAAAGGTAGCTGTCAAGAGTTGAGTTCTGTCAGTGATTCTCTCAGCTAGCATCATCGAAACATATACACAGAGCCCTGCTATCATCGAACTGAGGGACTCATCTAAATTTCATTTGGGCACCAAATGTAGCATTCCATTGTGAACAATAATCAACCCCAACATCAAGAAGAGAAGCAATGACATACTATGGGGAGAAAGAGAAAGGAAAAGGGCGGTGGTCTAAGTTGAAGTGATGTTGAATAAGTTTAGGGATGGAGGTCCCAAACTAAGGTGGGGTAAATTATTTAGCTCCAGCAAGGAATTTTACCACCGAAACAATTCTGTGATGAAGCCATGCTGGATCTAATGCAAACATGGTGAATTGAGAACAGAGAAGGAAGAGTCGACACATTGATTTAATGTGGTTTGACATTAGACCTATGTCCACAGAGAGACTATTTTTTACTGTACTCAATAAAATTAGGATTACGGCATATACATCCAAACCCTAGCCCAGTATATAGAAATTTCCATTCCTTTGTCATATAGCGGGCCAAGAAGCCTCTGCACTTCCCAACCTATTCTTCTACCTCGGCATCAAACTAATTTTGCTCCCAAGATATGGCCTCTTACTTTACTTCTAGAAAATAGTTTTTTTTTTATAAGTACTTTACTTCTAGAAAATAGTATAAATATCTCATTACAAATAGGAGACAGTTGGTTAATGCTATATTGTAGGTCACCCAAGAATGTCTTTACAGCCTAAACTTAGAATATGCTTGATTTAGGGACCTAAAGGTCAGAACATACACTTGCCAGCCATAACAAATCACGTGCAGAATTCATAGGCCTGTACCTCACCCTAGCGCAGAACAAATTAAGAAAAGAAAGAAAAGCTAGTGACTGATCTCATAGCAACTAACCATGGAACGCACCAGCCGCAAGGCACTGCTGTAAACCTATAAAACACATTAGAATAGTCAGTGTAAAATGAAATCAATGTATGCACAAATAAAACACCAGAGTAAGGGCAAAGGAAAATATGTTTACTGTAAGACTTTCTGAATTTCACTTCAGATTTCATTGGTCATGTTTATATTGGTGTCAAAATTCTGTTGCATTAGTAAAACAACTAATATTGTCACATACAAAATAAATTCATACGTACTGAATAATTTGATTTCAGTGCATGGGCAGCTGCAATGTATATAGCAGATTGGCTATACAACTCATTTGGTGAGACTTCTTTAGCAATGACTGATCCCCCAGTTCTTAATGTGTCCTCTGCTAATCCATACTGCAAATAATGACACCATTTTTACAAATTTACCACTGGAAGATTGGACGTCTCAAATATGGAAGGATAAGTTACCAACTGACCAAAACAGTTCCAAGGTTGTAAATTGCTCGATGGAAGTCAAACTGCAACCGTATTGCGGCACGGAACTGCATTGGAAGACCAGTAAAATGTATAATAAGACCAGTACCTATTGAAAATCTTTGGACGTATCATAGGTAAAATCACATTGCAGGTTGTTCCTATACAGCTATCCAAGCACTCTGATATTTTCAAATATATTTTGTACCTTGCTGATTGCAGCTCTTACGATTCTTTGCTTTTCTCGTGCAGGAACAATTGCGCTGAGTTCCTAAGTTTCACATTAAAAGCATAATTTAAATTAAACTTCCCCGTATAAACACACATATAGACATATTTGAAAAACTGTTGAAGTACTCGTAAGTGACCAAAAGTAAGAGTAAAACTATTTAACGAGAAATAAAGAATAAGAAAGAGAAGCTAATTTTTGAGAAAATGTTAATGTAAGTAAAAATACCTGAAGAGCAAGTCCCCAATTATTAAGTGCCTGAAACAGATTTTAATGAACTTATTACCAATGAATGCAATGTAAATGATTTTTTATGTGCTTTGATGAATCAAATAAGTTTTTAAAAGGGAGAACAAATGCAGAGAAATGGAAAGAGAAGGAAGAGTATCAATAAAGATGCTGGAGTACGCCATTTGGAATCATAAATTAACTCTAACAATTTCTTTTAAGATACCTGCGGACTGTTCCAATTGAGTTGGACAGCTTTTTCATAGTTCTTTGTAGCCTGCAAAATCAGATTAAGAGAATCACCGTTTAAGCACTATAATTCACTGGAAAAAGTTTTGGTTACTTGTCAATGCAAAGAGCATAATATCTATTGTATAACCCTAGATGGTAGACAATATAAGTGAAATAGGGAAGAGGGAACCGCATCAAGCATAATTATTGCCTTTTAATGTCAAAAAGTTCAGCTACTCCAATCATCAGAGCAAACCACTATATACTACAAAGTATATTGTTTTATATCTACAATGCTCTACCATTTCTATTATATCCATTTACGGCAGCAAAAAATCATCTGGACACCAAAGTAGCAGGCAAAAAACTACAAAAGATGGTAAATATTTCAAAGTTATGGAAGTCAAAATCAATCGCGACTGATTACTGATATGTTGGGATAAAACCTGCTTCCATAGTTCTTCAGCCTCCTTTGTACGACCACGCATTTTCGCCCGATCAGATATCGCTATAGCCCAATTATAGAAAGCCTGCATGTAAGAATAACACGTTACTTTCACATAATATATATTTTTTTATAAGTATTCACATAATATATATTATCAATGGAAGTGATGCAGATTCTTCAGGATACATACATCATGGATAATATGAACTGCTGGGTAAGAATTTAAAGAGCGCCATTTTATCAATGTTGATGCCCTTATATTTTGCCAGGAATAGAGAAAAATCATATTGCAAATTTCTTGGCATTTAAATTATAACCAACCACAGATCAAAGGTTATAAATACCACAGAATATGGGATAAGTACAGTCAGAGAACTTTAAAGATCCACTCCCCCAAACCTGCCTCCCAATCCTTAGTTGCCTAGATGGCATAGGCGTTCAAGAAAGCTATCAAGCTTCCAGCTAATATTTACTTCTAAGAATTTGTATCAACCAGTTGATTTAATAAGATTGACAGCTATAGTGAGTCGTGTCCATACATCATGAAGTGTTGGGCAAAGACGGGTAGCTTCATCATACTTCCTACAGGCTTCCTCAAGCAAAGCATCCTTAGAAGGTGAAGGAGAATCTTGGCTAACATTATCTGCACTTTCCTGCATGCCAAGTGACAAAGGATCATGAGGCAAAATAAAATTCACTTAAAAAAATACACTACAGTGCCTCTAGAGTAAATAGAATGTGCTTAAATATCACACAATCTGATTCGATCCAAACAAATACAGAAACTGAAGCCTTTTTAAGTAATCATAGGATGAACGGCCAACATGTCAAATATTAAGCACTTAAACTCATTCCATTCTACACATAAATTTTTGGTATATGATGTTGAGCAGTGTTCTCCTTTGCAGGAATTCGTCATATCAAAATTTCATGCTACAGGAAAATGCTTTTTCACTCTTAAAATACATTATGATCATGAATAAAATCCGAACAACCAGTTAAGCAGGTCAACACCAAAGCAAGTTGGTTGAAGTTTTTAGTAGAGTGAAAGAAAAATAAAATTCACATATGTTAATATCGTGAGAATCAAATGAGACAGTATTTCAGACCTGAAGAACCAATGCCCAGTTGTATAGTGCGTCATAATCTTCTGGATTTCTGTCTATGGCAGAAGCATACCTACAAAATTTGAATATAGTAAAAATTTGGAACAGGACTCTAAAAGAGCTTACAATCTTGTATCTTAATAAACTTACAAGTCTAAGAAAGTGGTTCATAACACAGCATTAAGATTTTGTCAAGAGTAAAAGAAAGGAACAAAACAGACAATACTGGCAAAGTTGATAATTATGAAGGATAAGATGATGATACCTCCTGGCAGCAAATGTAAGAATCCGTTGGCGAGACCGACCTTCCTCAACAACACCCGTAACACTATTGATTAAGTCCATAGCAGCATTGTTTTGGTCTACATGTTGTTGTGGACTTTCTTGACTAAACAATTGAGAAGCACATAGTAAAAAGCAAAGTTTTCGTAAAAGAAAATTACAGATAGTTATTCTTACTTGTGATAATATTAGGATGGATGATATAAAAACAATGTGTGAAAATAAAGAAGCAAACAGCTTAATAAGAAATAATTGTTACCCTGGTAATTGATGGGTATTTGGCTATTACTCCTACTAGCAGAATCAGCTTTCAGAAAAATTTTAGTTCAGGTTCGATGCTTTTAAGATATGAACACATAAGCCTATAGAATTAGGCGTAAAAGTTGAATAATGAGGAAAGCCACGAAGTCTAATGCAGCTAGGCAACATCTAAGCATCAATAGAAACGGTTGGAATCAAATTTTTACCCAACGACGTCTGCCATTGCAAGCAACAATATTATGTCATATCAAATTCAATAGGATATAGAGAGTGCACACATACACTTGACTATAAAATGGCAGCTACAATCAAATAGGGCGGGCAGAGACCAATCTCAGTGGAGCAACCGCGAAAGCAAGTGAATCAAAAGATGGGAAAAATTATCCACCAAATTCCAGATTCTGATGATATAAAAAAACGACTAGAAATAATTGTGTCAGCGACTAGAATCAAATCAATCTTGACTGTTGGGTACATAATTCAGATCATGAATTTATATAAATGGCTTAGAGATAATTTCATTGATTCTACATGAAGTAAACTAATTTTCAGTAACATTTAATTCATCGCGGCCCATCGTCTCGCATCCTATGAGCTATATTCAACCAAGAAATATGTTTATCAAGCATGTTTTGGTGTTAATTAAATCTAGAAAATGTTATTAGTCGGATGAGGAAAGGGAGACTGGCCGACCTATAAGGTGAGGGGGCATCTGGACCACTCTCATCTGGCTCGACGCCTTTCAATCCACCGAGTAACTCCCTCATCGTGAAAGTTCGGCTTCCTTCGTCTTTTCGCAGCTCACGCTGGGCGGGTGCGTTCGCTGCGGAGTCATCGGCCTCATCAGATTGGAGCGAGCTTTGTTTGAGTTCTTCGGGCTGAAGATCTGCATCGACTGCCACCGGTGACTCGAGTTTAGGCTCCGGCACGGAATCCGATACCGCCGGTTCTATTTCTCGTTCAGGCTCCGAAGATTCATGTTCGGGTTCCAGTTCTAAGTCTGTTTTCAATTCTGGTTCTGGCTGAACTCCGTTCTGCAATCCAGGTTCCTCTGGGGCGGTGGAGGACATGTTGACAGACAGATCTATTAGACTGTTACTGTCGCGAGCGAGGAAAGGAAATGGAAGCCGTAACTGTAAGACTCCTAAACCTCTCTTTAACTGATTTCGCGGTGAAAGTGAAAAGTGAAAACCCCCTAAGCCACCGCTAATTTAAAGAAGTTTAAAAAATTATATTACTTTATAAAGAAATTGTCCAAAATTATAATATAATTTTGTCAAATACGAAATCACGATCTTCCCTCTTATAACTATAAAATAATTATATATAATTTATTATTGTTATTATCATTTAAATTATCACCCTTTCATAGTCACTTATATAATATATATTATATTAAAATTAATATATAAAAATAATATCTATTGAAAACTAGGAGTTTAAATTGGTGAGTTTAGTAGTTCCAAGTGTCCATCATTTTCCTTGGACAGGACCTAACCGGTCTAATTTTTTTTTTCTTCTTATTTTTTTGAAATAAATTAAGAAAAAAATTTATTTAAATTACTATATTAAAATTAATTAAATTATTTATATGGATTATATAACTAACTTATTTAAAAAATATTTTATATATTCAATGAATTATTTAAAATTTCATATTATTAATAGTGATAGGTTAGATAAAAATTATATAATTATTATATAAAAAATATATTTAAAATTTAAAAATATACATTTTCAACTTTCGTTGGTCCGGTTTAGAAAAATCCCACCCCGGACCGGACCAAAAATAAAAAATTAGAAAATCCTTGGATCAAGAATGACCAGTCCGAACCGAAACAGTCTATTCGGTCAATTTCTCTTTATGCAAACCGACCGGCTTTCACCCCAGTGAGTGAAAACTAATATGAAGTATTTTCTAACGTTCTAAAACGTAATTAAAATTTCTATTTGCTTTTAATGAAATAGGTTTTACAGACCGAATTTAGATGTTTTAATTTTATTATCTGTACTTAAAAGATTTAAAGAAAATCATATAATATTATAGAATTTGCTCTTGAGAGTCCTCCCGAGTATTAAATAACAGCGATCACTAGCCAACATAATAATTTGGGTCATGATAGCATTGATAAATCACACCTGAAAACAAAAGCAAAAAGAAAGAACGTCAATAAATACCATAGCCACAGGGTTAAGAAACTCAGGGCCAAGTTAGAAGTAATTCTGCAGTGTTGCCACCATCTCTCAAATGACTCCTGAGTGAGGACAAATACATTATACATCCCATAATTTACTCAACTGTGGGCTGGTATCAAGCATTGTGAATCAACCTGAAGATTTATAGGTTTTGAAGGGATCCTCAACAGGAGCAACAATAAATTAGAAGTTAATTTTCAAAGGGAATCTTTTGGGGGGGGCAGACAAGGAAAAGGAGACGTGAGCAGGTTTTCCTAAATCTTGTCATGGAGGGTGACCACCAAATCATGAGCATCATCAAGAAGCTTCCACACATCCAGATGGCCGGCCATGCTATTGCACTCCTTCATTATTTCGTCCATGCCGCTGTACTTCTCTATTATGAGCTTCCTCCTTTGTAGCACGCAGGCTGCTATCGCGTAAAGCAACAAATCATCATTAGGAGGGGCTTTCAGCCGTATTCTCCCCCATGTTGACTTGGCAATCCCTGCTCTAATTGCTGCCTGATCAGCCCATATTACCTCCCAGAGGCACAGAGTCTGCTCTAAGCTTAACTCCCTCCGGAAGAGAACCACCACCATTCTGTACACAAAGAAGCAATCCTCAGCTTGAAGCTTTTCCAGGTGCCTGTAGAGATGAATATCCTTGCCCTTGATAATCTTGGAAACAATTTTCAGCTGCCGTTGGATTCCCACCTCATCAAGCCGGAAATTATGCCGAGCTTTTTTCATGAAACCCACAAAGCACCAGAAGGCTTCATGGTCCTCCTCGAACACCGTGATTATTGGAGCAAGTAGATCACTCATACCTTGGCAGTAACCAATCTCGGGATCATAGACTGCATATGCTTCCAGGATAGCAACCAGGCGAGCAGCATGGAAAACCCTAGATGGATCCAAGTGATCATACTCGTTCAAACCAACACTCTCTGCTAACCAGTGAGCTTTCATCTCGGACACTGCAGCCTGAGATGGCGAGTAAATAAACCATTCATCATTTGCCCTCAGAGCATCAAGACGGATGATTCTCTGCCAATTGGCAAAATCTTCAGCAGTGAGGATTTTGGACTCACTTTCAGCATTCGAGGAAGACTCATTTTCTGCATCAGAGGGAGATGTGTTATCCTTGGCAGGCTCATCCAGGTCATTCTTTTCAGATACTTTGTTGGCAAGTAGAGGTCGCATGTCCTCAGATTCTTCCCAAGAGTCGGAATCAGTTGACTCTGTATCTCCAGCAGAGGCATCTTCAAATGTCAGTCCACTCTTATGCGCATCTTCTTCCAAAAATGAATCAGAGGACTGGGGGGCATGATCAAAGAAAGTGGGTCCATCCTCAGCTAATGGGATTCCTCCCTCAGTAAAAAGGGACCTACTGGCACTGACCACCTCTTCTAAGCTAAGAGAATCTAGAACCTGACTAAAATTCACACTGCCCTCATTGCTGCAGTTCCCAGAAGTTTCCTTCAGCTTTAAGCTGTTCTCACTGCATTTTAAAATTTTCTGGCAATGCTTCCGCAGGTTATCATATTCTTTTCTGCATCACAGGTAAGGACAGTGACTAGGGAAGCAAGAGAAGAGGGGGTGGAAAACACGAGCAAATATATGGGCTGCAAAACATAAAAACCTAATTTTGGATCTATTTACAAACTATTATAAATTCCCCACCTTTTCCGTATTTTGACCAAATCCCTTTCTTTCTGAGAGCTGTTAATGTCATAGCTGTTGCACATGAGAAATCACAGTCAAGACATTTTTTTTTTATAAGTAATAAGATATTTCATTGATAAAAAAGATAGGCATAGCCCAAGTACACTAGAGGTATACAAAAGCATACACCTTTTTAAGAACAAAAATCACAGTCAAGACATGAAAGAGCTAAGGGCTTGTTTGAGAAGTGAGATGATCTAATCTCAAAACTTCTCATCATTTCCTTCCCAAACATCATTCAAACACAAACATTTTTTAATTTCAAATCTTCAACTTTTTCATCTAATCATTACAAAATTTTCAAACTTCCAAACAAAATATAAAAAACAATACAACTTTTTTAAATTTTTTTAAAAAATTCTATTCTAACAATCTTTTATTTTTATAATATTTTTGTTCAACTTTTTCTCTTTCATTTCCCAAAACCCAATAAAACATCTTAACTCAAACCATTTCACTACTATTCACATAATTCTCATCTCTTCTCATCTCATTACCCAAACATGCCCTAAAGCAATTTGGCCCTTGAAAAAAACAGCAACAATGAACACAAGAAATGAAATTATATATAGCCAGAAACAATATTATAGCAACCTATATGTCTGTTTTCTCATTCTGAGAGAAATTCTCCAATAAGTCAATATACATAGCAACCATAATGGTGCTGCTGGAAGCTTCTTTCTCAAGGCTTCTTACAACCAAACTAGCATTAATAGAATTGAGTTAGCTTATTTCTTAAGGCTTCTTTTAATCAAACTAGCATCAACAAAATTAAGCATGGCCAAAAAAAGAGTCATATAAAAGGTATCTCTTGTTACAACTGAGCCTGAACTTACATGTCAAGCTCAGGAAGCAACTCAGAAACAAAAACCCAAAAAACAAAAAGGCTAACCTGAGCCTATGACTAACAATGTATAGAGACAAAGATGAATGACTCTGAGTCTAAAACAAGAATGATTGAAAAATATGGACAACAGTGGAGCAATAAATAACACAAGACCACCTGAGCCTTACAGTCAACCACAGATCAAGGAATCCATACAACAAAAGCTAACCTGTGGCTATGACTAACAATGTAACAAGATGTGTCCAAAAGGCAGTAAAATCTATCTCAAATTCTCATCAGAGAGACAGAGAGAGAGAGAGAGTGCAAATATAAACACAAACAAGTGGAGTCATGAATATATAAAGGTAGAGATGGCATGCTTACACTCCAAGAAGGAATGGCCAGACCTCTGTTCTAAGACTTGGATCGACACCCTGCATCAGAGATATGGGGAATTTCAGATCTTCAAAACAGTAACAAATATAGGGAAAAAAACAGAAGCAACTCGTAACATTATAATTAAATTTGACAGGAACTCCGAACAAACAACTAGGCCCGAGAAAAATCAATAGCTTACTCCATCACGAACTTTCTTCAGAAACTTGACCCCACGGTCACTGAGCTTCCCATCTGGTGTAAAGAAACTCTTCCATAATTTTGGCAGAAGGGCATGTTTTCTTCTCCGGCGTGACCAAGGTGATTTAAGACCAACCCTGGAAAAAACAAAAAAAGGAATGAAAACTTCTCCCAATGGGGAACAAAAAAAGAAAATGGCAAGGAAACTGACGATAATGAAACTTCAAATAGAAACTGAGGAACACAGTAGCATAAAACATTGATCTGCACCAGAAAACACAACGAGCTTAAAAAAAAAAAAAAAAAAAAAACTTATAACGGTAGTAAACAATTTCATAATCAAACGCCGATTCCATTTCCAACATTTTCATTATCCACCTAAAAGTTCTGTAAAAAATGAGGAAAACACAGAAAGAAAAACAAGAGCACCATCGCACTCACTATATGACCGGATCAGCTAGGAACACACGGTCTAAACCCGCATATAAATATAAAATAAAGGAACGTGAATTTCACAGGATGAGACAGCTTTACTAATAAGAACTAGTTAAGTAGTGGCGTTTTCGGACAATGGAATCCACAATTGAGTACTAATCAGATCCGGATCTAAAGAGAGAAACCCTACTCTACGAGAGATGCGATCCCATTGATTGATGGGAAACAGAATCAAAGGGCAAAAACCTGAGGATTATAGGAAGAGGAAATTAAGAACTCACCGATCAGTGGAAACTGGTGAGGACGAAGATGACGACGACGATGAATGAGCAACGACTAACAAGACCGATCGCAAATGAACCCAGGAAGAAGATGACGTCGACGAAGACGACGACGCTGACGGTGAAGAGGTATTTGACGACGACGACGGTGAAGAAGTGTGACTTCGCCGTAGGGCTCTCATTACGTGTTTCTCTTCCGTAAGCATTTATCTATCTATCTAGTTCTTCCAGGGTTTGAAACTGAATTCGGGGATTGGTTTTGATTCGTTTTCATTCCGTTAGGATTCGGATTTCGATCTTTGAGATTTTTCTTTCCTTTTTTACCTACGAGAGTAGACGACGGTGCCGGCCAAGGCGAGACCGACTATGGTCGTAACACCGATGGTTATTCCGACATTGGAAGCCGCCGCAGAAGCCCAGAAGCCGAAGCCGCTTCCTACACCAGTGCCGCCGCCTCCGCTGCCTTCAACAAACAGGATCCATCCTTTACCATCAGCGCCGCCACCGGAGAACAGGAACAGAATGAACGAGAGGAAGCACGGCGAGGACACCGTCAAGACCTCGCAGCCATTTTCTCTCTTACCCGTCCTCAACACCATAACCGGGAAGGAAAGTAATAAAACCCACCCACCCGTGTATATATATATATATATCTTCCCTTCTTCTCTGCTCGCTCTCTCTACAAGCTGCTTTATCTAGAACTCTGCTCGCTTTCCATGGAATGCAATAATAAGTGCAGAGCTACTAAATCAAATTTACTAATTTTTATGTTAGTCTTCTGTGAAATCAGCCAATCCACATCTCTCTGACTCTGTGTCTCTCTCTCTCCTCGGAAGCGAATCTTCCTCATCTTTTTTTCATTTTGTCAGGCCTCTCTCTCTCTCTCTGTGTGACAGATAGTGGGGGCGATAATGGTAGAAAAAACTTGATTTGCACTTTAGCGGAATGGGCGGGCACCTAAAATGTTTCGGCCCGCTTTCAGAATTTTTTTTAAAATTTTTTTTCAGAATATCTTTCAGAATTCATTTCCACAAATCACACTTTTCTTTATTTTTTTAACTTTTTTTAATTTATTTTTTTAAAATTAATTAAATTATTCTACTCATTAATCATTATTAAATATTTAAAAAATAAAAAAATATTATATATAATGTATAAAAATAATTAATAGAATTTTTCTATTTATTATAAGAAAAATAAAAAAAAATTTTAAAATAGGTATGATTTTTGAAAATAATAAGTAGAATTCTTCTAAATTTAATAACCATTCTCCTCCCGCAACGAGTTTAATAATATAGTTTTAAATTTGTTAGTCTAGTAAATTCTCTTTTTCTTAAATGCAAGCTATGATCGATTATTTAAATGAAATGATTACACTATATTTAGATGTTAAAGTAATCTTAAATAATTTGTTAATAATAATGAAAAAATAGAAAATAATAATAATAAATAATATATAATTTATAAATAGTAATAAATTATTTGTGAATAATAACAAAGTAATCTAACATTATTTCACTTAACAAGCACTGCCTAAGACTTGCACTTGCGAGAAGTATGAATATAATTATATATCAAATAAGTAAATATAAATTTATAAATTATTATAATTGATAAATAATATTTACAGTTTTAGAGCGTGTAAATTTCACGTAATCTTTTTAAAAAAAATAAGTAAATATGAGACCCACATGAAAAAATTATTTTTTTAATAATGAGCCCTATTTTTTTTTTAAAATAAATACGCGAGACTTGCGTATCCTATAAATATATGTAGCATTACTCATTATAATTTGATATGAAAATATCAAATGACAAAGCTTATTTGCGTCTTTCATTAAATCACCTTAAGATATTTTTATTAGACTTAATAATTCTCCTTACAATAAATATCTATAAAATAAATTAAAATTTGAAAATCAAGCCATAACTTTGAATCGATATTAATAAAAATTAAACATACACATGCAATATTTTGCAATTATTAAAATTCTTTCATTTTAAACAAGCATGACTATGTGAAATTTAATTTTAATATTTTTAATAAATTGATAATATCATATTAGTTGGTTATAAAAGAAATATTATATGAAATTGAGCATCTTGTTTTTATTTTAATAATGTTATGTACATCTTATAAAAAAAAATGTTATGTACATCATCCATGACTCTTTTTATCATTTTAATTTAATTGAGTATATTTTTACCTTTTTATTTTAATTTTTCAAAATTCCATAAAACATCTTAATTCAAATTATTTTAAAATTATTCACAAATTATTTCATTATTATTTACTGTTTTTTTTTTATTTCATCTCATATCAACTGTACCATCAAAAGAGGCCTAAATGAAAGCAAGGATAATCAGAGGATTATGATTAGTAGGACCAAGGTTGGATTGATCAAATGGAATACAAACATTATGCATGTGAATTAAACAGCATAAAAATAAAATAAAAATTAAAAAATCATTGGGAGCAGACAAAACAAACAATGAATCATGTCGGACCACATGGCTCCTTGCTTCACCCCTTTACCCTCCATTTTAAAAGAACAAAAATTTTATATGCAGTCATTTTTGTGGACTCTTTTGTGCACTCTAATGATATAATTGGTTGTGTATTAAAAAAAAATTAATCCAGCCAATCATATCAGTGGAGTGCGCAGGGAGTACGCAAAAATAACTGCATCTAGCATTACTCAAAGAAGTCACATGAAGTGTGATGATTCATCTCAATTAATATTTTATATTTTATATTTTGTGTGTCAATGGATGCTCTCATTGACATTGCAATTATATACCCATTGGATCATTATCGGGTCGATGGGATAATTACCCTCAATAATAACTAAAAACACATGGGATATATAATATAGAAGGAAAAATAATTAATTATTTGATGAAAGAAATAGAGATGGATTCGCAATCCCTAACAGGATTATTCATTCAAGTTTTGGATCAGATATTTGGATATACCCAACCTAGAACCAGAGTTTTGGCCCAGATTAATCCGATTATCACCCGAGCCGGAACCGAATGAATCTGGAATTTTTTTTTCAAAAACTTATATGTTACTATTTTTCTTTTTTGTTGAAAATCTTCTTCTTCTTTTTTTCATCTAAAAGGCTATATGTTATTACAAGTTTTTCAAAAAAATGTAGAAAACTATAAATATATCAAAATGGAAGATTAAATTTATGTAAAAAATAGAAAACTAAAAAACTTTTTAACTAAATGCATGTAAAAAAAAATATTACAAAAAAGCTACATATTACATTTGATTGCCTATAAGAAATCAAATTCCCAAGCAATAAATAAAATAAAACAAAATATTTACATAGTATCGTTGAAAGCACATTCTCAGATGACAACTTGATCAATAGATTCCAACTCGGGTTCTTCTCATTCTTCATGTCCTAGTCAATAGATCAATAGGAACATCGCAGTACTTGAGTTTAGTAAAGTAAAGAAAACACTATCTGCCAAAAATCAATTTCAAAAGAGAAAAACAACATACTCAGACAAAAAAAAACTCTGAATATGCTTTTGCATTAAGTTAGAGAGGTTGTTAGATCTGCATCATATACTTTTCACAATTCATTCAAAAAGAGATAGATACAGTATATAAATTTCATTCAAACGGCCAACTCTGTATTGGAGGGGCCTACATGTAAACCTTGAATTGCAAGGCTGTGATCATATTGAGTTGGTTGATGATCCATGATCACAACCTCTGCAATTTTTTTCTATCATCGTTATATAAATTTCTTAGATCCTAAAAAGGAGATGTGGGAATCAATCACTGGCATTCTTTTAAATAGTATAGGGTAAGACAAGCCAACAGCTAGTTAATCTTGGTTTCATTCAAAGTACTAAAATGATTCAATGGGAGCAAAGTAACATCCATAAAAAGCCAAGGTTAATTGGGAGCAAGATGGAAATCGTGAAAGAAACACTCCAACATAAAAGATTACAACTTTAACAACTCGCACATTACCCTATATTTCTCACAAAAATAGTACCCTAAAGAAATCCCAACCCTATATCTCATTACATGCCTTGAGAGCAACAATAGAATCCATTAAATAGCCAGCAACTTCAAGAAACAAAACAAATTACCCACTACAACAACTGAGAACCCAACAAGAATATGAAGCATTAAACAAATAAAAGGCAAACAAACCACCACAAACAAAAAAAAATCAAATCTATATAGCAACTTTGAATCGAAACAGAGGTATTCCTTCAAATTTGAACTTACGTCAAAAGTAGATATCTGGGCTAACGGAAAAGCTAGTCCTCCATCAGCGAAACCTACAAATAATGGAAGTCATAATTTGTTGACTATGTAACTAAAGGAAGATAGAGACAGAGAAACACCAAATATATGCCTAGAACCGAAGGTCACACAAATCCTCAAAAATACAAAATAACATTGGTAGATCTGGCCAACCAATAAACCAAAACACTACTCACGCATTACCATAACATAACCGAAGATGATGGCTAGGGTTTCAGCTTCCCCAACACACCCTTGATATGAAAGAAACCTACCCCCATAGAGAAGAGATCTAAACGCTCAATAGAGAGAGAGAGAGAGAGAGAGAGAGAGAGAGAGAGATATTGCAAGAAGAAAGAATTGAATAAGTTAATTTGAAGGTACTAGTTACTGTTGAGGCTATTAATGCCAGCTAGGTACCAAGCGGAGCCTCCCAAAGTAAGATTGAGTGGCGGGGGCGACGTGGAAGATGAATCGATGGCGCTACTCTAGTTGGGGCTTAGGAAGAGAGAGAGAGAAGTTAGATTATGAGCAAGAGTTAAGGTTTTTGCTACGGATGAGAGACGAAAAGTGACTGAGAGGCAGTTTTTGTTTTTATATATATAACCCAAGTACTAGGGAAACCCATAATCGGAATTGGGCCCGGATAAACAGTCTTACTGAACTACTAAATACGTGTTTCTTCAAAATGAACCAATCTATAACTTAATTTTGATCTCATTTAGTCACTAGTTAGCATGGTTGATTTATACAATATATATCACACAAAATAATATGTTAGATACAAAAATTAGGATAATTAGAAGGGTTAAAGATCCACCAAACAGAAAAGAAGAATAGAACACGGATTGAACCTTCAATATATATTAAAAAAAAATACTATAAACACAAAGGAATCTCACATACTGATGTAGTACACTGCCACGTCTCCCATTTCTTCTTCTTCTTCTTCTTCTTCTTTTCCCTCACCTTTTCTCCCCCCGCCTCTCCCCTCCTCCTCCTTTCCCAACTCCTCCCCACCCCCTTAACTCGATAGAGAGAAGAGACGTTGACAAAGGCCAGGACGTCGAGGGGGGCAGCAGAGATGTCGGCAAGGGGCGAGGAAGCTTTTTCAGCAACGTTGGTGAGAAGTGATGGAGGTAAGGGCTTGGGAGAGAGAGAGAGAGAGAGAGAGAGGTGATACATTATTCCTCATCAATACGTGGGATCCCTTAGTACCTCTAGCTGTCCTCTATATCAAAACATGGATCTAAAATTTGGGCTACAATCATGGACTCTAATTAGGACGTGGAATGCAGTGAACGGTCTAGGCTATGGCAAATAAGAGAGAGAGAGAGAGAGAGAGAGAGAGAGAGAGAGAGAGAGAGAGAGACCAAATTAAACCTACCTAGAGCATCAGATATGACAGCCCAGCCATCTCGCATGGAATTGACCATGGACTCCCTTGGTCTTTGAAGGCTATGGGAGTCAATCCTCCAAGTCCAACGGTTGCAATGATCTCCGGCTGTCTCAAAAAAACAAAATCAAAATATTACTTCTATGACGCCCTCAGATTTCCGTTTGGGATTGAACGGACATCTGAAGCGTCGAGATATGCAGCACAAGGTTATCTGCCCCCGTTCATGACATATAAGATGCAATGTTCCTAACATGCATCTAGCATTATGCAATATTCGCAGCGGATAATTTTTTTCTTTAGCAATACTATGCACCAAACTAAAAATATCCCAAATACTTGAAACATATTTCATACATAAAGGCATACTAAAAAGCCGTGATCACCACACTAGTCTAAAATGGTTGTGATCAAAAGAATACTTGAGATACAACTCCAAAAGTGTAAGTATTAACCTAAGTTAAATACTATACCATCATCAACATCGCACCGTGGCCTAGTCGACTGTATTCAGTTGGTCAGATTCCAATTCTCCTTCGGGTCCTGTAACAAGATCTACCATTCGGGGGGAATGGTAGTTGGGACTACCACAGTGAGATTTGATTACAAATCTCAGTAAGTTAACATAAAACTAACACAGGTTAAAATGCATGCATGGCAGTAAAAGCATAAATGCATAATTATAGTCATACATAAATAGATAACTTGACATATAGCATGACTAACCAGAACTTAAGCGTGAACTGAAACTTGACTTAACATGGCATGAACTTAAGCTTAAAACATAACATGAACAATCAACATAACATGAACGTGAAACATAACATGGACATGAACATAACATAACATGAACGTGAGCTTGAACGTATCATAAACGTGAACATAACATAATTGAACTGAACTTGGAACATAACATGAACATGAACATAACATGTACGTGAGCATAAATAACATGAACTTGATCTGAAACTTGACTTAACATAAACTTGGAATCTTATTTAATTGTCTTGATTAATAACGTGCATTAATACGTACTCCACAGTTGTTGTGGCCCCACGTATTCAAGTAACATAAAACATAATACGTACTCCACAGTTGTTGTGGCCCCACGTATTCTACATGTCACAATTGCTGTGTCTCATGTAGTGTATGCTCCACAGTTGTTGTGGCCCCATACTTCATGTAACATAAAATATAATACGTACTCCACAGTTGTTGTGGCCCCACGCATTATAAGTAACATAAATATAATACGTACTCCACAGTTGTTGTGGCCCCACGCATTATAAGTAACATAAATATAATACGTACTCCACAGTTGTTGTGGCCCCACGCATTATAAGTAACATAAATATAATACGTACTCCACAGTTGTTGTGGCCCCACGCATTATAAGTAACATAAATATAATACGTACTCCACAGTTGTTGTGGCCCCACGCATTATAAGTAACATAAATATAATACGTACTCCACAGTTGTTGTGGCCCCACGCATTATAAGTAACATAAATATAATACGTACTCCACAGTTGTTGTGGCCCCACGCATTATAAGTAACATAAATATAATACGTACTCCACAGTTGTTGTGGCCCCACGCATTATAAGTAACATAAATATAATACGTACTCCACAGTTGTTGTGGCCCCACGCATTATAAGTAACATAAATATAATACGTACTCCACAGTTGTTGTGGCCCCACGCATTATAAGTAACATAAATATAATACGTACTCCACAGTTGTTGTGGCCCCACGCATTATATAACATAACATAAATATAATACGTACTCCACAGTTGTTGTGGCCCCACGCATTATAAGTAACATAAAATATAATACGTACTCCACAGTTGTTGTGGCCCCACGCATTATAAGTAACATAAATATAATACGTACTCCACAGTTGTTGTGGCCCCACGCATTATAAGTAACATAAATATAATACGTACTCCACAGTTGTTGTGGCCCCACGCATTATAAGTAACATAAGAATATAATACGTACTCCACAGTTGTTGTGGCCCCACGCATTATAAGTAACATAAATATAATACGTACTCCACAGTTGTTGTGGCCCCACGCATTATAAGTAACATAAATATAATACGTACTCCACAGTTGTTGTGGCCCCACGCATTATAAGTAACATAAAATATAATACGTACTCCACAGTTGTTGTGGCCCCACGTATTATACGTAACATAACATATCTTATCTTTCTTAATGCATGAGATATTAATTAATATCATATACTTTTCTAACATGGCGTATACTTGTAAATGGCACCATATGATTTAATCATAACATTTCATGGCATACTTAACATGGCATACTTATAACATACATATTGTATGACAGAAAAGATTATGTAACAGATAATTATTCATGAGATATTAAATCATACGTAACAGATGAACATATAATGACATATCATGACATGGCATATACGATAACATACATACATAAATTGTAGTTCCCTTACCCATCACACATACACAATAAACTGATAGTAAGTTAGAGGCTAACTTACCTCGATCGTCGCGTTCTATGAGAATAGAGTGCGAAACACGAGGAACTGCACAACAGCTGGAAGAGGAACACTCAAGTCCTTAAGATTTTCACTTCTGAACTCAATTGTCATATTATGAGCACTTGCAACACCACGGCAACTTGAGGTTTCACTATACCCAGAAGAGATAATTTGACTTCATAAAGCCTTTGCACTAAAACAAGTTCATTAAAATTATCAATAATAACCAACAAACAATTCCTTTCTCAATCCATATACTCTTAGCCATAGTCAACCACAAGATGACACCAGTCACCCCAGACTATAATCCATAACACCACTGCTTCGGGACACTGTCATACAGTTTCCCAACACTACACCATGCTCTACACTTCTCTGTTACGCCATCCAACCCTTCGTGACACGCCATCCGGTGTTTCACGACTTAATACAGAGTACACTCACGTGAACTCTCTTCCATCCACACTACAAAACCCATCACTGCGATACACGTCTCACAGTGCATCGCTACGCGACACGGAGTACGCACTACGCGTACTTCCTTCGCTACAACACTCATCAACACGATGCACATCACACGATGCATCGCCATACAACACGGAGTACACTACATGCGTACTCCCTTCCTTCTACGACACACATCATTACAGCGCACGTCGCGCGGCGCGTCGCTGCATTACACAGAGTACGCTACACGCGTATTCTCTTCACACAACCCGCCGTATCACATCTACGGCATCCATCTCACGCCTATACTTCACAGCACAGTCCACAAAATACACAATCAAACTCAACACTTCACAACCACACTTCCCTTCACAACTACGCAACGAACTCCACAAATACAACTACACAATTCACAAACCAACCAACTAACTATTTTCAACGTAAAATTAAACCTCTTAATATCTTAAAACAATTAAAATATTTAATCTAAATAAATATACACAATTATAATATTTTCAGAACTCATTAAATTATTATAATTGTGCTACTTTAAAAACAAGCTTATTTAATACTTTGAAATTCGATGGATAAGATCCGAAAAAACGCCATCGAGGTACAACGCTTAGGATAGAACTGTTCATGATTTTACAGCTGTCGGTGAAGAACAAATTACGTGATTTACGGAAAAGATAATCTATACGCGTGATTCCAGATGAGGGTAAAGACAAGAGAGATGTGATTGCTGTCGGGAAATAATCCAAAACTGATAATTTTAGCGGGCTGTTACAACTTCTTTTTTCCCTAATTAGCTATATGTTAAATCTCACTTGTTACCAAACTTGGGGTCCCTGGCCTCTCCTGATCCCTAGTATGACATATCATTCATATTGCATATTTAATTACTAAGTTTCTAAGAGAGAGTCAAATAACTAATATAATCCTGTATATCCCTTTTTATTACAATTTGTTAAGGATCTAACTATTATTTCAATAGTTTCGTAACCCTTGAATGCTGATTTAGTTGAATTCTTACTTTTTATAATCACAACATTTCACCACGCTCTAAGAGCCGACATCGACGATGATTCAATCTATGGTTATTGAACCAATTAATATATAGTACCTCGCTCATCTTGATCTTTTAAAGACTTCACCGAAGATTATTTACAAGCATATATTCAATGATTTAACATTAATTATAACAAAGCATATCATACATCAATACATTTTAAACTTGTGTATAGGCCGTAATCCTCCTGAAACTATAGTTATTAAGGGATCGAACGACCATATTAACCATGCAATGACCGAGGTGCATGTTGGCTAGCTAGCTAGCGTTGGTTAATTACATGCCTGTGGCTGTGGGTGAGTAGGATCAGTACTTGTTCTCCTAATTATTATTTTCGTTTTAAGTTCTTGCATGATTCCTTGTACGATTACTAAAAAGGTAACATGCTCCAGTGCTTCTACTGTTATAAAATGGGTTTTCAACGCGAATTTTATACACACACACATACCAGTAAGGGCAGCACGTTGCCCCAGTTGCTTAAAATAAAGAAAAAAATAAAAATAATACAAACTAATTGAGAAGGTGAGAAAAGAAATTTAAATAAAAATTGAACAAAACATGATAAAAAATGAAAAAATGAACATAAACTTTACACACAAATTAGTGTCTTATTTTAATGCTCTTGAATTTGTTTGTTGTCGATTTCATTTGTTTTTATTGCTCTTTCTTGTCCTCTACTTTCTCACTACAAGAAATAAAGCTTTTAATGAGAAAAAAGTTCGTCACTAAATATTGAATTTTCGTCATAAATTATTTTTTGCGGGGGGAAAAAATCGTCACACATTCGTCGAAAATATCTCGTCGTTGAAAGTTATTAATGACAACGAAAGCAAACCGTTGCGAAAAATACCACATTTAGCGACAACAATTTTGTCATAAAAAGGGTCTCATACTTGGTCCCAAAAAATCTCATCCAACTAAAATCGTCGCAAAAACTAACACAATTGTGATGAAAGATTTGGTCATCATTAATATTAGACAATCAATGTCGTCGCATATATAAACATTATAGCAACCAAAATAACTGTCAATAATGGAAAACTATTTGTGAGAAAGTATTGTTGTCGTCAAACTAATTTTTTTTTTGTCAAAATTTATTTGTCACAAATAATATAATAAGATCGAAGCTGGAGTATAGCAAAGATGATGAGTTAAATTCGTCGGTATTTTTTACTATTAGTGACGATTAACTCTCATCACTACACACCATGATTTAGAATTAGTGACAAATATTTATCATCATAAATGGTGACATGCATTTAGAATTAGTGACAAATATATTTCATCACGTATGATTGCATAATTCTTCATTTTTTATAAATAAAACACCAAATAATCATCAATGATTCAATATTAAGGAAAACTAATAATAAATTCTAATGATATAGCAAAATGCATAAAATTAAAGTCATCATTTAAATCTAGTACCATTGTTCATAAATACGCTCAAATAAAGTTTGTTCTTTGCAAACTAAAATAGAAATGTGAAATTGAATGTCTCTTTAAGACTATTTTTGAGTCTCTAATTGTGCCATAATTTCTGAGAGCTGACGATCATATTCACTTTGTTTCTCTGCCATATTGTTGATATTTGATTGCATAGATTCTGCCCTTTGCACCGATTGCTCCCATTTCTCCTTATAAACCTCCATCTCATTCTTGTATTTATCTACTTGTTGAGTGAGTTTGATGACTTTGGATGAACGTGAAGATGATGGAATAGGCATGACATAATTTCCCAATCCTTTGGCATATCCAGATTTATGCCCCAACACCTCATTGAAAATATCTTCTGTAGTACGGGATGATCCAATGGCATTTCTTTCGTTCCATAGATCTTTCATCTTATGCTACAAAAGCAAGAGCAAGTTTTTCTTAGAAATAAAATATCACAAAATAAAAAACAAACATTAGTAACAAACAAATTTAACAAACAAATCGAGTTCAACTAAGATTAAATGCATCATTGAAAAGTATGTGTGAAAAATTATGAATCTACCATCTCTTAACAATTACATTATAATCTAGAAATCAATTATCATTATCATGGAATATAATACCGTTAAAACACTTTTTTTATAAAAAAATTCTAAAGTACGTTATTTTTCTTTTAAAATAATAAAGTTAAATCATTATTTATAATTGTTAAAATAAAATTTAAAATTAAATGAGAAAAAAATAATTATTTCAATTACTTCATTAAAATAAAATTTAAAGTTAGATGAGAAAAAAATAATTATTTCCAAATTAATAAAAATACAATGATTAACACTGCATAATTGTGATAAATCTTTATTTAAAGCAGTAAAATTATGCACGATATATTTCGATATTATCACTCTCAATTGATTAAGATGATCCAAGATCAGAAGAAAATCATGATTGAGCCCATATCCATAACTCTATCTTTATCAATTGACATGAAGTAAGAACAATTAATCATTGAACTAAAACAAATATTGGGGAAGAAATCACATCTCATAATAATAAGGTTTCATCTAGCTACAACCTTAGTTAAGAACTCAGATAGACATGTTCACGAAAATAAATTAAAAAATCTGAGCATAAATAAACATTAATATAATTAATTGAAAGAAAAATAACACTTACAATGCTTCTAGGACTTAAATATATCAGAAAGACTGTTTTGAAATTTTAATCGTACTTGCAGGTGCAAGAATCGTACGTACTATAAATCAGGCTCTTAATTGATTAAGATTATTCTGTATCATAAAAAAAATATGATTGAACCCATATCAAGAACTCTATCTCTCTATTGATATGATGAAAAAATAATAGATCGTTGAACACATAAATAACTGGGAAAAAAATATCAATCTTATAAATAATACTACTACTATATAATCATCAATGAGGTTTCATCCTCAAACTTAGCTAGACATATTAATAAAAACAAATTCTAAAATTTAAATGTAAATAAACATCAAAATAATATTTAAAAGAAAGTAAGAAAAATAAAAATTATTTACCAAACATAAACGTAGTCGTAGAACCCCAATTTTTCTTTTCTCGAATCAGTAATACTCCTGCGGGCGTAGCCTTTTTTTTGTGGATTTTGTTCGGCGTGCAGAGTGTGAGTCCTTGCAGGTGGCTACAATTGGTCTATTTATATATTTGTATTTGTTAATAAGATTTTTTTGTTGAGAAAGTTTTAAATAAAATCATTGATATACCAAACAATCTGATAATAATCTTCAATATTGTTTTTAACGGATAAGCAAAAAACTCATCTATAGCCGTTTGTATCTTTTTAGTTTCAAGAATCACGGAGCATGATATGGCTGGCATGCATTAACTACATAGGATCTAATGGTAGGAGCATAAAAGACAATATCCGTTAACTCAATCATTATCTATAAAAAAAAAATTGAGATTCTTTATGCGCCATTTGTTTTATCTGTTAACTCAATCTAATATTATCAAAACGTGTTTCATTTGTTTTTTCATATAATTAACCTATGTGCCATTTTTTTCTCGAAAGTTTTCCTAAAATCTAGATACTAAAGTTTGGAATCATTTGAGCGTTTTTACTTTATTTATATTGATTAATAAGATAATATGTGTCTAATTAAAAATTAAAAATATACAAACATTTAGTACGTACACTTTTAACTTTTAGAATGAAGTTAAGTAAAGACATATTGTAATTTTAATCAATTTAAAAAATGTATGTACAATTTTTTATATTGATTAAAAAGATAAAAGTTTTTAACTTTTAGAAGTGTATGTATTATTTTTTATATTGATTAAAGGATAATATGGGTCCAATTTAAAATTAAAAGTGTGCATAAATTTATTTATACTGATTAAAAAGATAATAAATGTCCAATTAAATATTAAAAGTGCACGTACATTTACATACGCTTTTAACTTTTAAAATGAAGTTAGAGACACAATTAATTAATACTCTTAATAAAACAAAATTATTTTTTCAAAAAGAAGGACGGTACCCCTAATTTTATTGAGAACCTTCTCTTATGACAGAGGAACACCTTTTACAATTAGGGGAAGAGTTTTGAGGGTTACATAAATCCCTAAACCCAAGCCCTTACAAAAACATATATTATAATAGACTAACCCATACAATAAACCTTTAGCTACGAGTTTTGTATCGTCACTATAACATTACATTTTGTAATGATAAATTAGGTTACAAAAGGTCGATTATAAGACTAAAATTGACAAAAAATTACAGTTTCACTAAAACTTATTATTTACGACAAAACCAAACTAGTTGGCAATACTCTACTACAACAAAATTATTAGCGACGATTATAGTCATTGCTAGATCTATAATTATCTTCAAACTTACTTTTTCATTTGGTAGGAAATTTTCCCGCTAATATATTTGTGACCAATATAAATCACGGTATAATTTTGGTCGTTACAAGTAATATTTGCGACGAATTTAAAATTTCCTCTTACGTATTTGTAGCAATATAAATGACGGTTTAATTTTGATCGTTAAAAGTGATATCAATGACAAATTTAAAGTTTCTCTCACAAAAGGTAAACTTTTAGTTACGACTTTTGTATCTTCGCTAAAACATTACTTTTTGCGAAGATAAATTAGGTCGCAAAATGTTGATTATAAGAGTAAAATTGAAAAAAATTTACAGTTTCACTAAAACTTATTATTTACAACGAAACCCAACTAGTTGGCAATACTCTACTACAACAAAATTATTAGCGACAATTATAGTTGTTGCTAGTTCTATAATTGTCGTCACAATTACTTTCTCATTTGGTGGGAAATTTTTCCGCTTATGTATTTGCAACCAATATAAATGACGATACAATTTTGGTCGTTAAAAGTAATATTAGCGATGAATTTAAAATTTTCTTCACTAAATATAAACCTTTAGCTATGGTTTTAAGATCGTCACTAAATATTTCGTCAATAAAAGCTTTATTTCTTGTAGTGGATCTGATACGTTCTTTCTTTTTTATATGAGGAAGTTTTATTCCATGTTTTAATATTTATATAAATGCACATGTACTTGACAAAAATAGTTGACATCATATTTTTCTTGTATGAATAATTTTCTTTCTCATTAGCTTGATTTTTTTAATAGATTTGTTCTATTCTTAGACGTATTAACTAATTTAATTGATTTAATATAATTTATATGAATTTATTTAGAATGAAATGTTTAGTTCTTCTCCTTTTGCTATAAATATTTCTAATATTTTTTATATATTATATCTCCATATATATACATGTCTACCTATATGTAACTGAAGCAACATCATAAACGTTCAAAATCTCTTTTTGTAAAACTTTTAACAGTTATAATTATATATTTAAATAGAACGTTGACTTATATCTAAAGTTCATGCTTTTTTCTTCATTTTTTATTGTGTTTTGTTTAACTTTTGTTTAAAAAATTTTTTTTCTCTCATTCTCATTTACTATTTCCTATTATTTTTATTTTTTGCTTATTTTTTATATTAATTTCTATATTAATATTGATATAGATATATAATGTGATAATTTACTTTATTTTCAACTTTTCAGTTACTTTTTGAGACACACGGGATCCACAATTAGTGGGAGATGGGAGGATTTCTTTTTCTTGCTTTTGAGTATAACTGCATACTGGAGTAGAAGCCCGCATCTTTTTCCCCATTTTGTCTCCTATAGGCTATAAGGACTCAATGAGCTACCTCATTGAAATGATCGACTTTTTTTTTTTAATTTTGTATTTTTTTATTTGCTGAGTAATTAGTTAGTTAGAGCATTTGTATTAGATTAGCCATCTTAATCTTCAAAATTTTAAAAATATGTAATTTTTTTACTTTTAACTAATAACTCAAAACTTAAAATCTACATTGAATTAGCCATTACATTGTTATAATAATAAAATATTATTATTTTTTATTATTTATATTTCTTTAATTAATTTTTTATTTTATTTTCATAATCTTCAATAACCTCCAACAATTATATTCATTTTCATTTTCATAATCCAACAATCTCATATATATATAGATGATAAAATCTCATATATAAATAAAAAAAACTCATATATACAATCTAACATATAACACCGTACATGAGAAAATCTAACACTACTCACATGAGAAAAAAAATGATCTATAAATAAAATCTAATATAAAAAATATTATTATTCAACTTTAAATCCAAATCCATCCATAAGGAAAAAAAGTGATCATAAAAATAAAAAGTAGCTCAATCTATGATTAAATCCTCATTGTTGAATTAGATCTTAAAACCTTAAAATGAATGGCCTAGATTAAAACCTACCAAACCCTAGCTTTTTCTATTATTTTCTTTCTTCTTCCTTCTCACTCCTCGTGTCCAGCCGCCTCTCTCTCTCTCTCTGATTCCCCTAGCCACCATAGCCTCCCTCTTCCCTTGTCGGCCACCACCACGATCAGCAGTCACCACTGCAGCATTGACAGCATTACCCCACACTGAACCCCCCAACATCCAACCGTCTCTTTCTCTCCTTGCAGCCATGCCGAAACATACCATTTCTCTCCTCGATTTCTCCCTCAAAACCTCATCCGCCAACCGACGCTGCAAGTCGATGATACCATGAGCACACTATTAACGATGAGTTCCTCACCGCAGGTCCTATCTCTCCCTTCCTGAAACGCTCACACACACACACACACTCTCTCTCTCTCTCTCTCTCTCTCTCTCTCTCTCTCTCTCTCTCTCTCTCTCTATCTCTCTCGGATCTTCACGGTAAATGGCTACGCGCAACAGTGGGGCGTGAAGTAATGGCTCGTAGCAGCGTGCGGTGGGGCGTGAGGAATTCAAGGAGAGGAGGCACATGTTGGGCTACTGTGAAAAGAGAGGGAGGTCCATGGAGAATGAAAAGTCTACGATGAGATGGGGAGTTGGTGGGTGATGACGGTTGGAATGCGGTGGTGGAGTTCAACGGAAGGAGAAGTTAGGGTTGGGGAGGGGAATCAGGAGTAGAAAGGAAGAGAGGAAGAGGGGAAAACAAATGGATTAAAATGTAAAATAGTAAAAGCAAATGAGCAAAATTGAAAATAAAAATGTTAGATAAAAATACTGTAGCTTCCACATTTGCATTTATATATATAGTAGATATATAAAACATAAACACACACACACATATATATATATTTATCATTTTTTTATCATTTCATGACGTGGTATTAAATGATAAATTCACAAATAAGACATAATAAATAGCCTCCGATCATGCATTTAATACTACATTGTGAGATGATGTTAGGATAATGAGAAAAAATATGATGAGTAACATTACTTATATATATTGAAGTTGATCACGAGTATGATCGAGTTGCATGTTCACTTTACTATTTCCATTCGTTCTTGATTCCTTATTGTTGATGGCATGTTTTGTACACCCAAGGGTTGAGTTTCTAGCGGTTTGGGTATTTTGTGACTTGGGCCTGCAGATGCAAAGATAGAGTAGGAAAAAGTGGCACTGGGATCTCTTGGAAAGCCTCATATATCAAAGTTAGTGATCGTTCTCAGGAAGTATGGATTTACGTAAATTAAGTATTGAGTATGAGGAAGAGTTGATTAGAGGAAGCAGTCCCCTTTACCCGAAGGTCGAGTCATCTTATATACTAAGTCCCAAGAGTCAGAAGGCCGTATCTTGCAACCTAGGGGGAAGGGACATACTCTTGAAGCCCCCTTGGCCATATAGTCATTAATGCAGCGTGATTGTCTGATTAACCATTTTAATGCAGCATGATCTCCCCATTCTGTTTTAGAGTCCCGTCCCTTTTCTTTGGCTTACCTCATTCCCTTTTCTCTGGTTTTGGCTTTCCGTGCTCTGTGCAACGTCCCATCTTGACCGTATTGGCATGCCTTGTAAGAGTTTTATTTAAACTCTATGTCCCACACACCCATATCTAATGGATTTAGATTAACTCAATCTCATCACTTAATTTAAATGAGTTACAGTATAACTAGAATACCTCTATATTTAATCACAGTGAGACACAAAGTCTCTCAATTTCATGATGGCCATAAGTCTATAAATAGTATTGAGGGATTAAAGGGTTCTCACATACAATATTATTGTACCTCTAGCTATCTGGAAACATTGAGAAGTAAAGTTGTTAGGGTGATCATTTTTTGATAGTCAGATCATATCCACGATAATAAAATAATAACAGTTAGAAAATGTACATCTCTCCATCAAAGATCCGATAATTAATGTTCATGTTAAAATATTTAACATGCCCAACTTTCTTGGGTCATGGGTCCCACTCGAGTAGTCGAGGAACTTTATAAGATTGTATTTGGATAGTGAAGTGATCACAGATACTCTGTGAATAGTAATAAAAAGTATTGTAGAATAATGAATAATAATATAAAATAATAAATAATGGTGAATTAATGTCACCGCGCGAACCAATCTAATACTACATTTAATTGCACAGTTCTCCATTCTTCGCCAACGCAAAGAGAAAAGCCCCTATGCCACCCCATATGTATCGTCCAATTTGACTGTTGGGTAAATTTTTTTTTTTTTTAACTTAGTAATTAAGAAAGTGATTTTAAATATATTGATATATTTTTTTTTTACTTAATGATTAAGAAAATGATTAAAAAAAAATTAACGGTTCGCCAAGGTCAGCTAGGGGTGAGTATCGGCCAGTCCAGACCGGCCAAACCGACCGGACCGGCCATTTTTGGACTGAACCGGACCGGACCGAATTTAGGGGGACCGACCAAGTTCGGTCCGGTCCCGGTCCAGGAGTTTTCTACCCCGGACCGGACCGAATAAAAATAAAAATATTTATATATATTATTTATATAATATTTGTATGTAATTAATTATATATGGTATAAAAAAATATTAATAATCTAATAAAAAATATCAATAGTCTAATATAGATTGTAGTTATACTTATACTAATATAGTTATACTAAATCATTATAATTAATACTTCAACAATAGCTATAGTGACCTATAATAATAGTCTACTATTAATACTAATATACTATTATATAATTTATATACTTATACTAATCATTCTAATTAATACTATGTATAGCTATATAGTATATTTATCACTATAATTAATATAATTTAATTATCACTATACTTATATTTAATTAATATACATTGTAATTATCACTATACTATAATTTATATAGTTATACTAATCATTATAATTTATAGTTAACACTTATATAATTATACTAAAGCACTGATTCACCATAACTAATATTACTAATATATAGCTATATTAATGGTCTAATACTATTATAATTTATATAGTTATACTAATCATAATAAGTTAATAACTAAATCACTAGAAATATAACTATATATATTTAGTATGAATTTATTATTATATTCTTTAATATATAACTATAATATATAGTACTAGTATATATTAATATATTATAAGAGTTATAGTATAAATATAATATAGAAATTATAATATACTAAATCACTATAACAGTATAACTAATACTAATATATAGTTATACTTATAATCTACTATTATATAGTTATACTAATTACTATAATTAAAACTAATATATAGCTATACTGTATACTTATATAGTTATACTAATACTATTAGTCTATTATATAGTTTAAGACTCTTAATTCTAATATAGGCTATATAGTTATAACTAATATTAATATTTATATTAATACCAATAATCTAGAATATAGTTATACTAACTAACTGATTCAACATAACTAATATTACTAATATAATATAGCCAAATTGAATTACTAATAGTCTAATACTAAATCAATTATATAGTTATACTAATCATAAATTCATAATAACTAAATCATTATAAGTCTATAACTATATATATTTAGTATCAATGTATTAATATCTTCTTTAATGTATAACTATTAGCTATAATATATAGTACTATAATATATAGTACAACAAATCAAAAAAATATATATAGTACTAGTATATATATTAATGTATTAATATATTATAAAAGTTATAGTATAAATTATAATATATCATATATTTGTAAATTTATAATAGTATTAGTATAGTTAGCTTAATATGTAATCTGTTAGTATTAAATCACTATAACTATATAGAGTATTAGCAATAAGAGTATTACTAATTTACTATTATAATATTATTTCTATTATTTAATATAGTATTACATATAGTATCACTATCATTACATATAGCTATTAGTTATAGTATTAGTACTAGTATAGTTATTAGTACTAATAGACTAATAGTATTAATTATTAGTATTAAATATAGTTACATATATTACTATTATTGCTATTACTATTACATATAGTTACATATATAGTTATCACTATTACTATTATTACATATAGTTATTAGTTATATTATAGTTATTATTACATATAGTTATTAGTTATAGTATTATTACTAATAGACTAATAGTATTAGCTTATTACTAATATATATATATAATAGTATACTATATGTATATATATTAAATATATCACAATATAATTACATAAATATTAAACAAAATTTCATTGGATTAAAAAAAAAAAAAAAAAAAACATAGGACGGACCGAACGGACCGGACCAAACCGATCCTTAGGAAGTTCGGTCCGGTCCAGGGTTTCCCGTCCGGTCCAGGATGGAAAAACCCTGGACCGAATAGGTCCGGTCCGGTCCGGAAAACCTCCCTAGACCGGATCGGACCGGACCAAACCCTCCCCTAAGATCAGCGGCATAGTAGCCTGACCCCAACGCAAAATGGCGCAGAGGCGAAGGGCGTCACATCACTGCCGGATCGAGGACGAGCGTGCTGGGGCCATGATCGTGCATGGCTTGGAAGAGTGCTCCCGCCACTCCATAAATAGAGCTCTTGGAATTAGAGCTATGGCTCCCCAAAGGTGTTATACGCGGCATGCAAGATCTCGAATGGTACGGACGACTATCGATGTATATATAGACACGAATGAATTAATTAAAAAAAAAAAAAAAGACTTAATTAATGCATATGCAAGAATATTTGTGAGCCAGTGGTGACCAATAATATCCGCAGGTTCAAAATTATTTTTAAAAAAATACGCCAAGTTTGGAAACATGTTCAAGTAATGGACATGCATGCACAAGCATCATCTACGTACAACAAGTACGCAACAGAAGTTCTCAAACAGCACGATCTGGTTGCGACCCTTTCCACAAGTTATTTGATCATCACGCAACACTTCGGACTTTCATGCTCCCACCAAGTTTTTGAGGTTGTGTTTGGCTATATAAAAATTTTATATTTCTATCATTATAATTTTTTTAAAATTTTATATAAAATATAATAAATTTATCAATTTTTTCTTAATTTTTTTAAATCTTAAAATAATAATAATATTAAAATATTATATTTTAATATTTTATCTTAAAACTTAAATTTTTTATTTGAAAATTTTTATTAACCAAGTGGAACCGTCCGGATTGGATACACAATATCAAAAAATTCATCTCATCTCATCTCATCTCAACTCATTATTATAATTTTTTCAAATCTCTATATAAAATATAATAAACAATTTTATTTTTTTAAATCTTAATATAAAATTAATATTATAAAATTATATTATAATAATATTTTATTCATTATTATTTAAAACATCTAATCTTATTTTATGTGTATAATCAAAAGGACCTAAGAGCACTAGTAGTGGGCTCAACATTTTTTAGCTAAAATTTAGCTAGAGAATTCACTTTTACAAATTATAGCTAGCCACTTTTTACAACATCAAATAATAGGCTCAACAAATCTTTCACTATTCTATTAAAATATTGATTTT